>JAJJWX010003657.1:0-600000 GCA_023529315.1 Papaver bracteatum
GCCACTTAGTTTTACTGTGTTTCCATTGATACTACGAACTTAAGCTTTTTTGTTATGTCGTCAACTACGCTTCAATTCTACTCATGCCATACACAAATGCTCAATTGCAAAAGCATTTTTTTTTACCAATATCCAAATTTTTTTCCAAATCGTCTTGTGTCTAAGGTACACGAATAATGATTCCACATCACTTAGGTACACATTATAGCCTACTTCCTTCTCCTTTTATACTATTCCTATTGCATTTTACAATGCACAAAGACTTCATTGTAGACTTTACTTCACTACTTCAATCATTTTGAGGACTTGTTTATCTTAAAATTACTCCATATCAGCAACTTAAGACAAAGAACCAACATTTTATGCTCTTTGATTACTGACCGAAACAAGGATGATTAAAATGCATAACTGTAGTCGAATAGACCCGACTAACTCGTTTAGGAAGATTTGGATCATGTCTTCTTTATTGCTCATTTCATTACCTTAGAAATAAGTATGCCCCTTTACTTTTTTGAATAACTACGTATTTTCTTCCTTACTATGTTTCTAAGTACATTCAGTGCCCAATTTTCCTTAGTACTTTGATGCGACTTTCTAACAACAATACGCCATCAAATATTCTTACATGTTTCCAGCATTCTTGTTGCATATTTTTGGCATAATATGCTAATAACTTTTCCCGAACGAATCATATTTATTTCAAAGTGAAATAAACATGAAGTTTTAATTTAAACACCTTCATTCATTAATTATACTTACACAAGAGTCTTTCTCATACATCAAAGGTTCAAACATGACCTCAAATGGAAAACACATGCAACAACCAAAGTAACTAATGATCTTACAATATGGTTTCTTCGAACCTAAAATAATAAAAACATTAAACTTCAAAAAGCAACCAAACAAGCCAAAACAAAGACCAATTTTTCCAAACATCATCAAACCGGGCTTAGGCACTTTCTTCATATCTCTGTTGTTAGAGCACTGCTCGGTCAAACTCGCATGCGTTGCTATCTCAAGCATGTTTGTCAATGTTATTGATCAAAACTATAAAGTCTTGATTTCTAGTCTACTATAGCTAAGGTCTCGGACTAGGATAGAAAGTGTAGTTGAGCTCAAGAACTCCAAGGCGATCATCATACAAGACGAAGGACTACTCAAGGAACCAGTGGATCTTCATCGACTAAATGGTATGTGGAGACTTGAACTTATCTATCACTCAAAAGTCTATCTACTCTATCTCCTATCTTGAGACAAAAGTCGTATTACTATATAGACTAAGATTATACACATGTGGTATTCCGACATGAGTATATATCGCTTATCTATTTCTCGAAATATGTGTTGGTAAAGATTTCGCTTTATCCAATTTCATCTTTAACTAGCGACGAAAGTCATGTTATGTTTCAATCACTTTGAAAATCGCTCTTACGAAAAATAGTTTGTGAATAACAACTATATAACGCCCTCTATGAATGTTTCAATGATTAAAGTGAGAGTTTAGATAATATAACCATTGGAGGATATAAGCATTGTTATGGAAACACATATATGTATAAGTCCTTATTGCTTGAACCAAAGTTTGCGAACTTTGTTGATCAAGTGAAACCGGAGAAGTATGTGAGCTTCAGTCCGCGAACTGGCGGAAGTTCTCGACCCAAGAATTTCTGCTGGAGTTTGTGAACTCCATCCGGGAACTTAAGTCCACGAACTTGAGTAGGTTATGTCTAAAAACGATGTTTGTGAACTTATCTTAATAAACTAAGGAATGCTATTGCAAACCGTGGATTTATAGTTCATGAATCAATTCGAGTGAATCATATCGTTTTTGCTTCAATTGTGTCTTGTGTAGTACATAAAGATCTAAGCAATTGAACAACTCTCTAACTAGTTCATTTGAGCCATTTGGACTAGTTATGGTGAAGAAGAATATGGTTGATATGAAAGTTATCATGTGGCTAATCATTTGGTTAACTATTGTTGAACTAACTAATATACAAGTTTAGGTACGGTTTTCACAAGCCTATAAGCGTGCATTTCATGTGTGTATAACAAGCTATGTTTTCGATCTAACGGTCGATAAATATTAGATTGAATCTAATCAGGTTTTCATCTAACCGTGAATATTGAATGCTTTGTTACTAAGCTAACATTGATTGCAAACCTTGATTTGAGAGACTATATAAGGGAGAACTCTAGCAACTGGGAAACCTGATCCCTACACATTCTGTGTGATACTAGTTGTGTTAATCTAGAGTCGATTCTCCTTTAACCTTTGGTTTTCTTCTTCTAAAACTAGGTTAACGACTTAAAGACTTCATTGGGATTGTGAAGCCAAACCGATACTACTTTTCTTGTAGTTATGTGATCTGATCTTGTTGTTTCTGTCGTACGAATACAATTGTAATAATTGGCTTAAGATTTCTATCTCTGATCGGCAAGATATAAAAGTAGTCACAAACTCTTCGTCTCATTATTTGTGATTCCACAATATCTTTTTTCGCTGCTTCGATTAAGACTATTGTGAGGTGATTGATAAACCTGAGTTGTTCTTCGGGAATATATGTATGGTTTTATCAATTGGTTCCTATTCACCTTGATTTATCAAAAGACGGAACAAAAACTTGTAGGTATATTCGTGGGATACGGATTTATCTAATATTGTAGACTTTTCTGTGTGATACAGATTTGTTTATTAATCGTAGAAACTCTTGGTTGTGGGTGAGATCAGCTAAGGGAATAAAGTGCGCAGTATCCTACTAGGATCAGAGGCGTAGGAGCATAACTGTACCTTGGATCAGTGTGAGATTGATTAGGGTTTAACTACAGTCCAGACCGAAGTTAGCTTGGAGTAGGCTAGTGTTTGTAGCGGCTTAATACAATGTATGTTTAATCTGGACTAGGTCCCGAGGTTTTTCTGCATTTACGGTTTCCTCATTAACAAAATTCTGGTGTCTGTGTTATTTCTTTTTCGCATTATATTTTGTTATATAATTGAAATAATATAGGTTGTGTGTTGTTCAATAAACTCTTTGATATACTTTTTATTGATTGAGTCTAACTGTCTAGTTGATTCTCATAAAAGTATATTGGAGTTTGTCCATACAGATTGCTAATCAAAATATTGGGTGTGGTTGTTAGACCCCCGCTTTTTCAATTGGTATCAGAGCAGGCAAATACATTCAAGACCTTACAAGTCAATATTTGTAGCGATCTGACTTTATGGACAGAGGTGTTATCTCAATAAACGTACCACCAGTCTTCGATGGATCTAATTACTTATGGTGGAAAATTTTCATGTGAGCTTTTCTTCAAGCACATGACTTTCAATCATGGTTATATGTTGTTAATGGATATGATGCTCCCATTGAGGCAGTTGGATATGTAAACGTTCCAAATAATATTGGTGAATACACCCCTGCCAAGATTCTTGCTGCAAAGCAAAACTACGACGGTTTGAATTCCATCATACATGCCATTACCCTAAATCTTCAGCACCATGTGTCTAATTGCCCTAAGTCGCAAGAAGCTTGGGATATCTTAACAACCGTATTTGAAGGTAATACCAGTGAAAAATAAGCTAGGATTCAAAACATTAATTCTGATTGGGAAAAACTTCGTATGGCAGATGAAGAAACATTTGATGAGTTTAATCACAAAGTGTCTAAAATTGTTAATGCATCTTTTGCGTTGGGTAAGACTATTCCTGAAAAGGGCATTGTGATGAAAATTCTCAGATCTCTTCTATCTAGATACGATTCTACGTTGAGGGAAATAACCTTGATACTCTCTCTAGAAATACGCTGGTTGGAAAGCTTAAAATCTTTGATCATGAACATTCGTCCAAATCTAAGGATATTGCGTTCAAAGCACTAAAGGACACTAAATTACTTGATAAAAGTAAAAAGGTTTATATCTCTGAAGATGATCACTCTGAGACAGATTCATCAGATGAATATCTTGACAAATCAGTTTCGATGATCACAAGACAGTTTAGGGATCTTCTGCTGAAGATAAGTAAACGGTTCACTAGAGATAAGCCTAAGGCATCAGTCAAACCTCATAATCGTGTTCCTCCTAAAAACATGGATATTGATGAAACTGGAGATGAGGATATGCCTCAGTGCTTTAAGTGTAAGGGATTTGGTCATTTTGCAAACGAGTGTCCAAATCGTGGAAAATGCATGGGGAACAAAGGTCTTGCTGCAACTCTTGATGAAATGTCTGACGACTATGATTCTAATGAAGACGAGAAATCAAGTGTTGCACTTCTTGGAGAAAATATTGAGTTTGGTAATTGTAGCAATACATACATTAATCTTGATATTCTTTCAGAAGATAATCCAACTATTCTGGAAGACAAAGTTGACCCATTCTTTGGAAATTTGGTTTTTAATGTTTCATGTTCCACTATGTGCCTAGCTGCTTGCACATCTCAGAAGCCTTATTTTTATCCAAGTTTGACGTGTTCATATTGTTTATTAAAGGGTCATGAACTTTCAAAGTGTTACAAGTTCAAACACCAACAAAGGAACGTCAACAAACTTCAACGAAGAGCAAATCATTTAGCAACAAAGATTAAACTGGCTCAGAAGACCTCTGAGGTATGTAAGATTTTATCTTCGTCTAAGAAGTTAGTTTTCAAGGATAAACCACGACCATTATAAAATAAATTATGGTCAAATGGTTTTGATAGACAAAAGTCTGTGGATTCCTCTCAAGAGGAAAATGGTGGACAAATTGTTGTTCACCACAACACAACTTGATTGTGTTGTTTTTGAAATCTTTTCTCATGTGCCTGATCAAAAGACACAATGAATTTGTATTCTTCAGGCGTTAGGAAAAGTTCTTTTCTTTTCTTTTTTGTCTATCAAATAAAATAAAGGGTATTATCGAAAATTCTACTCTTCATAGAGTTGAGAGTTGATCGTGTACAATCCTGTTTAAAGGTTTCGAACCCTACATTATTTTTCCTTCTCTGTAACCTCCTTTTATCTCAAGACTTCTTGTTGAGAAAATTGTGATTTCCTCTCACAAACCCATACGTTTATGGATACCCCAAGCATGATGTCTTCTGAAGGAAAGGATGTTAATTTGATTGTTAAGCCATCAATCATGAAGGAAAAATAAAAATCTTCATTAGCTCTAACTTTGAAAAGAAAAAGAAGGAATGTGAGGAAGATAAGAGCCGTTCCTTCAAATTCTCAGAAGTTTTCTGATGTTCTTGATGGGTTGAAGGAGATGCGAAAGGAGATTCAACAAATAAAGGATTTTGTGTATAAGACTCATGAGATTCAGAAGGCCTTGGTTTGACAACATCAACCTAGAAGGTTTACTGATATAAACTCCTACCTTAATGAACCTTATGTTCCAATGACTGTTGACGACAAGGAGTTCGGGGACGATAAAGAATTCTTCAAAGGTCTTATTGCCTAGTAAATCTTCTATTTTTCTTGTTTTTTTTAGAAGAATAACTAGTTGTTTGGAATATCCATTATTGTGATTACACGTATCTATGTCCAATGTTTTCATCTTCTTGTTTTTATATTTATTGGTTTAAATTCTAAACTTGTTTAAAAGATGATTCTTGCAGTATTAATCTTTATGGTTTTATATATTGCAATATTGTTATGGGATATGTGTGTTTACATCCGTGAACTTAATTGTCCCATACTTTGTCAAAAGTAAAGTTGTTCGTGAATTGATATGCAAGTATTGATAAAAGAATGAATAGACTTTTGACAAACACAGAAGTTAAGCCTATATTGTCAATTATTGATGTAAGATAGGTTAAAATATTTTGTGATTCAAGGATTATGTCTATTGTATGTCATTGTGCAAATGGTGATGGGAAATAGATTGATTATTTCACGGTATAAGGTCGATCTCCGATCCACATTTTTTGTGAAAATACTGTGTTGTTCCATAAAGTTTCTTATGTTGAGCACGTGAACAACCAAAGCTTATTATTTTATGATTAGCTTAGTTGTTGTCCTGTAAGGTACTTTGTGTTGAGCATGGACAATTAAATTGATTACTCTTGTGATTAGTTTAGTTGTGTACTTCAATTAGATTAATTGTGGGTTCTATTGTGATTAATCTAATTGATTTCTTAAGTCTCCATAAGTTTACTTGTGTTGAGCATATTTGGTTAAATTAATCTTAGGTTCGCTTACGGTTAATTTGATTGAATATTCTTTCTGGATTCCAAATTCATACTCTATGTTATTTGTTGAGCCCAAAGAAATCCTTATTTTCTTTCGAAATTAAGGTTGATCTTGTTGTTCCCTTGGGAATGACATTTTATGGGGGAGTGTTTTTTTGAACTTGTGCTTAATTGCAAAATCTTTGTGGGGAGTGCGGATGTGGAATATTATAGGGTATCTTTATAAACTCCTTGATGAATGCATTTAGCTTCGGCTTTATGATTGCATCTAAACAAGATGATATACATTTACCTTTGGTCATAAACCATCTCTCACGGAAATTTCATTAGGATACCGTTCTTGTACCTTTGCCAATTTTATTGACAAAAAAGGGGAGAATTAATATGTAGCTCACACTACAAATACATCTGGTTTTCGGATCATTATGTAAGGGGGAGTGGTTTCCATGTGAGATGGAGTATTGACTAATGGGGGGTGATATATCACCATAGTATTGTTGTTAAAGTTATGATGCAATTGGACTTTGACGCTGTGTAATGATACTTTGACACTGTATAACAATAATTGAGAACTCTTGTTTTCTCGTTGTTATAGCTATGGATTTTCAACAATGATGATGTTAAACTTACAACCTTTGGGATCATTGGAGTACTTGGAAGTGACGAAGATTTCGAGTAATGTTGAATATTAAACGACATGTGGATTAGGAGCTACAAAGTTTATTTATATATTTTTTGTATTCCATATGTATTAATAGTTTTGCCACTAAAATTTGCAAAGGGGAATATTGTTAGAGAACTGCTCGGTCGAACTCGCATGCGTTGCTATCTCTAACATGTTTGTCAATGTTAGTTATCAAAACTATAAAGTATTGATTTCTAGTCTACTATAGCTAAGGTCTCGGACTAGGATAGAAAGTGTAGTTGAGCTCAAGAACTCCATGGCGATCATCATACAAGACGAATGACTACTCAAGGAACCAGTGGATCTTCATTGACTAAATTGTATGTGGAGACTTGAACTTATCTATCACTCAAAAGTCTATCTACTCTATCTTGTATCTTGAGACAAAAGTCGTATTTCTATATAGACTAAGATTATACACATGTGGTATTTTGAGATGAGTATATATCACTTATCTATTTCTCGAAATATGTGTTGGTAAAGCTTTCGCTTTATCCAAGTTCATCTTTACCTAGTGACGAAAGTCATGTTATGTTTCAATCACTTTGAAAATCGCTCTGACGAAAAATAGTTTGTGAATAACAACTATATTATGCCCTCTGAGAATGTTTCAATGATTGAAATGAGAGTTTAAATAATATAACCATTGGAGGATATAAGCATTGTTATGGAAACACATATATGTATAAGTCCTTATTGCTTGAACCAAAGTTTGCGAACTTTGTTGATCAAGTGAAACCGGAGAAGTACGTGAGCTTCAGTCCGCGAACTGGCGGAAGTTCTCGACTGAGAATTTCTGCTGGAGTTTGTGAACTCCAGCCGGGAACTTAAGTCCGTGAACCTACTCCGGGAACTTGAGTAGGTTATGTCTAAAAACGATGTTTGTGAACTTATCTTAATAAACTAAGGAATTCTATTGCAAACCGCGGATTTATAGTTCATGAATAGATTCGAGTGAATCACATCGTTTTTTCTTCAATTGTGTCTTTTGTAGTACATAAAGATCTAAGCAATTGAACAACTCTCTAACTAGTTCATTTGAGTCATTTGGACTAGTTATGGTGAAGAAGAATATGGTTGATATGAAAGTTATCATGTGGCTAACCATTTGGTTAACTATTGTTGAACCAACTAATGTACAAGTTTGGGTACGGTTTTCACAAGCCTATAAACGTACATTTCATATGTGTGTAACAAGCTATGTTTTTGATCTAACGGTTGATAAATATTAGCTTGAATCTAATCAGGTTTTCATCTAACGGTGAATATTGAATGCTTTGTTACTAAGCTAACATTGATTGCAAACCCTGATTTGAGAGACTATATAAGGAAGAACTCTAGAAACTGGGAAACTTAATCCCCACACATTATGTGTGATACTAGTTGTGTTAAGCTAGAGTCGATTCTCCTTTAACCTTTGGATTTCTTCTTCTAAAACCAGGTTAACGACTTAAAGACTTCATTGGGATTGTGAAGACAGACCGATACTACTTTTCTTGTAGTTGTGTGATCTGATCTTGTTGTTTCTATCATACGAGTACAATTATAATAATTAGCTTGAGATTTCTATCTCCGATAGGAAAGATATAAAAGTTGTCACAAACTCTTCGTCTCATCTTTTGTGATTCCACAATATCTTTTTTCGTTGCGTCGATTAAGACTATTGTGAGGTGATTGATAAAGCTGAGTTTTTATTCGGGAATATAAGTCTGTTTTTATCAATTGGTTCATGTTCACCTTGATTTATCAAAATACGGAACAAAAACTTGTAGGTATATTCGTGGGAGATGGATTTATCTATTACTGTAGACTTTTCTGTGTGATACAGATTTGTTTATTAAAGTCTTCGACTTTGGGTCATACCAACTCTTGGTTGTGGGTGAGATCAGCTAAGGGAATCAATTGAGAGGTATCCTGCTGGGATCAGAGGCGTAGGAGCATAATTGTACCTTGGATCAGTGTGAGATTGATTGGGGTTCAACTACAGTCCAGGCCGAAGTTATCTTGGAGTAGGATAGTGTCTGTAGCGGTTTAATACAATGTATGTTTAATATGGACTAGGTCCCATGGTTTTTCTACATTTGTGGTTTCCTCATTAACAAAATTCTGGTGTATGTGTTATTTATTTTCTGCATTATATTTTGTTATATATTTGAAATAATACAGGTTGTGCGTTGTTCAATCAATTAGAATATCCAACTGTTTGGTTGTTGATTTAAATTGATTGACACTTGGATATTGGTCTTTGGTACCATCCAAGTTTATCTCTCTTGTATTTAAATTGAGACTCGCAGTTTGCTTGAGTAATATTTGTATCTAGAGATAGAGATATAAACTCTTTGATATACTTTTTATTGATTGAGTCTAATTATCTAGTTGATTCTCATAAAAGTATATTGGAGTTTGTCCATATAGATTGCTAATCGAAATATTGGGTGTGGTTGTTAGACCCCCGCTTTTTCATCTACAACACCCTCATGCAGATCTTTATGATTAAGGAGATCATATATGTTCAAATCCATCATATGGATTCCAAATTTTTCGTGCATCTCAGCAAGAGTTCTACAAACATGTGCTTTGGCGCGTACTAATTAGCACGACCCTTATCAGTTCTCATGTCAAAATGAGATTCACACTTTTCAAACCTTTAAAAAATTATGGGAGTCTAGTGTTTGGAATGAAAAATCCACTCAGTTGAGGCATCACCATAACTTGAGATGTTAAAAAGATGTTATTTCATAATATTTTCTCAAATTCATTAAGATGCATCACCATCACGATAATAGTTCCCCTCCACTCGCCAACTTCAACATTTGTTACTGCCATACCCTAGTTAGTTTGGGAAAGCCATTTACCATTTTCATGCAACAATCAACCTTGTACACTTTGAAATGACGAGGGTAAGTACACCATAATATTTTCGTATCAACCTATACAGACACACCTTGTGTAATTCTACCAAAATAATAATGGCCAAAGAATTACTTCAACAAGATGTAACTTGGTATAGACAGTTAACGAGGAAATCTGCCTGACAGAAAATGTTGGGACCTAGTCCAGTGCTGAGTACTATCAGAATTAAGTTGTTATACAAATTAAATATTGCAACTTTGTATAGTTGAGACTAAGTAAACTATCTCTATTAACTCACTACCTTAGATATCCTTGATCTAACCCTATCTGGTCTACGCACATGAATTCCAAGACATAGTCCACTAATTGGAATCGCTTCAATGCTGTAAAGATTTTCATTTTCTCATTTGGATCATAACCCGAAACAACAAAGGACTAAATTTTTTTCATTAACCAACTCACTTATCAATATCCCAAGTTAATCTTTAGATCAGAGATAATGTATCCTTTTGTCAAAGATCAAACCAAGATAGTGAAGATCTATCCGAGCAACTCTATGAGGGGAACTAACTAGACAATTTGTTCGATATTTACAACAAGTTTTAAATCTATTAGGATAAACTGCTTTTTTGGATCCCAGAAAATCAAGTGCACATGAAAAATCATAAAAATCAGAAACAAAAATGAAAGTCTTCAAGTCTTCAATTTTCAAAGTAACCAATGCACAAACAACTTGATTCCTACTAATGATCAACACACACAAAACGGACTCCGTTAACGTTGATTGATCAAAAGTTCTATAGACAGATCTTGAAACAAACTTGAATGGCCTTATATCAGAAAAGAATAACCCTGAAATACACAAGTTTGATCTATATCTTTAGTCAATCAAATTAATTAATTGAAAACTGAAATAACAATACGATTTAGTTTCCCACCAACAATGCTACCAAAAGCCTTTTGATCCCAAAGAGGACTTTAAAATAAGGAAATACAAAAGGTTTCACCTAATTAGATTATCATTCTCTTTCAAAGAGTTGGCTTCCCACATAATCAATCAAGTACTGTGTTCAAGACATGATCAAACCTCTAAGATATGCTAAAAATATATTTCTATATATCTAAAAGAATATTGAAATATTTCAAGATCTTGCCTGGAGTATCAAAGGAAAATACTTGAACATTAAGATATAAGAATTTAGCAAATGTTCAAACCACTATGTCGACATCTTATGAACAATCCAAGTTCAATCCTTGTACATCTCGATATTTTCAAAAGCCCGAACATAACAAACTTGTTCAAAATTTAAAACACGATTAAACTCTGTCAAAATCGCTCTCAAGTTAGCTTTCAATTATATAACAAGTTTCGCAAGTCTACTGACTTCAACTATGTTTATGATTGCTTTCAAATATAATTCTAAGGTTTGAATCCATCAGGAATTTTAATACATTAAATAATAACGAATTACTAATCAGTGTAATGTCGATTCATTAAATACATCGCTAAACTATACTTTGTAACTCCATATACTCAAATTGCAAAATAACTAGTACATCATTCTTTGATACTTTACTTTGTCTGTTATCTTTTCAATAAATTAATACTGACTTGAAAGAACAAAAGATAGAAATATAACAAATCAAATATATTGTTACTATCCTTGAACTGAGGGATAATGTGTTCGTTGATGCCGATATGTCTTCAAGTTTTTAATGAGTAACAAGAACGAGTCCCAACATTTCTATGTTCCTAGTCTAACCTAACAAAGTTGAGTCAAGTAATCAAATCAAGCAACTTCGAGTTTTGGAACTAAAATATGACTACCAAACTTGACATACCAACGCTTGGTGTTTTTGACCTAGAAATGCTCTAACAATTTCCCCTTGGTTAATTTTAGTGACAAATTCTTTTACATATGTCGCCATCTTAAACTTTCCTATTTTGCAGATCCAATTTCCAAATCACATACACCCTAAAGTGTACTTGACTTATAGAAATCGTTTTTTCCTATTGGGGATGGTTCTACTATGATACCTAAAGCAAGTTAGGATCGGTTCAACCTTGATTCCCAATATAGGTAGGGATCGGTTCTACCTTGTATGACTCCAAACATAAGCTAGGATCTGTTCTAACTTGATTCCCCATATAGGTTAGGATATGTCCATACTTAAGATCTTCAATGAAAACCGAGACCATAATCCTTTTAATTTATTTTCGACTATGAAACAAGTTTATACGTCAACTTCCTTAAACTTATGTAACTAAACATAGTTTTCTAGGTATGAAATCAAACCTATGTTCACTACACAACCTAGTAACGAGTTAGAAATATTATGTCGATGTCACCGTTACAAAGTCCAAAAGATAAGCATTATACTTCTGTTTATGGGTAAAAATTGTTTCTGCCTATTTTGGAAAATTCAGTAGGTGAGTGAGAAGCTGGTTTAAACCCTAAACAAATGTGCTGCACGTGAGCACTTTCTAGATTTGAGAGATAAATCTGTACAAGTCCGGCCTAAACCAATAAATGGCCGTTCCAGACTTGCTTCGGTCACAAAGTGGAGGAGAAGGGTTGATTTGGGGAGGGAAGCGAAGAAAGGTGTTGATACTAGAATAGTTCTGGAAAGGTAGTGTCTCGACTTGTATCAGAAAGTGAAAGCTTCGGAAGCTTGCAAGAGATGAAAGCTTTTTGGAGAGCTTGCAAAGTTTCCTTTTCTGAGAGTGTTGTGTTTTTCTCCTGACCGAGACGTGTTGTCTGGTGGAAATAGGTAAGACCTATTTATACAAGTCGAGATTGAAACGTACCCTGGCCTCATGAAGGAAGAGAGTAAAGGGTGAAATAATGAGAGGAGGTGGTAACCGCATGGTGTTTATGGGTGAAAACATTTTCACCGTTATTTCCTCATTTATTTGACCATTTTATTCCTATTCACTCTTTCTTATTATGAGCGTAGCGTACGTTGTATGCTGTGACCGCCAAACCAAGACCCTGTAAATCATCCCTCAGTTTGTGTTGATGTCTCGATTGTTGGTTTCACTTTGAGTGCAAGTGGTAATGCCAGGCTCCAAGTGGCGCGTGTGGCATGTGCAATATGCCTTTGTTGCGGGTTGCACCTTGAGTGCAAGTGGCAGTGCCAGGATGCAAGTGGCGTGTGTGGCATGTGCCAATGGCATGTGTGGAATGCCTTGGTTGCAGGTTGCACCTTCAGTGCAAGTGGCAATGCCAGGCTGCAGGTGGCGCGTGTGGCATGTGCGGAATGCCTTGGTTGCAGGTTGTATAGTTCGTAAGCCTAGGATACCAGCGAGCATGTTGACATGTGACAATGGCACGCACGGCCAAGTTGACCTAGGTTTCACGGTTTGCAAGCCTAGGCTACCAGCGAGCGGATTTGGCATATGCCAATGGCACGCACGTCCAAATTGACTTAGGTTGCACGGTTTGCAATCCAAGGCTACCAGCGAGCGGATTTGGCATGTGCCAATAGCACGCACGGCCAAGCTGACCTAGGTTTCACGGTTTGCAAGCTAGGCTACCAGCGAGCGGATTTGGCATGTGCCAATGGAAAGCAAGGCCAAGTTGACCTAGGTTGCATGGTTTGCAAGCCTAGGCTACCAGCGAGCAGATTTCGCATGTGCCAATGGCACGCACGACCAAGTTGACCTAGGTTGCACGGCTTGCAAGCCTAGGCTACCAGCGAGCGGATTTCGCATGTGCCAATGGCACACACGGCCAAGTTGACCCAGGTTGCATGGTTTGCAAGCTAGGCTACTAACGAGCATGTTGGAATATGCCAATGGCATGCGTGTCCAATTTGGCCTAGGTTGCACGGTTTGCAATCTAGGATACCAGCGAGCATGTTGACATGTGCCAATGGCATGCGTGGATAATTTGGCCTTGGTTGCAAGGTTTGAAAGCTAGGCTACCAGCGAGCATGTTGGCATGTGCCAATGGCACGTGGCGGCTTGGTCCCTTGGTTGCACGGTTTGGCAAGCTGGGAAGAGGGCGCTTTTAGCATGGTGTGTCTAGGGCCAAGGTAAGGGTGTTTGACTTGGCGTGGTGTGACTAGCATAGCTAGGGCCAAGGTAAAGTATGTTTTGCATGACACAACTAGCTTGGGATAGGTGTGGCTTGCATGATTTTCCATTGGTACATAGGTGCGGCTAGCAAGGTTGGCATGCTTTGGCGCGTTTGGTGTGGCTGGCATGATTTTCCATTGGCACAAAGGTGCGGCTAGCATGTTTGGCATGCTTTGGCGCGTTTGGTGTGGCTGGCATGATTTTCCATTGGCACAAAGGTGCGGATAGCATGGTTGGCATGCTTTGGCGCGGTTGGTGTGCCTAGCATAGCTAGGGCCAAGGCAGAGTGCGTTTTGCATGGCGTGACTAGCTTGGGCTAGGTGTGGCTTCCATGATTTCCATTGGCAAAGATGTGCGTCTAGCATGGTTGGCATGGTTCTGCGCGTTTGGTGTGGCTGGCATGATTTTCCATTGCCACAAAGGTGCGGATAGCATGGTTGGCATGCTTTGGCGCGGTTGGTGTGGCTGGCATGATTTTCCATTGGCACAGAGGTGCGGCTAGCATGGTTGGCATGCTTCAGCGCGTTTGGTGTGGTTGGCATGATTTCCCATTGGCCCAAAGGTGCGGCTAGCATGGTTGGTATGCTTTGGCGCGGTTGGTGTAGCTAGCATGATTTTCTATTGGCACAGAGGTGCAGCTAGCATGGTTGGCTTGATTTGGCGCGGTTGGTGTGACTAGCATAGATAGGGCCAAGGCAGAGTGCATTTGGCATGGTGCAGCTAGCTTGGGCTAGGTGTGGCCGGCATGACTTTCCATTGGCATGGAGGGGAATTAGGGTTTTTCTTGTTGTAACCCTAATTTGAAAAAATACCCCCCCATTAATTACTGACTACATGCATTAAATGTTCTAATAAATGTGTCACCGGTGACATTAGGTTATTCGGGGTTTTATAATTTTACCCTTTGTCTAAAAACCACCATCAACATTAAGTCCCCTGCTTAGCTCGGAATAGGAGCTTTGTTGCGATTTAAGCATAAGATGGTGACAAGCTATCAGCAGTGAATCATAAAAAGAATTGAGGAGGCTTGTCTGACCTTTTTTTATAGATAGGATTTGGAATCCTTGCCTCTGGTAGTTTTGTACAAATAGGGAGGTTGGCACAATTGGGAAGTCAGCATCATTGGGAGACATGAAGCTGGGCGTCATTGAAAAGTTGACGCGATTTGGAAAACTGAGCGTGCTAGCTGGTGGGACCAGCGCAAGGCGGGGAAACTGAGCGTGCTAGATGGCGCGACTTGGGTGGTCATTCGGAAGTTGGCGCAATTTTTGGGACCGGTGTGGCTTGGGCGGTACTTGGGAGTTGGCGCAACTGGTGGCACCGGTGCAACATGGGAGACATTGGGAAGTTGGGAACCCTTGTGGGTCCGTTCCTTATACGAACGATTTTTGGTAAAGGGAAATCCTTCCCTATTTCGGAATCTTCACGCCCATATATAAAATCCCTTTCTCTCATCTTGCACTTTGTTCTTTCATCCTTTCACGTTAGCGGCAGAGTCACAAAGAAAAACCGGATTCTAGGTATGTCTTCCAATACTTCTCTTGTTTCCCTTTTTATGTAGGTGCAAACCTTAATAGTAGGCGTTTTTCTTTTATAATCCTTGCAATGATATTGCACATATGATTTCTTGGCGTGCTTTTTGTAGAAAATATTGTATATATGCACCCAAGGAAAATATTGCATATATGATTAGAACCCGTAGAAAAATGCTGCATATATAATTTTGAACCCGAAGAAGGATACTATAGACGCATTCGAGCCCGTAGAAAATACTGTGCATATAATTTTGAACCCGAAGAAGAATAATGTATATGAATCTCGAAGAAGAATACTGTATATGTGCTTCATATGATTAATAACCCATAGGAAATATTGCATATATGAATTTCGGACCTGAAGAAAATACTGCGCGTGCAGTTTTGAACCCGTGGAGAATACTTTTTTTTTCAGGCTTTCCTTTTGTTGGGTGCGGTTATGTGTTAGGGAGATAATTTCGTCTTTCTCTGTTTTTTTTGTGTGCAGATATCTTGTTACCAAATTTTTATGAAGAAATTCGACAAGATGTTACTTGAACAAAGTTTCGCTTCATCGAAGGATGTTGATAATTCCAAACCAAACACGGATGATGAATTCTTTGCCAAACCCTTCGCCCCTGCTCGGAAGAATCATCCAGATTTCGTGCCAATTTTGTTAAACGGTAGTGAAGATGAAAAGAAGACACGTTCGGTTCGCCCAGAGAACACCATACGGTTTTGTCTTCATATAGGGGTATATTCTTCTTCCAACATTGATTTCAGGATGTATCAAAGCCCATTGCGTTCTTTTGATAGATGGGTTGAGTTCATGGTGAGTAAGGAGCACATAAATACCAACTTGACCCGAGCGCAGATTATTGATGTTGTCGGAGATTCAGTAAGTCTCCAGATTAGTAAGGATATCCCGGGCTTGGTTGCTTTCATCTCTAGATGGTGATCGGACACTCATACGATCATATGTAGATGAGGTGAAATAACTTTCTCCTTGGAGAGTGTGGCTCCCTTTCTGAATCTTCCGGTAACCGGGAATCTTAACATCCAATTGTCTGAAGATGAGGAGAAGATGCGGGATGACCTTGCCGCTAAGTTGGGAGATTTCACCCGAAAAGACTCCACTGCGAAGTCGAAGGATTCTGTCCGGAAAGAGGATGAAAGGTTTTTTTACAGCTGGTGGATATCTCAATGGTTTCCGGACGAGCTGGAACCTAAACAGAGAAGCAGTGATCTTCACGTTGCAGCATTTTTGGCTCTCTGGTTGTCTAGAGACAATTTTGATGACGGTTCTGGCAAGAAGGAAATAAGACCAGAGTTGCTAGTGATTGTTGTGAAGTTGGCAAAAGGTGAAGTTCTTCCCATTGGCAAGCTATTCCTTGGTTCCCTGTATGTGAATCTGGATCACATAGTTGCAAACATGTGAGTTTCGAATGGTTTCATGAAAGTGTATTCATATGTACACGTTGATTTTCTGGAAGCCTGGTTATGGGAGAACTTCGATAAGTACGCTCAGAAACCATTGTCTTCGATTCCCGTGAGTTGGGGCGGCTCCCGAATTCTTTGATGGGTGAACAGGCATCCAAGAGTTGGTATGATCTTGTTAGTCTTCTCGATAAGTCGCATGAAATAATGTTTCGCCCATGGGAGCCGGTCCATAGGTCTGTGACTCAAATTGACACCTTTGCTTCTGCTCCGAACATGACTTTGTCTTCTGACGACAGCTTGAGTGTTGGTGAAAACTTGTTTATTCAAAGTTGCATGCCCGGTCATATGCCGTCTTTCTTTATGTGGTATTTTCAAATAGCTGCTTACAATATTGACCGTGCTACTCGTAACATGGGTTTCGACAAGGGGTTCCTCTACCTTACCAGCTGGTGGTTCCTAAGGATTAATTGCATGCCGCCCTAAATGCCAGTGCCCTTGGGCCGAGTACATGCCTTCCATTCTTTCAAACGGAAAGAGTAACTTCGACGAATTTTGGTTATAATGAGTTCTGGTGCCGTGAGCGTCTTGCGATTCGCGATTTTGTAAATAACGTGGTGGAGAATGTTCATTGTAAACCTTCCCCGGCAGTTTTGAAGAAGTATCCAATGTTGAGAGATCTCAAGCGAAAGTTGCCTGGAAACTCGGAAAGTCCCCAGGAAAAGGAACAAAGAACGAAGAATCATGCTGGTGGATTCCGGACGGTTTCAAAAGATCCTCCTGCAGCTCTCGTGTCTTTTAGTTCTTCCAATAACCAGGTATGTGTTGCCTCCTTGGTGGTTTGTCTCAAAACATGTGAATTTCTGCTGAAAAAATGTGTCTTGTTTCTACCAGGGCTTCGGTAGTGTTAATGCTTTCGCTGCTCTTGCACGTTGCCAGGAAACGGAAATTCCTTCAAAGAATTCCGGCAGAACTGAGCCTTCTCATAATGGTGATGATCCAGAGAAAGAAGAAATTTCGACAAGTGAGAGTGATTCTTCTGACAGCAGCACTGGTTCTTTTTCGGGAAGTAGTTCGGTGAGTTTCACGCTTCTTTTTCTTTCTTCCTCCGCTTTTTTGAAAAATGTCTAACTTAAGTTTGCAGGAGGAATCCGGTTTGGAAGACGATTCTGGGGCGGAGCCACACATAAACTTGCCTTTGGTGACAACGACAGCTGCCGGTGACTTGAAGATGGAAGTTTGCCAATCGCTGGGCACAGATGTGGTTCAAACGGTGGATGATTCCCTGATGGTTGCTGCCGTAGACATGGAAAAAAAACCTTTGCAAGTCGCGGGTCCAGTTGCATGCGCCATTTTCGATCCCCCGTACTTGGTTCCTTACCCAGGTCATGTGTTGGTTAGCGGTTTCAGCATGTTGTCTAAGTATGAGGCGTTGTACACTAGAATCTGGGAGAAGTATGGACATATGGCCACAACCAAGAAGATCACTAGTTGATTTGCACTGGTTAAGTGTGTGGAATAGGCTTTATCTTCCATCGAGGACATGCGTGAGGTGACTGGCCACACCGTTTCTGAAGACGTCATTGCCGACTAGGAGCACCATCGCGACATGTGTGTAGAAAAGGAATTCAATGCTTCATGGTTTGTCGAAGGCCTTAGTGAGATCCAGAAGTTTAAAAATTCAGCAGTTGAAAGCCTTTCTGCAGAGGAGATTGCACGACAGGAGGTAGAACTCGAAAAGCTTTCCAAGATATTGACTATGAAGAGAGCGGCTCTTGAAGATGCAAAGTTGACTTTCTCCAAGAAGAGCAGACCTCTGTTGGATGATTTTACTTGAATGTTTCTCTATTAAACTTTCATTTAGGTTCTCCCCCTTTTTTTTGAAAAACATACTGGATGTCTGGTTCAAAGTTCGACCGGTTTTGATAGACATCTGGTAGTTTTTGAGGATATTAGATTATTTCTGGGATGAATGGTTTTGATAATATAACTCTGATTATGTTTTGTGAAAGGAATATTTATTTTATGAAAGTGTATGCTAGCAATCGGCACAAGACGCAATAGTATGACGGTTTTATTAAGAACCCAAAAACATATCGTATATCTTGCCCAGTCTAAACTTACTCACTTTATAGTTTATTTTTTTGTTGCGAACATGCCCCTTTCCATGTAAAAGGTGGCTTTGCTGGTAGCATCGCCATAAAGTCCCCAATCGCTGGTAGCATCTTCAGGGAGTCCCCAGTTTTCTCGTGTAGTCTTTACGACTGGTAATCGGGTTGTCTAGTAGTTGAGCCGGATTGAGTCGCCTTCCCCTACCATCTTGACATCTGGGTCGAACAACGAGATCGACAGTCTAAAATTGACATTGCAGCCGATAGATCAATCCTCCCGCTGTGGTCGCTAATTATTTATGGGTAAAAATCGTTTCTGCCGATTTTAGTAAATTCGGTAGGTGAGTGAGAAACTGGTTTAAACCCTAAAAAAATGTGTTGCACGTGAGCACTTTCTAGATTCGAGAGATCAATCTGTACAAGTCCGGCCTAAACCAAGAAATGGCCGTTCCAGACTTGCTTCGGTCACAAAGTGGAGGACAAGGGTTGATTTGGGGAGGGAAGCGAAGAAAGGTGTTGAGACCAGAATAGTTCTGGAAAGGTAGTGTCTCGACTTGTATTAGAAAGTGAAAGCTTCTGAATCTTGCAAGAGATAAAAGCGTTTTGGAGAGCTTGCAAAGTTGCCTTTTCTGAGAGTGTTGTGTTTTTTTAGTGACCGAGACTTGTTGTCTGGTGGAAATAGGTAAGACCTATTTATACAAGTCGAGATTGAAACGTACCCTGGACTCATGAAGGAAGAGAGTAAATGGTGAAATAATGAGAGGAGGTGGTAACCGCATGGTGTTTATGGAAGAAAACGTTTTTACCATTATTTCCTCATTTATTTGACCGCTTTATTCCTATTCACGCATTCTTAATGTGAGCATAGTGTACGCTGCATGCTATGACTGCCAAACCAAGACCCTGGAAAGCATCCCCCTGTTTGTGTTGATGTCTCGAGTTTTGGTTGCATTTTGAGTGCAAGTGGAAATGCCAGGCTGCAAGTGGCGCGTGTGGCATGTACGGAATGCCTTTGTTGCGGGTTGCACCTTGAGTGCAAGTGGAAGTGCCAGGATGTAAGTGGCGCATGTGGCATGTGCGGAATGCCTTGGTTGCAGGTTGTACCTTGAGTGCAAGTGGCAATGCTAGGCTACAGGTGGCGCGTGTGGCATGTGCCAATGGCATGTGCGGAATGCCTTGGTTGTAGGTTGTACGGTTTGTAAGCCTAGGCTACCAGCGAGCATGCTGGCATGTGCCAATGGAAAGCATGGCCAAGTTAACCTAGGTTGCACGGTTTGCAAGCCTAGGCTACCAGCAAGCGTATTTGGCATGTACCAATGGCACGCACGACCAAGTTGACCTAGGTTGCACGGTTTGCAAGCCTAGGCTACCAGCAAGCGAATTTGGCATGTGCCAATGGCACGCACGGCCAAGTTGACCTAGGTTGCACGGTTTGCAATCCTAGGCTACCAGCGAGCGGATTTGGCATGTGCCAATGGCATGCACGTCCAAGTTGACCTAGGTTGCACGGTTTGCAAGCCTAGGCTACCAACGAGCGAATGTGGCATGTGACAATGGCACACACGGACAAGTTGACCCAGGTTGCACGGTTTGCAAGATAGGCTACCAGCGAGCATGTTGGCATGTGCCAATGACATGCGTGGCCAATTTTTCCTAGGTTGCATGGTTTCCAAGCTAGGCTACCAGCGAGCATGTTGGCATGTGCCAATGGCATGTGTGGCCAATTTGGCCTGGGTTGAACGGTTTCCAAGCTAGGCTACCAGCGAGCATGTTAGTATGTGCCAATGGCACGTGGTGTCTTGGTCCCTTGGTTGCACGGTTTGGCAAGCTGGGAAGAAGGCGTTTTTGGCATGGCGCGGCTAGGGCCAAGGTAAGGGTGTTTGGCTTGGCGTGGTGTGACTAGCATAGCTAGGGCCAAGGCAAAGTGTGTTTGGCATGGCACGTCTAGCTTGGGCTAGGTGTGGATGGTATGATTTTCCATTGGCACAGAGGTGCGTCTAGCATGGTTAGCATGCTTTGGCGCGTTCGGTATGGCTAACATGATTTTCCATTGGCACAAAGGTGCGGCTATCATGGTTGGCATGCTTTGGCGCGTTTATTGTGGCTGACATGATTTTCCATTGGCAGAAAGGTGCGGCTAGCATGGTTGGCATGCTTTGGCGTGGTTGTTGTTACTAACATAGCTAGGGCCAAGGCAGGGTGCGTTTGGCATGGCGTGGCTAGCTTGGGCTAGGTGTGGCTGGCATGATTTGCCATTAGCACAAAGGTGCAGCTAACATGGTTGGCATGCTTTGGCATGGTTGGTGTGGCTGGCATGATTTACCATTGGCACAGAGGGGCGGATAACATGGTTGGCATGCTTCGGCGCGTTTGGTGTGGCTGGCATGATTTGCCATTGACACAGAGGTGCGGATAGCATGGTTGGCATGCTTTGGCGCAGTTGGTGTAGCTGGCATGATTTTCCATTGGCATAGAGGTGCGGCTAGCATGGTTGGCACGCTTTGGCGCAGTTTGTGTGACTAGCATAGCTAGGGACAAGGCAGAGTGTGTTTGGCATGGCGCAGCTAGCTTGGGTCAGGTGTGGCTGACATGACTTGCCATTGGCACATAGGGGAATTAGGGTTTTGCTCGTTGTAACCCTAATTTGAAAAAATACCCCCCATTAATTACTGACTACATGCATTAAATGTTCAAATAAATGTGTCACCGGTGACATTAGGTTATTCGGGGTTTTACAATTGGAAAAAATATCGTTTGGTCCTTTTTTAGGTGGGCCCATGTCTGTTTAGTCCTTTGGTCAAACACCTTTACCATTTGGTCCATAATTACTAAAATATCTAAAGTACCCTTTCTCTCTCTTATTTTTTCCTCTCACGTGAATGGTTTCTCTCTCTTGTTTATTTTCTCTACTAATTTCTCTCTCCTACTAACCTTAATATTTAAAAGTTTAAAAATTAAATATCTCTCAAAATATATGTCAAAAATTAATAAATTTTATATATTCGGAAAGCTCTCGACGATAGCTTTCCAACGAGTACCATTGTCGCTATGTTTCGGAGCTTTTAATTTTTCCGGTATAATAGTAGTTCATTCCGAGAATGAACACTATTTTGTAACATGGTAGTTCATTCTAGTTCTAGCAGTTCATTTCGTAGAATGAACTCGTATACACTAGTAATTTATTTTGTAGAATAAACTCATAGTAATTGTTCAATTTGAAGAATGAAGTCGCAATGGTAGTTCATTATTATAGTTCATATTGAAGAATGAACTCGTGATAGATGTTCTTAATTTCGAATGAACTCATAATAGTTGTTCATATTGTAAAATGAACTTGTAATAGTAATTAAAAATGGTAGTTCATATTGTAGAATGAACTCGTAATAGTTGTTCATTATGGTAGTTCATTTTATAAAATGAACTCGTAAACGGTAGTTCATATTGTAGAATGAACCCGTGATAGGTGTTCATATTGTAGAATGAACCCGTGATAGGTGTTCATTATACCACTTTATTTTGTATAATGAACCCGTAATAATAGTTCATTATACCACTTCATTTTGTAGAATGAAGTCGTATGATAGTTCATTTTGTAGAATGAACTCATATGTTATTTAATCCAAAGAGTTCACTTTTTGGAATGAACTAACTAGCATGATAGTTCATTAAAGTAGTTGATTTTGTAGAATGAACTCGTATAATAGTTCATCAAAGTAGTTCATTTTGTAGAATGAACTCGTATAATAGTTAATTTTATAGCTAAAAAATAAGGCAAAAATTAAAAGCCCCGAAACATAGCGACAATGGTACTCGTTGGAAAGCTATCGTCGAGGGATTTCCGAATATATAAAATTTATCATTTTTAGACATATGGTTCAAAAGATATTTAAGTTTTAAGTTTTATTTATTTATTTTTATTAAGAGAGAGCAAAAAAAAAGATTATGACATCACCTTAGGACCAAACCATTATTTTCTAGGACCAAACAATAATATAAGGGTATTTCTGCCACTACAAGATGACATTTACATCATCCATGACATCACCCTATGACCAAATGATAATTTTTAGGACCAAAAGATAATTTATATTACCAAATAGGACCAAACAGACATTTGACTGAGTCAAATGGACTAGACCCTCTCTAATATATTATTTCTAGGACCAAATGGTATTTCCTACTTTACAATTTTACCCTTTGTCTAAAAACCACCATCAACAACTTCGTAAATCAGAATACCGATATAAATCCCTTATTACTTATTGATATATTGTTCCTTGACACTTTGATCACAATATAATGATCAAGTCTATTATACTAGAGTTTCACATATATAACTTTGCATGTTATGTATTCAATCAGAAACGACTTGAAAGCAAACGATATAGAAATGGAAACAAGTCAAGTCATGTATTACTAACCTCAAGTGGATGTATGATGTTATCGTCGTTGTCGACACGTCTTCAGAATCTTCAGGTTTTTAGAGTAATACTTGAATGTCTCAACATTTCTAAATTTCCTATTCTAACCTCACGAAGTTGACTCTAGTAATCTAATCAAGCAACTTATGAGTTTTGATATTAAAATATGTCAACCAACCTTGACATACCAATGTTTGGTTGGTTCAACTGAGCAATTCTCTAACACTTTCTTTGCCAAATAATTGTCATTTAGTTATTGTAACTAATTTAAATACTTTGATTAGTTTCAACGCATTCAGGATAAAACATCCACCTCTTTTGAGGAAGGATGCAGACCACTTGATTTGAGCTGTCTTTTCTTCAATGAGTACTAGACCAGGCTTTAGTTACTTTCTTTAACAGACCAGCAATGCACTCTTAACTTGTTGAGCTTTGAACTTATTTCATGTTATTATTAGCTTCTCACATACTTCTGTCTTTTATCTATCTATCTATCTATATCTATCTATCTATCTATATCTATATATATATATTATTTTAACTTTTTATGCTCCATAAAACTTCGAAATGGAGTCAACCTTTTGAACGTATGTACTCATTATCTTAACTGTCCTATTCCCCCACATTACATGTTAGTTCCGTTTGTGTATTGTTGGTTATTGTCTGAACTGTAATTTGCATTGTGCCTACACAAGCTCATGTATGCGTGTCGTAACCACAACAAATTAATTAATATTTTACTACCTAATTAACAAGTAATATAGGGTAGTCAAGATCGATCCCACGAGGAGCAAGAGATTATAGTTGTCTTATAATGTCACAAAAAGGGGGGTATTGGTTCAAGATTTTAAAAGCAAAAGAAATAAACAAAGTAATTAAAAGTATAAGTTGAATTCAATAAGAGAGAATAGATCAAGGAATCCTTCTTCGCTGCAAAACAATGATTAAAGTTATGTTCTTTTCCACTTTTTATTAGTCATAGATTATCACCAACCGTAGGATAGCAGGTTCGCTTAGCTAACCCCAAAATTCCTTTTTTCACCGAGTAACAAGTCCGTTTAGTTATCAGATTCTATTCAAAAGAACCACCTTGAGGTTCGCTTACAAGATGTAATTCCCCGAACGCATTAAGATTTATGAACTTAGGTTTAGTACTAGTAGTTAGACTCGGTTCGCTTGGTCCACTTTCTAGCGTTGTTTTCACACACAATTGCTCCACGGAATCCCTCCGCAAGGTCTTGTGTTTTCTACTTGTGTAAAGAGTCAAGAAACTATTACGTATTCCCTAACTTTCATTAGCTTTAGATTAAATTAACAAGTTAATTTAGCGTGCACTCCAAACAACCTATCAATCAATCATGAACATTAATATTAGTAAAAACAAACGATAATCTTATTAAAAACTTCAAAGTAGAATTGAAACAAAACTCAAACCATATGTTAAGAACTAGGAATTCATCCTCAATCAATAAGAAAATTAGCTACTCATAGTTTAGAGTTCACACAATAATAATAATAATTAAGGAAGAAAGAAAACTTATTGAAAAGATGATGGTTGCTCCTTCCTCCAATCCTTGTGCACTTTAACTCCTTCTCCAAAGTAGATGTGTGTGTAAAAGTTGTAGAGAACTCCTTTATTTATAGGCTTCAATACTCTCCATATCTTTGTAGGAAAAGATTCCTCATTCCATAAGAACACCACTTTCCCAATTTGAGCCATATTCCAATTTCTAGTCCAATTCTACAAAACTTCCAAGTTTTCATCCAATTCCCAATTCTAAGTCTTCACACACATGAGAGAAGTCCACACAAAATTCTGTATTTTTGGCTCACCGGAAAACTGGGTTTTTGGCCGGAAGTTGGCCGGAATTTTTCACCCCCGGCCACCTGAGATTCTCCTCCGGTAGATGAATATTCCGTCAGTCCACCGTTAGGACTAATGGTCAAACATGTCAACCGTCAGTCAACTGTTAGTCAGCGGGTCAAAGGGAGGACGAGTTAGCTTCTAGTCAGCTTCTTAGTCAGGCTGAGTAGTCTGAGTTGGGTCAGATCGGCTCATCGAACTCGTTCTAGATCGGTCACCGGGATCGTCTGGATCGGTCGCCGTCGGCTACTGAGTCGACTCGCCGGAAGGGAAAATTGGTTGAGTTTCGGCTGATTACAGGACTTTCCAGGCCAAATTCAGGTCGTTCTATCTTCATTTCATGTAACAAACCTAGCACATACATCTATAGTAGCATTTCATTCAAACCATTTTAGCAACAGGGCTTCAATAGCATCATTCCCATTTGCTTCATTCAACTACTGCAGCATTAACAGATCCTTAGCTCAATCCGTCTCTGTTTCTTCTTCTCAACAATTCTCTAATTCATTCAACAGACCATGGTCTTCTCGTTCAAACCCACAATCCCAACTCTTGTTCTTCTTCGTTTATTGAGTCCAACTGCATCAGGGTCATCTTCTTCGACTCAATAAAACAACCACCAACAGCTGCAAATTGCAACCTCATCAGAGTTGCTCAAATCACGCTGTAATTTCATCCTCAGAACCAAAACTATCTCTGATTTTCTCAAATTCAGAAGCAACCCCCCCATCTCTGTCAGTCTCAATTAAAACCTAACTTCACAATTCATCCAACTCCGTCAAATCGCAGCAAAAAAAACCATCATCATTCTTCACAGACTCAAACCCACCTTCGATTCACTGTTCAATTTCTTCTCGACTCAACCGAATTGATGATTAAACTCCACCAGTGTTTTCCAATTTCCAGCACCACCACAAACCCTAATCTTCTTCATTATCATCTCAATCTCTAAGAGCTCGGCTTCGATTCATCACTCATATGTTGCTTGAACTCCGACCAAACCCTTTCTGCTCTCGATTTGTTTCTCAAATTCAACAGCTGCTTGCGCAACTTTTCTCAATTTCAGGGAGGAACGAAATCATTTAATGAATTGAACGAAAGATATTTCTTGCTTTTAGGGTTCGAATATGGGACGATATTTGCACCCAGTATAACCACCCATTGATAATTACAGCCTTTACTAAATGATAAGGGGTACTCCAAATGATAACCCCTTAACCATAGATGGTTTGCGTTTAGTATACCTCCAAGAAAAGTTAGCCCTTAACCTTGACTGGACTCCAGATAGTGCTTTCCCTATGAAATGACAATTTTGCCCTTTTTGCTCAATTTTGGTAATTTCTTCTTCTTTTCCTCCATGCGACTCCATAGTACCTAATAACTCAAAAACACACGTAAAATACATAATTTACAAGAGAAATAACAAAGAAAGCATAAACTCTATAGATAGTAAATACGGTGTATTCTATACCTATCAGCTCACTATAATTTACCTAGGCTCCTATTTAGTTTGTGTATTCGCCCAATATAATTGATTCACTTTCACATGGAATACAAGCTTGTCTAGGAATTTAATGGGATGGTTTAAGGTGTTCCACTGTGCACATATAAAGAAGGAGCACGAGCCACAAAAACAAGTTTATAGGCCTAGTCTGGTATTCCCAATCTTTTTTTTTCTGGATTATCTTGAAAAGTTACTTTTCAAGTTTTAGGAATTGAAAATTAGAAGTTAGTTTGGCGACACAATATTAAAAACGACTTCTAGAAGCAAAAAAGGTTAATTATGTAAGTAAATTTTTTTTGCTTTTGATCTTTGGCTTGACTTCTTTTGCCTTTAAATAGAAACAATATTTCTATTTATGGTATGTAAACATGCTCTGAATTTTGAGGAATGATCTCTTTACATTTTTATTCTTGTATTATCTCATATGTTGGATGTCATTTTTATGAATTAAAACTAAAACACAACGGATTTGAAGTTAATATTTTGGGATATGTTTATCTTATAATGTTCCTATCGAAAATGAGCTTATTCCTAAATATTAAACCTCACAATCTACCAGTCATAATTTCAATGGCTAAAAATCTTTTGATTCCCAACTGCTCATTTCCAAAGTAATAGACAGTGGTGTTATACGTTTTCGAATCCGCTCATCTCCGGTAGAAACACGGAGCTTTGTAAGAGAAATATATCCCCAAATTTTAACTTCAATTCCGTTACGATTTGTTTTTTATTTCCAAAATTGACGTCCAACTTAAGGGATGGCGTAAGAATAAAAGTGTGAGAGTATATTTCCTCGTTAAATATTGAGGACAATAAAATAATGTAAAAACTACAGACAGACCCATTTTACAGATTCTTCCCACTGTGAAACCTATGCTTAGAAATTCTCAGGCGCGCACCGATTTTCTGAGAGAAAATTATTCTAGAACCCATAATTTATAAAATTCTGTTATCAATGTAAAATAAATACTGTGCTGTTAAATCCGAGAGACCAAGAGAAGAAGAATTAGGTCACGGTCTGAAGAGCAAATGGATTGAGGGTTCGCTTCTGATACGATGTAGAAATGGGTGTTGCTGCTAGATGAAATTGATGAACATAGACCGAGATTCAAATGATTTGAATTAGGGTTTGGTTCGAATTGAAATCACTGAGTAGCTGATGAATTTGGGGTTTTTGTTGGTGACGAAGACATAACAAAAAAGAGATAATGGATTGGAGCCTGATTTGGGTGATTAATCATGAGAACGAGACAAGAGAGCAAATGGGTTCTGCTCGATTGAACTGACGTTGTTGAGCTGATGGTTGTAGTACCAGAGAATTGAAGATGGTGTTCGCTGATGAGAAGAGAAGATGGCTTTGAATCTACAGAGAGTTGAGGTAGTGATTAACGGTATGCGGTGGTAATTTATTGTTGATGTCGATTGATAAAAGAGAGCAGATGGCTTTGAATCTACAGAGAGTTGAGGTGGTGATTAACGGGTATGTGGTGGTAATTGATTGCTGCTGTCGATTGATAGAAGATGGTGGTTGAATCTACATAGAGTTTTTTTTCCAGTCTGGTTTGGTTTGAACTCGTTTTGCCTCCAAGAAAAATCAGTGAAGATACTAGCTCTCTGCTGCTCAAATTGAAGATGAATGCTGGTCGATTAAGTTGTATTTCGAATGTTTGTGACTGTTTAAGTCTTGGTTTGTGTTGAATGCGTATTGTGCAGGGAAGGAATTTATTCTGATTGTCTCCAAGATGCAACCATTATGCAATCCATCACCAACTCAGAACTGCACATGAGATGGTTGTACAAAAGTCTGACTGAATATCCTGTTTTTCTGCAGCTCTTATTGCTCACTGAACCAAGCTCTGTGTCACTGATTAGCTATGTGTTTGTGAGTCTACGATAAAGGTTAGCAATGGTTTCGAGAGGGAGAATAATGGACAGGTGCTGGGAGTTTGATCTCACTTTTGGGTTTGTGTTTAAGGCCAAGAAAACAACCAAGTATGGAGCTGTAGAAGTTGATATTGGTAACGGCTGAAAGATGGAAGCTACTGGATTTATAATCTGAACCTTCAATTGTTGTTTCAAAAAGTTACTGTTCTAATCGGTTTCGAAAAGTTGTTACGCGTCTATGAAAATGGATGTATAACATGTTATGTGGCTATGAAAATAAATGCATAACCTGTTTTGCAGTTTGAAAAGTTATTGCATAACTTGTTATGTAGTCCAGAAAATGTTTGCATAACATGTTATGCATCAACTATTTTGTTATTGTTGGAACCAACAAAAACAAAGACTGTATAACTTGTCATTGACCTACAATAATATATGCATAACATGTTATGCAGTCGTGAAAATTGATGCATAACCTGTTATGCATCCGAAAATATGATTGCATAATGCATTATGCATCGAGAAAATTGTTGCAAAATCTTTTGTGCATCGAGAAAATTGATGCGGAACTTGTTATGCATCCGAAAATATGGTTGCATAATGCATTATGCATCAATTTTTTATGTACGCACTAAAATCAACCAAAACAATGGCTACATAACTTGTTATAGATGCATAACTTGTTATGCAGTCGAAAAAATGGTTGCATAATTCGTTATGCATCTGCATAATATCTTATGCATCTTTTTTGGAGGTTGCATAATGAATATGCAGTCAGTTTTCAAAAAAAATTCCCTAATACGATGATCACCTCCGATTTTTTCGTGAAAAACAAAAATTTGATATTGTTATTTGTACTCATTGCGTAGCTCTCTTTAAAAGATTTCCAACGATATAAAATTTGTAAAATTCCAAGGCCCGGATTTTTAGATATGTTATATCCAAGTTGTGTTACCAATTATACCCCTGAAAAATTAGGATGCATAACGAGTTATCCCTGAAAAAACAGTATGCATAAACCGTCATGCAGACATGTTTAAATAATTTCGGATAATTATGGGTGTCACAAAAATATTTATAGGTGTCACGGTATCCAAAATTAATTGTCATGCGGATGCATAAACCGTTATGCAGACAGGTTTAAATAATTTCGGATAATTATGAGTGTCACAAAAATATTTATAGGTATCGCGGTATCCAAAATTAATTATGGACCTGCTAATGAGAATTTTTTTTTTTTTTTTTTAATCTCCCCTTAATTTTTCCTAAAATAATTGGGGAACCAGCAGCAAGAGAAGAAGAATCTTTCTGTGTACGCGCTAAACCCAAATGTTATCTGGTCAAGACTAAGTCAAGAGCTTCCAGATATGGATACCTCTGCAGAAAGAACGTATCAAACACTGCTTATTCATGGGGGGCCGAAGTCATTATGAACTACTGACCTAATTGACCTCATAA
Organism: Papaver bracteatum; assembly: GCA_023529315.1. Classification (NCBI taxonomy): domain Eukaryota; kingdom Viridiplantae; phylum Streptophyta; class Magnoliopsida; order Ranunculales; family Papaveraceae; genus Papaver; species Papaver bracteatum. Next base: position 29,979 of record JAJJWX010003657.1, read on the forward strand.
ATGTATACACAAGTCAATACATACCTACTTTTTTTTTTTTTAAGTATAATAATTCAACTGAAAAACAGAGAGATAAGAGAACACTGAAATTTGAACGTACACAAAGATTTCACATTCTCAGTGAATTCCATTTTCATTGTTAATTCATTTCCTACATTTATTTATTTTCACTTCCAAACAAAAATTTATTCATTCCTTGCAAATTCATCACTACTATCTTAATCATCTGCATATAGAAAGAGATAGCTCTAATAAATTCTGTTTCTTCTTTTAATTTTTTTTCCTTCTTTTCTTTTCTTCTAAAAACCCCTTTTCACATTAGTTGTTAAACTGATTTCCAGCTGCCGTAATTGACCATCTTGTCCTGGGTTTAGCTTCTTGTCGCTGTTGTTGCTCTTTGAACTTTGAATTCAAGAGGGGGTTCCTTGAAACACCACAAAATAATCAGTTGAACAAGTCTCAAACATTGGAGAGTGATTCAGACAAAAGGGTGAGTCTTTTTTATTTCATATAAGCTGAAAAACTAGAATACCCAGAAAAATTTACAGTAAGATTATTACTAGTTTTCTCGATTTTGGAAATCAATAAAAATTTGATTTGATTTCTGGGATAGCAGATAAAAACAAACAGATGTTTTGTGCGTAAGAATTTGAATTTTGGGTCTAGATTTGAGGAAAACAGGATTGGTTTGTGGAACTCTCTAGGAATTTGTGAGAAATGATCGGGAAATTGAATTAGGAATTTGGTTTGGTTTTTCACATTCCATGTTTTGGATTTGCAGAAAATTGGGACAAGTGTAGGAGGAGTAGTAGTAACATGAAGTGTTTTGCTTTTTTTAATGGGGAGAAGAAAGATGAGCCCAAGACTACTACAAAATCTTTGTCTGTTAAATCATCATTTTCGGCATATACTACAGATCGTGATGTAAGGAGATCTGAATCTGAGTTCAATTCTCAAGAAATTTTAGATGCTAGCGAGGAGTTATCCGGTAGAGCTACTTTTCCTAGTTTCTCACAGAGACCAGACAATCTAAGAGTGTTCACATTCTCGGATCTCAAGAGTTGCACGAAGAATTTCGGACGTTCTGTCATGATTGGCGAGGGTGGATTTGGATGTGTTTACAGGGGTGTTATAAGGAGCTTGGAAGATCCGCAAGTCAAAATTGATGTTGCTGTTAAACAACTAAGTAGGAAAGGACATCAGGCAAGGTTTCTTTAATCAAAACACTTACACATTGCTTTTAATTTCGAGTGTGTTTTTATTACAGGTATTTCCGCAAAACTAGTAGTCTGGCACATGTTTCTAGTAGGCATGTATTTTAGGCAGTGCAATCAATTAGAACTTAAACTTTGCATGTGAGAATACCTTGAGCATACAGAGACGGGATGGCAATAACATCTTACTGGTTAGTGGTTACTACTTTCATTCACTGCCAAATAGAACATCATACGCCATAGACCTCTGAAATTTATCTCAATGGTACAATTTATTTGTTTTTTCCTGGCAGATGCTTGTAGAAATAATTTGATAGGATTCAATGATTCTATCGAGTTTGTGGGGTGATTACTCTATACTTTTGAAGCTAATCACAGGCACCTGCATCAAGAACACCTATACTATTAAGGTGGTGTCAGATATGGTTTTACACAAGTAAAAATACTAGTATTTGTTAACGGTCCTACTTTTTTGTATTGCTCTTGCTTGAGTACAATCCATAGGAAGTGGCTCCATTGCGCTCCGTTACTGATCTGCAGTAACTTGCACAAGCCAGAGGATTATGCTATTCTTAGCAATCGCACTCATTTAACATGGAACTTGCTCTCACTTGAGTACACAGTCATAGGAAGTGGCTCGTTTTGCACTCCACTGCAATGACTTGCTTGAGGGAGAGGATTATACTATTGCTAAAAGTCACACTAATTCTGTATGCAAGTTACTCTTGCTTGGGTACACATTCATAAATAAGGAATAACTTGCACTGATAGTAAGAAACTATCTTAACTTGCACATGCACTCCATTGCAGATCTGGAATAACTTGCACTGACTGATAGGAAGAAACTATCTGAACTTTCATAGCTGTACCACTGATTTACTGTAATAACCAAGTATACGCAAGTATATCATCTTATTTGGGTATTTTCTCATTCCATCTTTTGTTTCTCAGGGGCACAAGGAATGGGTGACTGAAGTTAATGTCCTTGGAGTGGTCGACCATCCAAATCTTGTCAAGCTAGTGGGCTATTGTGCCGAAGACGATGAAAGAGGAATCCAACGGCTTCTGGTTTATGAATATATGCCCAACAGAAGTGTGGAGGATCATTTGTCAACTAGGTCGGACACACCTCTTTCTTGGGCCATGAGACTGAGAATCGCCCTGGATGCTGCACGTGGTTTAGTTTACCTACACGAAGAAATGGATTTTCAGGTGCTTGCCAATATTACAATTTGGTTTAATGTCTTCCTAAAATAATATCTTCATCTACATCTAATTTTTATGAGCATTTTCTTGTGTTGGTGTCATAGAATTAGTGTTGTTGGATTGATCCCTATCATAATGGTCACTTACATTTTCACCTCTAAATTTTACAGATCATCTTCAGAGATTTTAAAACTTCAAACATTCTCTTAGATGAACAATGGAACGCAAAATTGTCAGATTTTGGATTGGCTCGGCAGGGTCCATCAGAAGGATTAACTCATGTCTCAACAGCGGTATGTGTAAATGTAAATGTAAATGTCTCCTCTATTTGCAAATTATCAGTGCAGAATGTTTTTATCCTTTAAGTCACAAGAACCGCAATAATATGCAGTGTTTGACAGTAAAAAGTTCTAATCTCGAAAACAGGTTGTAGGCACAATGGGATATGCAGCCCCAGAATACATCCAAACTGGACGTCTCTCATCAAAGAGCGACGTATGGAGCTATGGAGTTGTCCTATATGAACTCATAACTGGTAGGCGACCTCTTGATAGGAATAGACCAAAGGGTGAACAAAAGCTTTTAGAATGGATCAAACCTTACTTATCAGACACAAAGAAATTCCACCAGATACTGGATCCAAGGATTCGCGAGAATTTTCCAGTCAAATCTGCCTATAAGCTTGCAGGTGTAGCCAACCGGTGTTTAGTTCGTCAAGCAAAACAACGACCTAAGATGAGTGAGGTGTTAGAGATGGTGAAAAATATTATAGAATCAGCAGAACTTGGTGATCCTGAACTGCCCATGAAGAATACTTTAAAACCCATAGACAATCCTGAAGAAGGTAAACGAAAAAGAAAGAAGCCGAATCCAGTGAATGTTGATTCAAAAACTGAAGCAAATGGTTGGTACTTTTGGCGACCTTGGACTGCAAAATTTGTAGAAATTTGTTGATAACATTTATTTATAAACACAAGTTTAGGGGATGAAATAAGTTGTTTGTTAGTTGAGGAAGAAAAGAAGAAGTTAAGATAGTGTTATGGTGAAGTGGTGTGTTCTTTTGTTGTATACTATGAAATGAAATACAGATGTAATATATGTATTCTAATTAAGATAGCTAAAAGATTAATTAGTAGGAATGTATTATAGTTTTCAAGGTATATCTTAATGCAGCTCTTTTCATTTCAAGTCTATTATATGCCACTGTTTTTAAGATTCTTACTTCTTACCCTGTGAAAGAATCGTCTCAATTTGTTTATGATTTCATTCTGCTGTATCCAAACATTAAGAACACCTGGGCTTGATAAGGTAAGTTGCGGACATTTCAAAGTTGGACTTGGCTACCAAGTGGTTGCATTTTAAGTCCACCAACTAAGATCCAACCAGACTCCTGTGTCCTGACCCCTGAAAATGTTTATTGAATATGGATCTTACCTTTGTAGCCTGTTTGAATTGTAAGAATATTTCTATACTTAGAAATAGAAATATCCTATTGGGTCATGTAATATCTTTGGTTAATTAAAAATAATGGGAATTAAGTGTTTGACCCTCCCCTCACTCTTTCTTACTCAAATGACATTTAGTTTAAAACTCAATTTTAAAAAATTAACTCATTTTATTAAAATGATCCTCAAAAAAGAAGGAGGGTCATTTGAATAAAGATGGTTGATGATATTATCAAATAATAAACTATATCCTTTCAGGTATAATAGTCATGCCAACTTAAACATAACATGTCTCACGAACCATACGTAAGAATTCGACAAATTTTATATATTTGGGAAGCTTTCTGAAAGATCTACATAACGAGCGTAAATACAACTATCAAATTTTCATTTCATATATTTTTTTTAATTTTTTAAGTAATTTTATAAATTTTCTTCATATTTTATAGTGTGCAGAAAATATGCACACTGATTTTTGTAAACAATTTTTAAAATTTTCTTCATATTTTTATAGTGTGCAGACAATATGCACACTGATTTTATGTGCAGAAAATATGCACACTGATTTTTGTAAACAATTTTTTAAATTTTTTTCATATTTTATAGTGTGAAGGAAATATGAACACTGATTTTTGTAAACAATTTTTTAAATTTCTTCATATTTTATAGTGTGCAGATAATATGCACACTGATTTTATGTGCATACAATATGCACACCAGTTATAATATTCCAGGGCCACTAGAATCATTTGTAAATTTTATTTAAATAACCCCGGGGCCAAAAGAGTAAGACCCATAATTTCCAGGGTCATAAGAATAAATTTCTCTTAAAAATATTGCCAAATATATTGGTTACCATTTCTTGGGATTATTTCCTATTATTTCTTAATTGATGGACGATCGAGATTGGATGTTAATTTTAAAGCCTAGGAACCTCGGTCCTCCTTTTACCTATAAAATGAACTCAATAGCCATTGGTATTGGTTCGAGAATTTTATTATTCATTACACAATAAAGGTCAAGAAGGAGAAACCAAGATATTCCACTGTATTCTGTTCTACGGATGTACTTGCAACCTTGAAGGATTCCTTGGATTCAATCAATGGCCTAATCAGGTATTCTACTTTAACACAACTATATGTGTATTGTGATTATCATGTTGTTCCGACCTATATATAAAATAAAATTCTTATATTTGGCATCTAGAGCCTGGTTTAGAACTCCATGATTGTCCTTGATAATTGTATGCAATTGTTGTGATGATTTGAATCCATCGTCATGTCTGTTTTGATTTCTAATAATCATGTTTATGTTTATATATACCATGAATCACTAAGAAATAAAGAAAATCCCAACCATGAATAAATATGTCTTATTTGGTTGATTCATGATGTTTGAAAACTAACTATTCTTATGACTTGCATAACATGAAAGCTCTGTATATGCTTAATAGTTGAATTTTTTTCTGTGTTGATTTGAAAAATCCATTCATGCTATTAACCTTATTAAAACAAAAATGAAAGAACATGTACGATATTTGATTTGTTTGAGAATAACATGATTTTGTGTGGTCTCTAGGTAAACATGATTCAACATGATGATATGATGTGATTTGTTTAGGATCCATAGCATGTTTTGTGTGATTCATGTGTAAAGACAAAACGCATGTTTGATAATCGTAACGTATGCGGCTAGGGTTGAATGGTTTCAACAGTTCATTATTTTTTATTTTATTTTCTAATCTAAAATTTGGTAACGTATGGGATCACATAACTATCAATATGGATCTTGGGCTTGGCCTATTATTTTTTATTGGAAACGTTTTCAAAGCTCAAACTTACGTCTTTTTGGCATTAAGTGAAAACATTAATTTCTTAAAATCCTTGACTTTGACTGACCGTTTGACTATTGACTTTGGCTGATTGTTTGACTTCCGTTGTTGACTTTGACTATTTAATTTCGGGTTTTAATATGATCTAATATGAACATGTATAGAAACTTATTGTATGATAACATGTTTAGATCATCAAAATGTTTGAATTGTATGCTCTTTAGCTATCACCACAGTGATACTAAATACTAAAGTATTATGTTATATTAACATGTCATTTATAAGTCTACATCGTTTTGTGCAATCACATGAGAATAATTATCACCCACAAGAGATGTTTTGTTCAAGTGTTTGTATATATAAACATTAAGAAATAAATATTTAGTCATACATATTAGAATGAAAAGTTACCCACAGGTTGCTCTAATTCACATGCTTGAACTAATATTATGATTATATATATAACTATGAAGGGAATAATGTCCACAGATGTTTGTCTTTGCTTTGCTTATATTTCTACCCACAAGAGTTTCTTAATTTGTATGTGTGTGAGTTTGACTTTGTGTAAGTCTTTGCATTCGTATACTTAGTCTATCACATTCTTCAATGGCACCAACTTCTCATAATGGAAGAGAATGTTGAGTTCACTTTGGGTGTGCAGGATATTGATCTTTCTCTCCAAATTAAAAAGCCAGTTGTAGATTATAAGAGTTCCAGTGAAGATAAGGATCTCCTGAAAAAGTGGGAGAGAAGTGATAGGCTGAGCATACAGTTGATGCGAATGCACATTGATGTAAACATTAAAGGATCGCTTCCCGGACCTAAAAATGCTAAGGACTTTATGGAAATCATAAAAGACCTCTTTAAGACAGCGGATAAGTCTCTAGCTGGGAAGTTGATGGATGGTATGACCACCATGAAGTATACCGGTGTACAGTCGATGCACCAATACGTGATAGAAATGCGAAGCATTGCTTCTAAGCTCACTAAGATGAAATTAACTATGGATAAGAACTTTCTTGTCCAATTCATTCTCAATTCGCTTCCACCTCAGTATGCCCCTTTTCAAGTGCATTACAACACTATCAAGGAAAAGTGAATTACAAATGAACTAGGAAAAATGCTGGTTCAAAATGAAGCTAGGCTAAACCAGCAAGGTCTTAATCAAGCGCATTTCGTCAACCGAGGAGTGAACAATAAGCGCAAGCCTGCAAAGAGAAATAAGGGAACACCACATAATAATTATGGTCAACCTAAAAAGAATAAAGCAAAGCAAGATGACAATAAGTGTCGTTTCTGTAAGAAACCTGGTCATTTTCAGAAAGATTGCACTAAGCGTCAAAAATGGTTCGAAAATAAAGGTAATCAATTGGGATTTGTAAGCTATTTTGAAACAAATTTGACTGTTAAAGAATCTTCTTTATCATGGTGGTTTGTGTTAGAGCATAGCTTGGTCGAACACGCATGCGTTGCTATCTCAAGCATGTTTGTCAATGTTAGTGATCAAAACTATAAAGTCTTGATTTCTAGTCTACTATAGCTAAGGTAACGGACTAGGATAGAAAGTGTAGTTGATCTCAAGAACTCCATGGCGATCATCATACAAGACAAAATTGTACTTAAGGAACCAATGGATCTTCATCGACTAAAAGGTATGTGGAGATTTAAACTTATCTATCACTCAAAAGTCTATATACTCTATCTCCTATCTTGAGACAAAGGTCGTATTACTATATAGACTAAGATTATACACATATGATATTTAGAGTTGAGTATATTGTAGTTGCAGGAAATCCCACAACACACCCCTTATGATATTTTGATAAGGATTTCTAAATCTAAATATAAAACTGGTGATAAGAGTGCTAAAATTCTAAATGGACACAAGGATTTTTTACATAGTTCGATCAATGTGATCTACATCCACGGTTCTTTACTATAATTATTTGAATTTACATAAGTATTACATTTAGAATATCCATTAATGAGTAGATTTCTAGATATAGTTTTTGGGGAAGAAGATGATAAAGAAAATAAATCTATGTCTCTGTTACAAAAATATCTCTCCTCCATTTCTCTCTCCTGCCTTTCTCTTTATATAGGTGTTTACATAGTGGATGACAGCTCACAGGTAGTGAAGTACAACTCATATTACTCTTCATTTTCGGATCCCCTGCTACGTTCTCTCAGGCTATCTTTATAATTTTTCAGACTTTGCTACCTTCTCGCAAGCTCTGCTACATTCTCGAAAGTTTAGTAAATAATTGAATCTCGCACATCAATGAAATGTGTTGTGCGATATTTGGATCCTACATATATCTCGCTTATCTATTTCTCGAAATATGTGTTGGTAAAGCTTTCGCTTTAGCCAAGTTCATCTTTACCTAGTGACGAAAGTCGTGTTATGTTTCAATCATTTTGAAAATTGCTCTGACGAAAAATAGTTTGTGAATAACAACTATATAACGCCCTCTGAGAATGTTTCAATGATTGAAATGAGAGTTTAGACAATATAACCATTGTAGGATATAAACATTTTTGTGGTAACATACATATATATATATATAAGTCCTTATTGCTTGAACCGAAGTTTGCGAACTTTGTTGATCAAGTGAAACTGGAACGTGAGTCGTCAACTCAGTCCGAGAACTGGCAAAGTTCTCAAGCCTGAGAATTTCTGCTGGTGTTGTAGCTCAGTTTCAGTCTGCGAACTCTGTCCCCGAACTGACGGAAGTTCTCGACCCAAGAATTTCTGCTGGAGTTTATAAACTCCAACCGATTAACTTGAGCCCGCGAACCCTGTCCTCAAACTTGAGTAGGTTATGTCTAAAAATGATGTTTGTGAACTTATCTTAATAAACTAAGGAATGCTATTGCAAACAGTGGCTTTATAGTTCATGAATCGATTCGAGTGAATCACATCGTTTTAGCTTCAATTGTGTCTTGTGTAGTACATGAGATCTCATAGCAATTGAACAACTCTCTAACTAGTTCATTTGAGTCATTGGACTAGTTATGGTGAAGAAGAATATGGTTGATATGCCATTTGGTTAACTAGTGTTGAACCAACTAATGTACAAGTTTTGGTACGGTTACACAAACCCAAAATCGTCAAGTACATGTATGTATAACAAGCTATGTTTTCGATCTAACGGTTGATAAATATTATCTTGTATCTAATCAGGTTTTCATCTAACGGTGAATATTGAATGTTTTGTTACTAAGCTAACATTGATTGCAAACCTTGATTTGAAAGACTATATAAGGGAGAACTCTAGCAACTGGAAACCTAATCCCCACACATTCTGTGTGATACTAGTTTGCTAAGCTAGAGTCGATTCTCCTTTAACCTTTGGTTTTCTTCTTTTAAAACCAGGTTAACAACTTAAAGACTTCATTGGGATTGTGAAGCCAGCCCGATACTACTTTTTTTGTAGTTGTGTGATCTGATCTTATTGTTTCTATTGTACGAGTACAATTGTAATAATTGGCTTGAGATTTCTATCTCCGATAGGAAAGATATAAAAGTAATCACAAACATATTCGTCTCATCGTTTGTGATTCCACAATATATTTTTTCGCTGCGTCGATTAAGACTATTGTGAGGTGATTGATAAAACTGAGTTTTTCTTCGGGAATGTAAGTCTGGTTTTATTGATTGGTTCCTGTTCACCTTGATTTATCAAAATACGGAACAAAACTCATAGGTTTATTCGTGGGAGACTAATTTATATATGTTGTAGACTTTTCTGTGTGAGACGAATTTGTTTATTAAAGTCTTCGACTTTGGGTCGTGGAAACTCTTGTTTGTGGGTGAGATCAACTAAGGGAATCCAGTGCGCAGTATCCTTCTGGGATCAGAGGCGTAGGAGCATAACTGTACCTTGGATCAGTGTGAGATTGGTTGGGGTTCAACTACAGTCCAGACCGAAGTTAATTTGGAGTAGGCTAGTGTCTGTAGCGGCTTAATACAGTGTATGTTTAATCTGGACTAGGTCCCGGGGTTTTTATGCATTTGCAGTTTCCTCGTTAACAAAATTCTGGTGTTTGTGCTATTTTTTCTCCGCATTATATTTTTATATAATTGAAATAATACATGTTGTGCGTTGTTCAATCAATTAGAATATCCGACCTTTTTGGTTGTTGATTTAAATTGATTGACACTTGGATATTGGTCTTTGGTACCATCCAAGTTATCTCTCTTTGATTAAGACTCGCATATCGTATTTTCTTGAGTAAATCAAATTGCGAGATTGAGATAATAACTCCTTGAGATATTTTCTATTGATTGAGTCTAGTTGATTCTCTAGAAAGTAACTCGGAGTTGTCCATACAGATTGCTAATCGAAATATTGGGTGTGGTTGTTATACCCCCGCTTTTTCAGTTTGATTTTGGTGCTAATTTCATGTTTGTAATTCGATGTAGGGATACCTTTCAACCCAAATCACAAACCAGGATGAAAAATTCCTTTTATGGGCAATGGAAATAGATCCCTAGTTAATGCTATAGGCACCTATCGTATGATTTTAGATTATGGATACTTTCTTGATTCGGAAAACACTCTTTATGTTCAACCTATTTCCCGCAATTTAATTTTAGTTTCTCAACTAGATAGACAAGGTTTTCAATTTCAAATTGTCAATGGATGTTTTAGTTTGTTTAAATATTTTAAAGTTATTGGTCCTGGTTATCTTTCTGATGGTCTTTACAAGTAAAATTTATCACCATCATCAATACCTGGAACCTATTTAAATATGCATCATAATGATAGAACTGAACATGCTGAGGGTAATTCCTCATTCTTGTGGCATAAGAAGCTGGGACATATATCTTGTGAAAAGCTTCAAAGATTGGTAAAAGATGGGATTCTACAGAATCTTGATTTTACAGATTATAAGAGTTGTGTGGATTGTATTAAAGGGAAGATGACAAAGCACACAAAGAAAGGTTCCACAAGAAGTTCCGAACTCCTTGAAATAATACATACAAATATTTGTGGACCCTTCGACGTTCCAACTTTTGGAGGAGAAAAATATTTTATCACCTTTATTGATGATTTTTCACGTTATTGTTAGCTTTACTTATTGCATGATAAATCTGAAGTTGTGAATGTTGTGGACCATCAATTCATTACCGAAGTTGAGAGGCAATTAGAAAATAAGGTGAAAATCATTAGGTATGATAGAGGTGATGAGTATTATGGAAGGTATGATGAAACATGACAACATCCTAGACTTTTCGCTTTACTTTTTCAAAAGCTTGGAAATGTTGCTCAATACACAACGCCAGGTTCACCTTGGCAGAATAGTATAGCAAAAAGGTGAAACCGTGCTATAATGGAAATGGTTAGAAGCATGATTAGTCATGCGAGTTTGTTTTTTGTATTCAAAAAAGATTTCATTGATTATCAAATAGTGCTTACATGAGATTCTTGTTGTTGATGGTGGTTTTTAGCTTAGGGTTAAAATCGTAAAACACTAAACCCTAGCAGACAGTGAGGTCACGACATTTAAAGCAACAAGCATTTACTAGGCACATTTACTGAAACCTTTAATGTGTCTCTAAAGTAATTACCGGGGTATATTATTCAAATTAGGGTTACGACAAGCCAAAACCTAATTCCCACGTGTGCCAATGGAAAATCATGCCAGCCACACCGACGATGCCAAAGCATGCCAACCATGCTAGCCGCACCTTTGTGCCAATGGCAAATCATGCCAGCCGCACCAACCGCGCGAAAGCATGCCAACCATGTTAGCCGCACCTCTGTGCCAATAGAAAATCATGCCAGCCACACCAACCGCGCCAAAGCATGCCAACCATGCTAGCCGCACCTCTGTGCCAATGGCAAATCATGCCATCCACACCGACCGCGCCATGCCAAACACATCTCTCCATGGCCCCTTTATGCCGCGACACCATGCTGGCCTTCCCCACGTGGCTACCAAAGTGAAGGTGTGCATAAATCAACAGTTTCCCTTCAATCCCAGGAAAAAATCCTGGCCATCTAAGGTCACCTCACGACCTTTGGCCCAAAACCCTAGCTTGGTCACGCACCTAGACAAAGCTAGCCACGCCATATGCCCAAGGCAAACCCTTGGCCCCACATGCCAAGCCAAAACGTCCTTACCTTGGCCCTATCCATGCCATACGTCCATGGCAAACCCTTGGCCCCACATGCCAAGCCAAACAAAACCTAGCCAAGCTAGCCGCGCCATGCCAAACACACTCTACCTTGGCCCTAGCCATGTTAGTCACGTCATGCCAAGCCAAAACTCCCTTACCTTGGACCTAGCCATGCCATATGTCCATGGGAAACCCTTGGCCCCACATGCCAAGCCAAACCAAACCTAGCCAAGCTAGCCGCGCCATGCCAAACGCATTATTCCTTGGCCCTATCCATGCTAGTCACGTCATGCAAAGCCAAAACGCCCTTGACTTGGCCCTAGCCATGCCATACGTCCATGGAAAACCTTTGTCCCTACATGCCAAGCCAAACCAAACCTATCCAATCTAGCCGCGCCATGCCAAACACACTATGCCTTGGCCCTAGCCATGCTATTCACGTCATGCCAAGCCAAGCGCCCTTGCCTTGGCCCTGGCCACACCATACGCCCGTGGAAAACCCTTGGCCCCACATGCCAAGCCAAAATCGCACCAAGCCAAAGCTATCCATGCCCAAGGAGAACCCTTGGCCCCATATGCCAAGCCTAAACACACCCTAGACGCGTCACCCTGTTGGCCCTCACTACGCGGCTACCAAAACGAAGGCGTGCAACAATCAACGGTTTCCCTTCAATCCCAGGAGAAAATCCTAGTCATCCAAGGTTACCAGATGACACATGGTAACCTTTGGCCCGAAAACCTAAGTTTGGCCACGCCAAACCATTCCATGCCAACGGTATGCAAACCTAGTCTCACCTCCATGTTGGCCCTCACTACTCGGCTACCAAAACGAAGGCGTGCAACAATCAACAGTTGCCCCTCCTCTCAAGATGCAAAATCTCGACCTTCGAAGGCCACCAGGCTAGCAAGTTTCCCTAGCTTAACTTTCCGAGCCACAACAACATACTCCAAAAACATTCGAGACATCAACACAAACTGGGGATGCTCATTAGGGTTTTGGTCTAGCGGTCTATAGCGTGCGGCATACACAAATGCCCGTTTCAAGATAGTGTAATAAGATTAAGTCGGTTAGTAAATGCAAGAAGCAACGGTGAAACGCTCCTTAATTATGGGACATCAATTCCATCAAATCCCATAAATACCAGGCATTACCACCTCTTCCCATTTAACTCATCCGTTTTCTTTTCTTAAGAGGCCCGAGTACGTTTCTTTTTGGACTTGTATAAGTAGGCTTACCTATTTCCACCAGGGACATGAGTTCTTGGTCAGGGAAAATATCATACTCAGAAAGGCAACTCTTGTTAGCTTTCTCAAGTATATCACCTTCTGATACAAGTCAAGCACTGCTCTTCCAGAATTATTCTGGCCTCAACACTCTCTTCGCTTCCCTCCCTAAACCAACCCTTTTCCTCCACTTTGTGGACGAAGCAAGTCTGGAACGGACATTTCTTGGTTTAGGACGGACTTGTACAGATTGATCTCTCGAATCTAAAAGTACACCCTTGCAGTACATTGTTTAGGGTTTAGATTGTTTCTCACTTTCACACCTGCAATTACCAAAATCAGCAGAAACTATTTTCACCTATAAACAATAGGCGACCACAGCGGGAGGGTAGATCTTTTAGTTACAATGTAAATTTTCAACCAGCGATCTCATTCTTCGACCCAGACGTCAAGATGGTAGAGGAAGGCGATCCACTCCGACTCAGTTACTCGACGGCTCGATTATCAGTCATGACACGACAAGGGATAACTGGGGACTTCCCAGAGGATAGAAGCAGACGATCCGCCTAAGGATCAACATCTCGGTTATCAGATAACTCAGTAACGACTGGGGACTTTCCATGGTGGTATTTCCCATAAAACTCGGTCTTACACCCGGAAGGTTCACTTTTCATCAGGAGATCTAGAAACCGAGTAAGGTTTACCTAGACAAGATACATAGTTTGCTATTTCAAGTTTTCAAGGGAATGATAAAATCGATACCCATGTTACGCTTTAACCCATGTCATCTACCAACATACGGTTCTAAGGTTTTTCCTGGGATGTCTGTGTCACTTTTAATTACAACCAAAATAATCAATTCCTAAACAATTTATTCCAAAAAGAATAACCCAAAACCGTCAAAGTAGCATTTATCTATCAACCCAAGAAATCCAGGAAATCAAAAACCATAAACCAGGCATTTAGTTTGCCTTTCAAAAAAAAAAGGTCACCTACCCGTGCCTACTTTGTTCAGCAATGATTACCTGTCACTATTAGCAGACGTTACTACGGTGACATTCGAAAATTGTTTATGATGAAGTATTTCCACAGGTTTATGGAAGGCATACCCATGGCTAGGGTTTATACCATTTCAGAAGAAAAATGTTTCTACAGACTTATGGAAGGCATACTTATGGCTATGGTTTGCACCAACACAAGAAAACAAGAAAACAAATTAAAAGAGAAATGCTGGAGTACATAGCTGGGATATGCTTTCCCACTTTATCACTACCGCGCTACCGCTAACACCAGGATGTGATAACAAAGATACGAGAGGAAACTGGTCCCATAAGAACAAGTTCGCGTCGTGCTAAGACAGTTCCCATTCCAAGCCGATCCAGCGCTTTCCAGACGCGCTTCCCGGACGTGCTTCCCGGATGCGCTTACCAGGCGCGCTTGCCAGATGTGCTTACCAAAATCACATGCTAGGCACACATGCTGCACGCGCACGCCAGCCGCAATACCACACCCTGCGCTAACAGATGGCATCCTTCCAGCACTAACATATTGCGCCCTTTCAGCGCCATCCTCTCCGTTCCGCAACCAGCCAAAGCAGCACCATGGCTCAAGCACACCGTGTTCAAATCAGTGCCATCTCTGCACGATACACTTAAGATTACCGGAACCAAAGCCGCTTCCGCTGCCCCAACGTTTCTTCAAGCATGACAGATCCAACCGTCACTAGATATGCTACTCCACCATCAGGGCAAGATACTAGAAGAGCCGTAAGAACCCGACCTCCTTTTACCACTGTTGATTTGATAAAAAGACAAAAGACACTTCAGCAGGACGTGCGTTTATAAATGAAGAGGCTCGCATTGCTCTTGGATGCCCAGTAGAAGGGGATCAGTAATCCAATTTCATAACACGTAAAGATCAAGAATGAGTTCTCAAAAGAAAATCAGCAACCCCTACGAGTTCACAAAGACTATCTTCCTGTTTGTTTGCTTGAAGGGTGTCCAGTTTAACAGCACACTGATTAACACAGTCGATCCGCTTCAACGTTCACTCCGATAACCACTCCTCTTCAGCGTTCTCTCCATGAGCTACTCCAGGATCCAGAGCCAAAACTTCAGCGTTTGACTTCTTAAGTTTAAACATCCTCTCCAAGAGCCAAAGTTGCTTCAACGCCGCCTCTTCCTACAAAGGATCATACCTCCATGCCCCCCATGTCAAGGACCATGATCGCAGCCAGTCAATCTTCGTAGTTATGGCCGCCCTTTGATCCATCCCACCAAAACTCGTGGTCATAGACGGCTTGCTCGCTTACGCATCCAGCCAATCATGTTACTTTCGTGGATGCCCATATGAATCCATCCAACCTACCTTGTTACCACGACAATATAGTCTCTCCTGATTGCATTTCCTACCAAGAACTGTTGTCACTCATTTGTTGATACCAGACAGAGCTTCACCGTATCAACAATTACTATAAATATGGAATCATGTAAACCATACTTGAGGACTGAGGATATACACGGGACCCCTTCACTGTCAAAGCTCAGAACACACAGTCAACCAAAATCCGTACCCACAACAATGCCATCTACTCTTCAAGGGTGCAGCGTAAGAATATCATCACCTCTCTGTCTAGAAGACGCCTTCAACACTTTACGAGGCCGCGAAGGATCCCAAGCCCACATTATCCATAATATTTCATCATGTAATTTATGAGCATCCTAATGTCACATCCAGAAGGGTACGGTAGGCTTATATCAAATCCCTTGGACGGGGATTCAAGACGATGTAATGAAATTTGGTTACGCGTGGGGACTACCAGCATGAGACACTTTCACTCCCCTCAACCAGGTTATTACTGATTTCAACATCATTACTGTCGAGGTTTTACGAGCCGCAGGAATTTCTCAACATGAAGCCGCACATGTGCACCGAAGACTCCAAAAGCACGCCAGAAGGTTACATTAACATACTCATCCATGACATCATATTAAACCAAAGTATAACTTGGGACTCCTCACCGCATCCCATTCCGTACGATAGTCCAAGATTCAGAAGATGGTTCAAAGGATGTAATTTGGAACAAAGTCCCGGGAGACTTGATAGCAGCGCATCGGCAATGGAACGTCTCCATATTTCATCCAGGGGCGCCAGAAGTTTTCGACCATGCAAGCATTAACAACACATCATCATCACGATTAGAAAGTCCACTGAACAACCTAAGATCGAGGATGTACCGACGACGCAACCACAATCTCCAAGATTATCCCTGGCGTGATCGTTTCCGAGCATACATTTCATCCATCCGTCCCAAGAATACAGCAGAGTTTTGGTGAATTTTAGGAATCCACTAGAGAGACACTGCAGACGAAAACACGGATCCGGACGAACAACAGAAAAACAGAAGAGGGTCGATACCTCTTTTTATGCGGACAGATTTTTTATAGCTTGACCCGAATGAATATTCTTTCTTACTCCATGGACGGGAATAGGTGACTGGCGCGCGACTATGCCACCCCGGTCCCGCGACATCCCTCTTGACTTCTTCCTGATTTTCACTATCAGGTTGTTTTCACCTCCTAAGCAAGATCGGAACCTCAATATTCCCGAGTGGGAAGATACAGAATCCTGTTTCGTGTCTGATAAAGGGGCGGACCATCAAAATCCGGGTCCGTACGCGGATTCTATAGCGATTCTAGTAAAGGGCACTAATTAGGGTTTCAGCGTGTCAAACCCTAAACCACAAGCACTTACCTTCCAAGGCGCTTCCCTTACCAGTGTCATGCCTTGCCAAATGCTTTACAGAGCGGCCCACATCTGTTCCATGCCATTGCTAATAGGTCCCCTTCAAACCAAGTTCATGCTAGCAGCTCCGCCTAGCCTTGAAGAACACCCAATCATACCGGGATTTGCGCAAAGCTACCAGATGAAAGGATTGCGGATGCTACCTACCTCTCGAAAAATATTTTTTAATAAGGAAAGAATTCCATGTTAAAGCCACGCATGAAGAAAGAAAATTGGTCCCACAAGAGCAAGCCTTGCCACTCCAAAGACATCAGTGCTTTCATCTCCAGTGCCAGTGATGCCAACGCTCCGCGCCGGCCAGGACAATCCGCGCTTTCCATGCCCACGCCTTTCCAGTGGACCATGTCAGAGCCTTTCCAGCAACCTGCGTTTCCCCTTGCCGCGCTTCCATTACCGTCGCCATGCTTTGCCAAGCGGCCCACGCCCATTCCAAGCCTATTGGTGCTGAAAAATTCCTTTCCTGCCAAGTCTATGCTAGTAGCTCCGCCTCGCGTTCCAAAGCCTGGCCCCAAAGACACCTAGTCATACTGGGATTTGTGCAAAGTTACCGGATTCAAGGATTACGGATTTTACTTACATCTCGAAAAGGTCAGGCGAATCTCCTCGGCCTCCCTTTTATAGGCATGATACTTGGGAGTTTGCATAAGGAAAGGACTTCCTATTTGATCCAAGTAAAGAAAAGAGGAAACTGAGACCATGAGGACAAATGGCCTAGCCGTCTGTGCATGCCTCACCTCACTAAGCTGCGGCTTGCCATGGACGCACCAGGCCAATCCATCCACTCCATTGTCGCGGTCCCACCATGCCTAGCCGTCCGTGCACACCTCACCTCACCAAGTCGCGCATTGCCATGGATGTACCCTTCCAAGCCATTCACTCCATTGACGCGGCCCCACCACGCCTAGCTGTCCTTACACGTTCCACCATGACATTGCCGAGGCCCTTCCTGCCAAGTCGTCGCTCTACTGACGCGACCCTATCATCCGCGCGCGTCTGCCTTACCAAGACCACGCTACCTCTTGGACCCTCGATCCAATCCGTCCACTTGCGTCACCTTCCAAGACCGCGCCCCTTTGCCTTGGAGATCTACGACCAGACCAAGATGGTAACTCTCGTCTCACCACTCCACGGTCTGCATTCCCGGTACAACTTACGCAGGGCCGCCAACATGGGAAGCCAAAACTCTATTTACCACTCAAAAAGGTTAGTAGGATTCTCCTGACCATCTTTGCAATAATTTACACCTCGATTCCGTCCTTGTCTGTCACCATTATATGCTTACCTCGCAATAAGGCACCTTTTCCGAGCTAAGCAGGGGACTTAATATTGATGGTGGTTTTTAGCTTAGTGTTAAAATCGTAAAACACTAAACACTAGCAGACAGTGAGGTCACGACATTTAAAGCAACAAGAATTTACTAGGCACTTTTACTGAAACCTTTAATGTGTCTCTAAAGTAATTACTGGGGTATATTATTCAAATTAGGGTTACGACAAGCCAAACCCTAATTCCCACGTGTGCCAATGGAAAATCATGCCAGCCACACCGACGACGCCAAAGCATGCCAACCATGCTACCCGCACCTTTGTGCCAATGGAAAATCATGCCAGCCACACCAACCGCACCAAAACATGTCAACCATGCTATCCGCACCTCTGTGCCAATGGAAAATCATGCCAGCCACACCAATCGCACTAAAGCATGCCAACCATGCTAGCCGCACCTCTGTTCCAATGGCAAATCATGCCAGGCACACCGACCGCGCCAAAAGCATGCCAACCATGCTAGCCGCACCTCTGTGCCAATGGAAAATCATGCCAGCCACACCGACTGCGCCAAAGCATGCCAACCATGCTAGCTGCACCTCTGTTCCAATGGCAAATCATGACAGCCACACCAACCGCGCCAAAGCATGCCAACCATGCTAGCCGCACCTCTGTGCCAATGGAAAACATGCCAGCCACACCAACCACGCCAAAGCATTCCAACCATGCTAGCCACACCTCTGTGCCAATGGAAAATCATGCCAGCCACACCGACCGCGCCATGCCAAACACATCTCGCCATGGCCCCTTCATGCCGCGCCACCATGCTGGCCTTCCCCACGTGGCTACCAAAGTGAAGGCGTGCATAAATCAATGGTTGCCCTTCAATCCCAGGAGCAAATCCTGGCCGTCTAAGGTCACCTCACGACCTTTGTCCCAAAACCCTAGCTTGGTCACGCACCTATCCAAAGCTAGCCACGCCATACACCCAAGGCAAACCCTTCGCCCCACATGCCAAGACAAAAGTCCTTACCTTGGCCCTAGCCAAGCTAGCCGCGCCATGCCAAACGCACTCTGCCTTGGCCCTAGCCATGCTAGTCACGTCATGCCAAGCCAAAACGCCCTTACCTTGGCCCTAGCCATGCCATACGTCCATGGAAAACCATTGGCCCCACATGCCAAGCCAAACCAAACCTAGCCAAGCTAGTCGCGCCATGCCAAACACACTATTCCTTGGCCCTAGCCATGCTAGTCACGTCATGCCAAGACAAAACGCCTTTACCTTGGCCCTATCCATGCCATACGTCCATGGAAAACCCTTGGCCCCACATACCAAGCCAAACCAAACCTAGCCAAGCTAGTCGCTCCATTCCAAATGCACTCTGCCTTGGCCCTTGCCATGCTAGTCACGTCATGCCAATCCAAGCGCCCTGGCCACACCATACGCCCGTGGCAAACCCTTGGCCCCACATGCCAAGACAAAATCGCACCTAGCCAATGCTATCCACGCCCAAGGTGAACCCTTGGCCCCATATGCCAAGCCTAAACACACCCTAGCCGCGCCACCTTGTTGGCCCTCACTACGCGGCTACCAAAACAAAGCCGTGCAACAATCAACGGTTGCCCTTCAATCCCAGGAGCAAATCTTATCCATCCAAGGTCACCAGATGACACATGGTAACCTTTGGCCCGAAAACCTAAGTTTGGCCACGGCAAACCATGCCATGCCAACGGCATGCAAACCTAGTCGCGCCTCCACGTTGGCCCTCACTACGCGGCTACCAAAACGAAGGCGTGCAACAATCAACGGTTGCCCCTTCTATCAAGATGAAAAATCTCGACCGTCGAAGGTCACCAGGCTAGAAAGTTTCCCTAGCTTAACTTTCCGAGCCACAACAACATGCTCCAAAAACATTCGAGACATAAACACAAACTGGGGGATGCTCATTAGGGTTTTGGTTTGGTGGTCTATAGCGCGCGGCATACACAAATGCCCGTTTCAAGATAGTGTAATAAGATTAAGGCGGTTAGTAAATGCAAGAAGCAACGGTAAAACGCTCCTTCATTATGGGACATCAATTCTATCAAATCCCATCAATATCAGGCGTTACTACCTCTTCCCATTTAACTCATCTGTTTTCTTTTCTTAAGAGGCCAGAGTTTATTTCTTTTTGGACTTGTATAAGTAGGCTTACCTATTTCCACCAAGGACACGAGTTCTTGGTCAGGGAAAATATCATACTCAGAAAGGCAACTCTTGTTAGATTTCTCAAAGCTCTCACCTTTTGATACAAGTCAAGATCTGCTCTTCCAGAATTATTCTATCCTTAACACTCTCTTCGCTTCCCTCCCTAAACCAACCCTTCTCCTCCACTTTGTGACCGAAGCAAGTCTGGAACGACCATTTCTTGGTTTAGGCAGGACTTGTACAGATTGATCTCTCGAATCTAAAAGTACTCCCTTGCAGTATATTGTTTAGGGTTTAGATTGATTCTCACTTTCACACCTGCAATCACCAAAATCATCAGAAACCATTTTCACTTATAAACACCTGTGTAATCCATTCTTGAATGTCAAGAGGAAAATTATCTATGAATACAAAATCAGATTTTGAGATCCTAGATTTTTTGGCAATCTTGTTTGCAACATTATTGGACTCTCTTTTAACTAAAAGACACTTCCAGTTACTAATATTATTCAACAGAAACTTAATATCTAGAATGAAAACTTGATTCATCCAATAAACACGAGAGTCAGGTTCATTAATGGATCTAACTAACACTTCACTATCAGACTCAAAAATGACATTACTTGTAGATGGTGGATTTTCGACGAAGGGTAGAGTTGTAAAACTATACTCTAGAATCGGCAATCGAATGAATATCGAGGCTCGTGTCTCTCGATTAAAGCATGAAAGCTCATGCCACAAATCTCTGACTGAGAAGGCTGTCTCTCAGAGTATATGAAGATGTGTAGTCTCTTAGCTGAGGCCACGACACATCTCATGAATACTGAGCAATTTCAGTAATTACTCCAGATCCGGCAATCGGATGAGTATCTAGACTCATGTCTCTATGCATGAAAGCTCATGCTACCTATGATAGAGAAAGTCTCTCAGAGAAGATGCAGATGTGCAGTCTCTCAGCCGAGACCACGTCACATCTCATAACACTTTGATGGAGAAAGTCTCTCAAAGAAGATGCAGATGTGCAGTCTCCCAGCTGAGACCACGGCACATCTCATAACCCTCTGATGGAGAAAGTCTCTCAGAGAAGATATAGGTGTGCAGTCTCCCAGCTGAGACCATGGCACATCTCATAACCCTTTGATGGAGAAAGTCTCTCAAAGAAGATGCAGATATGTAGTCTCCCAGCTGAGACCACGGCATATCTCATATTGTATAGAATCTAAAGATTGGGCGACAACGTCTTCGGGATGCGACCGGTTCTCCCCGACTATGCAAAAAGGAATATGACACTCCAGCAAGTTCATATTGCTCAAACCCTCAGATGATTATTGCTCTTATACAGGAAGCCCTTCTAGAGTCATCAATTAATTATCTGAGATTGTCTGAATATCCAGCAATATTCTACGAACCATCGTATGAATATCCAGCAATATTCTACGATTCTTTGTTATATTTCGTCGCTTCAATTCGTGGTTCTTCCCAGCAGAATTCCACGGGTTAGTGATAAATATCCGACGAAACAGGCATCTGAGCATCGAATAAGCCCTGATGAAAATGGTGCAAGTGTAATTAGCAAATAATGCACAGACCAACATGAATGAACGAGGAACCTATGCAAAATAGGAGGGAAAATAATAATAATAAAATATTAGCAAAAGCACCAGGGGACTGGGTTCACCAGCCATCCAGTCATGCCGTGACCAGTCCTGTGCCCAATTTTATGTTATCATATTTTGCTATTTTCCTGGTCTCATGAAATCCTCTCGTTCGAGCAATTTTCTTTATTTCAAAGAAATTATCTAAACCACGTGATTTTATCAAAAAATAATAAAATTAGGGAAAGGTGACATGGGACCGCCGGCCGGTCATGCCCTGGTCATGGCAGGTCCCACACCTCATGTCCTCATTATTTTATTATTTCTCTTGAATTATGAAAATTCCCTGATTTCTTATGAATTTTCTCTAAAACTATGAAAACTACCTAATTTCATGTATTTTTTACCTAAGTCACATGATTTTGTCAAAAAATAATAAAATTAGGAAAAGGTGAGATGAGACCGCCAGCCGGCCGATCATGCCCTGGCTGTGGCCGGTCCACACCTCACTTCCCCATTATTTTATTATTTCTCCTCAAATTATGAAAATTCCCTTGATTTCATGAATTTTCCTAAAATTACCTAATTTCATGTATTTTTATCACATGATTTTACCAAACATGATAAAATTAGAAAAAAAATACTATGGGACTGATCCCTTGAAATCTTCCTGAATTTTACTCTTGGGATGTTTTCACCTCCCGAACGAGCTTAAAACCTAAATATTCCCTCGTTGGGAGATAGGAAATTCTTTTTCGTACGGAATGGAGGGGCGGACCATCAAAATCCGAGTCCGTATGACAATTTTACGTCAATTCTACTAAGAGGGATTTCATGTTTAGTCCACTAAACCCGACCCGGTTTAGTGGCTAGTCCAGCCAAAACTTCTTCTTAATCGCTAGTCCAATAAAGTTTAAATTCAAGTAGATTTACCTATATACCCCGAACATTATAATTCCATTTTTTACATTTAAATTCAAGTAGTAATTAGTATACTAGTTAGTAGTAACTAGTAGTAACAAGTATGTAGTATGTAGTATGTAGTAATAACATATGTAGTATGTAGTATACTAGTAACTAGTATGTAGTATGTAGTAATAACGTATGTAGTATGTAGTATACTAGTATACTAGTAGTAATTAGTACTAATAGTAATATGTTATGTATTGATACTACTACATATTGATATGTAGTACGTTATATATTGACACTACATATTGATATGTAGTATATGTTTGATATGTAGTATATGTTTGATATGTAGTATATGTTTGATATGTAGTATGTTATGTATTGATACTACTACATATTGATATGTAGTACGTTATATATTGTCACTACATATTGATATGTAGTACGTTATATATTGACACTACATATTGATATATAGTATATGTTTGATATGTAGTATGTTATATATTGATACTACATATTGATATGTAGTACGTTATTTTTTGACACTACATATTGATATGTAGTACCTTATATATTGATATGTAGTATGCTTGATATGTAGTACGTTATATATTGATATGTAGTATGTTATGTATTGATACTACATATCAAAAAATTGTTATGTATTGATACTACATATATAGTATACTAGTATACTATATATTATATATTATACTAGTATACTAGTTAGACCTAGAAGGGTGTTTTAGGCATTTCAAAAATACACTTTATAATCTCCACGAAATTTTTGGACTAGAGAGTAAATGTTTTTCATGGGTGGACTAGCCATTAACTGGGTCATGAAAAAGTGGACTAGCCAGTAATTCCTACTTCTACTAAAGGCGTTAATTAGGGTTTCAGCCGGTCCCACGTACCTCTTGTTTTGTTATTATTTGGTATTTTGTTACATGATTTCATGAAAACTCCATGATTTCAGCAAAATATTGGTTTTCAATAAATCCCTTTGATTTCATGTAAAATTCCCTTAAAATCATAAAAATACATAAAATCACATGAAACTGGGAAAAGCACGCGGGACCGCGTGTCAGCCGGTCGGCCATGCCCTAGCCGTGGACGGTCCCGAACCTTGTAATTCCTTGTTTTATTTATTTTCCCTCATCTCATGTGTTGTTCCCGGTTTCAGCAAAACCATGGATTTTGCATATTTTCTCCAAATGTTGCTCAAACGTGCACCAGAAAATATCAAAATTCTCAGGACTAAAACACGAACATTGTGGTGACACGGGAACATCCCCTTGACCGACCAAGGGTGACCCTGAGGCTTGCGAACAACTGATCCCGCATGTTTTACTGACTTTAACCTAATTTGCTCAACTGCTCATATTAGGTTCAAACTCTTTCCAAACTATTGGAAGTTTGCTCAAACGACCATCCACTAGGTCCCGCACATACCAGGAGCCGGTCTCATGACCTCTTGGTCGGTCCTTCATATTTTCATAATACCAGGTTTTATTATTTGTCGCTCACACGAGCATTATTTCAGTAAGTGATTAAACCAGCATTTAATCATTATATCACCAACTGGTCCTCAAGAGACTTTGGTATTTTTCTGCTCATTCGAGCATCTGGGCATTACATGGTGAACCCGTCATCCCATGTAGCCAGTCCCATGTAGCCGGTCTCATGTAGCCGGTCCCGTGTTGATTTTCAATAAATCATCATTTCGGTGAAATTAGGGTTTTGAATCCAGAGCTCTGTAGAAACGTGATTCTGAGCAGATTCAAACACTTTAATAATTTTATGTTGATCCCATGATCAACATTCTGATTTATTTTGCTCGACTCATTGATCAAGAATTAAATTATTATTTTATTCGGTCCTTCTACCAATAAATTCATCAAAGGAGCAATGCTTGCCCAAACTGGCAATATTTGCTCGAACCGGCAATATTCACTCAGGCTAGCAATATTTGCTCGAATCAAAGAATATTGGTTCAACTATCAATATTCGACAGTTCAGCAACACAGTTTGCTCGTTTTAGGTTATGGTACCTCGTCTCAGCAGACATACATTTAATTCATGAGTTTCGGAACATTTGCCATAACGTGTTCAACTCAGCACTACATGGACTCATCATCCCGCAAAGTCAGCAACTGACTCCACTATCACGAGATTTCAATCGTGTCACAATGGGGGGATATTAACTAGGGTTTTTGGTCTGGCAGTCTACGGCACGTGTGTTCAGCCACGATGAGAATATGAGAAAGTCGTGTAATCAGTTGGAGGAATCATCAGAAGTAGTGGATGGAAAATTAACCAAGTCTCCGCACGATGAGTAATTGGTTTAACATGATTTCCCACTTTCCCACTCTCTGATTCCATCAACTGTCACACTTCATGGGATCATGGTGTTTTCAATTCCGGCATTATAAAATGTCTCTGAATCCTAATTGAAAGGACAACATCGAAGAACATCGAAAAACCTTGAACAAGATTCGAATAATTCAAAGATTCAAGCAACTTTCGCCTAAACGAGCAATTTCTCATCAAAGTTCATACAGACGATCTCGTCTACACGAACTCACAGAAATCACTCTCAATCAGACAAATTTCAGTCATTCAGAGCATTTTCACGCTGAATTCACAACACACCTACTATCTCAGATCACCATTGATCTCACGAATTTCTCAGCTTCCCTTCTACAGATCAACCCATCCTCTCTTGTGACTGAATTTACTCTGGAATGGCCATTGTCTTGGTTTAGGCCGGAGTACTACAGATTGATCTCTCGAATTCAAAGCACTCCCTTCTTGCAGTGCATCTGTGTGAGGTTCAATATTTCACTCGGTTCAAGGAGTCCCCACACGGTCGGCTCTTTAATTCCGTAAAAACCAGCAAATCGTTTTTCCCCATCTACAGATTGGCGACCACAGTGGGAGATTAATCTTTCGGTTGCAGTCTCACGATTTCAGAAGGATGGTCGGTCTTAGGAACAACCCAACCGCTCCAGATCCCAACCAGAATCACTCGAACGGTAATGTCCCTCACACTCCTTCGAATAATTCTGATCATAATTAATTATCATATCTTGCAACTCCATTTCTCCCCATTGAATCAATCAACGTAGAAACCCTAAGCTTGGCTGAATTGGCACGGAGACAAGGAGACTTGTCAAGGAACATGGACCGGCTGAAGAGGGAAATCGACAACCTGTTCACTTATCTGGAACACATGATGAGGATTTTAGGAGCAGAGATGGCGGAACCTCCAAGTTTCCCGACTGATGATCCTCCTCAGACCAACAGCTTCACTACGTATGAGAAACCGGTGGAACAGGAGATTAAACATCTGATTAAAATTTTATGTGAACTTATACACTTCTCCAAGAATCAGCGCATAGACACATTTGCTGCTCTCAGCCAGATATCATCTGACGTGCAGATAATTTCACCAACCCCAGCGATTGAAGAAATATCTTTGGTGTCTGAACATGCCATAGATAATATCACCTTTGGAGAAGAAGATCGCATGGCATGTGAAGGACACAACCGGGCGCTATATGTAACTAGTTTCATCAAAGGCACCGAATTCAGGAGGGCTCTCGTAGACACCGGTGCTTCCAAAAACATTGTTACTATGAAGACTCTTAGGATGGCCAGATTCCCGCAAGGTAAAATAATTCTCCATCCCATTCTAATGACAGGATTTGAAGGAAGCCAAAGTCATACATATGGACAGGCGTACATAGATTTGAAGGTGGTCCCAATCCAGTCGAAAGTGAAGTTTCACGTGATCGATCAAGAACCTGACTATCACATGATACTTGGGCGACCATGACAACAAGGTGGTTCCCTCAACTTACCACCAATGCATGAAGGCCTTGCTCAACAATAAAATCGTCCGCATAACTGCTTCAGCATTTCCTTACGCTCTTGCCTATGATGCTGAGTTCATTGAATCCCAGAGGAGTATCCCTGAACCTCCTAAGAATATATACACTACTCCATTTCCAAGTTGGAAGACGATCGAAGTATCTGCTGCAGACGCATCATCATCTCCTTCAGAAGCAGGACCGGTTAAAACACATACTACACCAGTCAAACGCCGAAAGGATAAAATCACGATCCTGAAATCCAATTTTATGGCCACTCATGATGCAGAAGGAAGGGTCATTTACCGGCGAAGCAAGGATTATCAATTAACAGGGGAGATTGATCAAGAGTCTCCCCGCACTGATGAATTGTGTCAGAATGAACGTGAGGAGGAAGTTCAGGAAGCTCCGCAGCAGTTGAAAGATGGCACGGATTCTACTACTGACGAACTTGAAACAGTTAACATTGGCACAGAGGAAGACCCAAGACCAATCTTGATCAGTTCTGCACTATCACCCGAAGAACGTGCAGGTCTAGTGGAATTACTGAAGGAATATCAAGACATATTCGCCTGGACGTATGAGTAAATGCCTGGTTTAGATGACAAGCTAGTCACTCACCTTATGCACATCATCCCAGGCTCCAAAACTGTCAAACAACCACCTAGACAGTTCAGGCATGAAGTTTAAGAGAAAATCAAGATCGAAGTTCAAAAATTGCTGGTAGCCGTATTTATCAAACCTATTCAGCACCCAACATGGCTGGCTAATGTTGTTCCAGTTAAAAAGAAAAATGGCCAAATCAGATGTTGTGTAGATTTCAGAAACTTGAACAAATGCTGCCCGAAGGATGATTTTCCTTTACCCAACATTGATATGCTCGTTGACGCGACCAGCGGCCACGGTATGTTCTCGTTCATGGATGGATACAGCGGGTACAACCAGATCAAGATGTTTGAACACGACGCTTCCAAGACCGCGTTCCGTACTCCCATTGGGAATTTTCATTACACTGTGATGCCCTTTGGACTGAAGAACGCAGGTGCCACCTACCAACGGGCCATGACAGCCATATTCCATGATATGATGCACAAGCAAGTAGAAGATTATTTCGATGATGTCGTGGTGAAATCGAAAGCTCGAGCATTCCACTTAGAAGTTCTAAGACAAGTTTTCGAAAGATGCAGAGAATACAAGATAAAGATGAACCCTCTAAAATGCTCTTTTGGGGTTTCTTCCGGAAAGTTCTTGGGATTACTGGTCACTGCCGAAGGAATCAAAGTCGATCCAGACAAAGCAAAGTCAATATCCACCATGCCTTCTCCGCGCACTGTGAAGGAACTGCAGAGCTTCATGGGTAAGGTAAATTATATCAGATGCTTCATACCAGGATTGGCTCAACTTATCGCTTCGTTCACTCCTCTGCTGAAGAAAGGAGCAAGTTTTACCTGGACGAACGTTCAACAGGAAGCGTTTCAAAAGATACAACAGATAATTTTGTCACCTGCAGTCATGAGGTCTCTAGTGCAAGGACGACCGTTGATACTGTACACAGCCTCCAGTGACGTCGCTATAGGAGCATTGCTATCTCAAGAAGACGAAGAAGGCGTTGAACATCCAATTTATTATTATAGCCGAACTATGAAAGATGCTCAACTCAGATACCCGAAAGCTGAAAGAACATGCCTGGCGTTAGCTCATGCGATATAGAGATTCAGATATTATTTTCTATCCAATAGGTTTGTGCTTGTATCCAAAGATGATCCCATAAAATTTATACTCTCAAAGCCCGCCCTAATGGGAAGACCTTCCAAATGGCTGTTGCAGATGTCAGAATTCGACATAGTATGTGTCTCCCCCAAATCAATCAAGGGTCAAGCAGTGGAAGATTTGCTGGCTGCCTTTCCAGGAGAAGATTCTACAACACTGCAAGATGATGTACCAGGAGAATTTCCCGAAATCTTAGCTGTCGAAGAAAAAACATGGTTGATGTATTTTGACGGATCCGCCACTCCTAGCAACGACACTGGAGGAGCGGGCATAGTCTTGGTCTCTCCATCAGGGGAAGTATTCTCACATTCATTCAAGTTAGATTTCCACTGTACAAATAATTCAGAAGAATATGAGGCTTTCTTTCTAGGGTTATCCTTAGCCAAACAGGCAGGAGCAATGCATTTGGAGATCAGAGGAAATTCTAAGCTGCTGGTCAATCAAATGAATGGGATATATTATCTTAAGGAGATAACGCTTGCTCCGTTCAGGGCTGAAGTACAACGACTCCTGACTCACTTTGCCAATGCGACCATCATCCATACCGGCCGGACCAACAACAAACATGCTGATTGTTTAGCAACTCTTTCCTCCAAGTTACAATTCGAAGGGTCAGAGAAAGCCATCATAGTACAGAGACGAGATGTATCATCCACGTGGCTTAATCAAACTGAAGCTACTCCAAAAAGTGATTGGAGATCGCCTATTATTCGGGAGCTAAGCAGCTCCATTACAGAAGGAACAGTCAGCCTCAAAGAATTGAAGAACTTCTTCCTACTCCATGGAGCGTTGTATCATCGTAACCCCGATGCTTCACTATCACGATGCCTTGGAGATGAAAAAGCCAGAGAAAAACTCAAAAGAGTACATCAAGAAGTATGTGGGAAGACTCTAGTAATCACACTTTACAGAAGACTTCAAAGGCTTGGATATTACTGGCCCTCCATGGAAACTCAATCAAGAGCTCTACAAGGAGCTTGTTCTGAATGTCAGACGCCGCCTCACCATTTGGAAGTCCTGACACTCCATCATACCGGGGACTGGATATAACCTTACATCGAATACCTTCGAGACAACAAGTTCCCGCCGGAAAAGAAAGATGTAATCAAACTTATACAAAAAGCTAAGAGATTTGTCTTCCTTGATAGAATCTTATACCGCAAGAGTTTCGGGGGAGATTTGTTGAGATGTCTAGCCGGAGATGAAGTTCCGATGGTTCTAAAGGAAACGCATGAAGGAGAACATCAAGGGAAGAAGAAGTTATTTCTCCAGATTCATGAGAAATATTATTGGCCGACTATGGAGGATGATGCAGCTGCCTATGTTCTGAAGTGTTACCGGTTCCAGGTTCACGGTAATCTTATTCATACCCCCTGTCTTCCGCTACAGTCTGTGAATAGTCCATTGCCTTTCTATAGTTGGGGACTTGATATCATTGGAAAGATCAATCCATCATCCTCAAAGCAACATGAATACATCATCACAGCTACTGAGTACTTCACCAAGTGGGTTGAAGCAATCCCTCTTAGAAGTACTATGGGAGTAACTGTTACAACCTTCATCAAGGAACACATTATATGTAGATTCGGCGTTCCTAAACATATCATCACAGATAATGGGACTCCTTTCGCCAATAAGGATGTTGAGAAATTAATCAAGGAATATGGGATCAAACAAATCTTCTCTACACCATATTATCCCCAAGGGAATGGACAAGCGGAGAGCACCAACAAAACTTTGTTCTGAATTGTCATTCGAACGATTCATGATAATCCAAGGTCGTTGCATGAGCAAATACCCATAGCCTTGTGGGCTTACATAACTGCACCAAGGAGTTCAATCGGAACGTCACCCTATTCGCTCGTCTATGGGTCCGATGCTATACTCCCGGCCGAGATAAAAGTTCCTTCAGCAAGAATTGCAGCAGCCAGGGGAATACAATGGAATGAAGCTGAAGTGTCCAAGTCAAGAGTTACTAAACTAGACATGCTCGAATCAAGGAGGACCAAGGTAGAAAGATATGTACAGGCGTACAAACAAAGGATATCCAGAGCCTACAACAAAATGGTAAAACCTCGAACTTTCCAAGTAGGAGATTTGGTATTAAAGATGGCGAAACACATTCAACAAGATATGTTTGCTCCCAAATTCTCTCCTAAATGGGAAGGGCCGTATGTTATCACCAAGGCAGTGTCTAGTGGATACTACAAAATTTTAGCAATCAATGGAGGAAAAGAATGGAACACTATCAACGGTAAATGGCTCAAAGCCTATTATGCTTGATCAACAGCAGATAATTAATCTTTCATTCAAATACATCTCAAATGTAATTTATTTTCTTCAAAGAGCATGCAAATGGCTCGTTTGTTCACTTAACACTCATCAAGTGAGCAAATTTCTAGACTATTCCGCCTCATCAGAAACCTACTTCTCAATTATCCTGATTACTCAGAGCAAACCATCCAACAATGGATAATCCCTATAAGAAACTCTATCAAGTTTCTTATGAAAAATCCTAGTCTTTGCCCTCAAATCCTCAACATCTTTCTCAACCCTTGCCGATTCCAAGGCTAGAATCTTCTCATTATCCAATAAAGCGGTAGTCATGGAAATTTCATCAGCAGCCTCTGTCGCCTTATGAATCTTGATTATCTTAAGCCGACGACGGAGCCAGCCTACGTTGAATCGTAATATCTCATAGTTGGAAATCATTTCATCCCACCTGTGCAGTTCCTGATTCTTGACGTCCCGCAAGTGTATTTGGTTCATCTCTTCAATGATCGGCAGCAACCCTGCAACTGTGGTTAGGAGAGTTGGCGGGAAACCTTTCCAAACTTCCATAGTAGCAATATGTCTGTATTTCTTCTAGATATTAGTATACAAAGGCGCATGACACTTGGGAATGACGAATCCACCAACTGCTTCATTATCTGGGAAAGTATTGATCAAAGGAGCTTCAAATAAAAGTCCAGCCATCGGGTATTCACGAGCCTGAACACTAGCTTCCATCACCACAGATTCTGAAGAGCCTTCACATGCATGATTGCTACTATCTTCAACCTCAACCACGGTCATGGACTTTCCACTCCTTCTCCTCCTGGCATCAACAATGACGCGAACATCTACCTGCGATGGGATGGGAAACATTTAGTTTCGCCAAATCAGATGTAATGAAACTTCAAGAAGTTATAGAATTACTTACAGATGATCCAGCCTCAGCATGAGCCAACCTGTACCGGGCGGGGGTTCTGACAGTCCGCTTAGGTCTTGGGTAGTGAGAAGAAGAATTTTTTTGGTTATTCTGCATCAAAATCGATTCCCTGCAGTCAATAACCTCGATCAAGCAAAGTCAGAAAAGACGAATAACTTACCGAGATGGGTGTTGTTACTCCATGCTCCGACTGAAGTCCATTCTGAGAAGAGGTATTATCACTAGACATGGCGTAAGAGGTATGGCGATTGAAATTTCTTCTGATAACTTAAATAAGGAAGAAGTAATTGCGCAAGTGATAAACTCTAAATCTTGAAAATATATACAAGATACGTCAGACACTTATCTCTGAATCAGTTGCGAGTTTTGCTGAAACCCTAGATCTTGAATGACATCAAACTGAAGATGCGGAGTGAAATTGGTACACTGGGACTGAATTTGAGTCGTCATGATCAGCAAGGCGCACGGCCTCACGTGCTATACGGTTATAGTTGGGTATTTCCATGAAATGAAGAATTACAAGA
The DNA here is from genome assembly GCA_023529315.1 of Papaver bracteatum. Lineage (NCBI taxonomy): Eukaryota > Viridiplantae > Streptophyta > Magnoliopsida > Ranunculales > Papaveraceae > Papaver > Papaver bracteatum. Next base: position 62,170 of record JAJJWX010003657.1, read on the forward strand.
GTTAAGGGAGATTACAATGGGTTCGGTATGGAAGTTGTTTGATTCAACCAAGAAGAATTGACATTAATAAAATCTCAGATTCAGAAGGAAAATATAACTACTTCAATAAGATTGTTTGAATGAAGACATCTGCTACGAAATTGAAATTATTCAAATATTAAAAGAGAGAAGAGGATCAAAAGTAAAGCTACTCGTCAGCTTCATCATCACTATCCTTCTCGGAGTCTTCATCAGAATCCTCATCTTCAGAGTCACTGTCAGAACTGTTGCTGACGGCTGGACGACCATAAAAATCATCATCATCCGAATCAGAATCTTCTTCGGACTCAGGACCAATTTGATTCATGGATCTCTGATACCTTTTTTCACATCGATCAGGCCAAATCTTGTGTTGTGGTACCTCCCATATGTCTTCTTCAGAATCATCAGTATCAGAGTCAGCATGGCGCCTATCCAAGAATTTACGTTTCTCTTCAACTCTTTGAAATTTGCGCCGGACTCTATCCTTGTCACTACGACGAGCTTTTTTCGCATCCTCTCCATCTTTTCTTTTCCTGAGTTCAGCAAGGGAGACCCTTCATTCATTCAAAGGGATGCTAGGTTTTTCTCCTTCATTTCAAGTTTCTTTGGCTCTCGATTTAGCTACAGAAGCTTTGGAGGCTTCATCGGAAGAACTGCTAGAAGTCGGCATTTTTTCTAAAAACCAGGAACACGGAATTATCAACATGATCATTTCATCGTTAAAATGGTAATTCTTAACTTTTACCTCTTTCAATTTCACTAAACAACAGTGATTGCGCCCGTGAGAGAATTACCATTTTAAATTAGTTCGTTTCTTGAAGCTGTAAAGAATGAACGAAACTTCATTAGTTCATAAAAATGATTTTCTCATAAAATCATAGACATAATTTTCATAATATGAACATACACACAACTGAACTTTGAAGTTTATAACAAGACATTGTTTCATCATAAATAAATTGTCTAATTTCGGAGGTTACTCAAGACCCGCGTCTTGATTTTACCAAATAACAATAATTAGTGTAACTTATTCACGTAAATTTTCAAGAATTTATTTAATAAGAACAAATCCATATGGATTACACATGTTATCATATCCCACATTATATGTCATGGTCACACATATAAAAAAAAATCTATTTTCCTTCGTCTTAGCATTTTCTCTTAAAAACGAAGGTTTATGCTAGTTTCGTGAAAGCTCACACTTCTTGTGATAAAACACTAATTCTCATGAAAGCTCATACATAAGGTTTTATCACTGAACACAAGTTATATACATATAATATGTCACGGCTACATATTGATAGAATCTATTTTCCTTCGTCTTAGCATTTCCTCTTAAAAACGAAGGTTTATGCTAGTTTCGTGAAAAATCACACCTCTTGTGATAAAATACTAATTCTCATGAAAGATCATACATAAAGTTTTATCATTGGACATAAGTTTATGTGCATAAAAAAAATCTATTTTTCCTCGAACGAACTCTATTTTCTAAAGCGAGGTTTACTTCGGTTTTGTGAAAGCTCATAACCCCTAACATAAGGTTTTGTTTCTCATGAAAGCTCATAAAAAAAAATTCACCACTGGACATAAGTCTATTTTCAAAGAAAATCTCTCATAAATCAGGGATTTAAGTTTCAAAACTAATGATTGAACGAACATACATTTAAAAAATAAGGGTTTTTCTAAAAAACTCACGTTAACATATACCCATGTATAAGTTTTTGACATGATAAAATCATGAGAAACACATGGAATCAGCAAGTATTTGAAGAAAAAAAAAAATTTACCTGGACGTGGCCGGCCGGAATATGGCTGGACGATCGAACGGATGGCGCCGGTGGTGGAATTCCGGCGAACTTCACCTGCTTTTTCCTGCTGAAGCTTGGACGTGAGGAGGGGAAGAGGAAGATGGTGGTGGACGTGTGGAAGAAATAATAAAAAAAAAGATTAATTCCTTTTATACCTAATTTTACTTCCTTTTTGGGCCCGGCCCGTAATTCCTAAGCCAACCGTGGTTCCACCATCGAATCAACGGTTCTACGTGAATTTATGTTCACTGGATGATGCTCTATTATGTCACTGGGGTTTCCTCTCAAACCGTGGTTCGCTCATTCAGTCGAAATCCGGTAACATCACATCTAATATCTAAGTTCAATTTACACTAGGAAAATCACCATTCAATGCTGACTGAGGAACATGACTGTTCCTCACTAAGCAGGGGACTTAATGTAGATGGTGGATTTTCGACGAAGGGTAGAGTTTTAAAACTATACTCCAGAATCGGCAATCGAATGAATATCGAGGCTCGTGCCTCTCGATTAAAGCATGAAAGCTCATGCCACAAATCTCTGACTGAGAAGGCTGTCTCTCAGAGTACATGAAGATGCGTAGTCTCTTAGCTGAGACCACGACATATCTCATGAATATTGAGAAATTTCAGTAATTACTCCAGATCCGGCAATCGGATGAGTATCGAGACTCATGTCTCTATGCATGAAAGCTCATGCTACCTCTGATAATAAAAGTCTCTCAGAGAAGATGCAGATGTGCAGTCTCCCAGCTGAGACCACGACACATCTCATAACCCTTTTATGGAGAAAGTCTCTCAAAGAAGATGCAGATATGCAGTCTCCCAGCTGAGACCACGGCACATCTCATAACCCTCTGATGGAGAAAGTCTCTCAGAGAAGATGTAGGTGTGTAGTCTCCCAGCTGAGACCACAGCACATCTCATAACCCTTTGATGGAGAAAGTCTCTCAAAGAAGATGCAGATATGTAGTCTCCCAGTTGAGACCACGACATATCTCATATTGTATAGAATCGAAAGATTGGGCGATAACGTATTCGGGATGCGACCGGTTCTCCTCGACTATGCAAAAAGGAATATGACACTCCAGCAAGTTCATATTTCTCAAACCCTCAGATGATTATTGCTCTTATACAGGAAGCCCTTATAGAGTCATCAATTAATTATCTGAGATCTTCTGAATATCCAACAATATTCTACGAACCATCGTCTGAATATCCAGCAATATTCTACGATTCTTTGTTATATTTCGTCGCTTCAATTCATGGTTCTTCCCAGCAGAATGCCACGGGTTAGTGATAAATATCCGACGAAACAGGTATCTGAGCATCGAATAAGCCCTGATGAAAATGGTGCAAGTGTAATTAGAAAATAATGCACAGACCAGCATGAACGAACGAGGAACCTATGCAAAAAAGGAGGGAAAATAATAATAATAATAAAATATTAGCAAAAGCACCAGGGGACTGGGTTCACCAGCCAGCTAGTCATGCCATGACCAGTCCCATGCCCAATTTTATGTTATCATATTTTGCTATTTTCCTGGTCTCATGAAATCCTCTCGTTCGAGCAATTTTCTTTATTTCAAAGAAATTATCTAAACCACGTGATTTTATCAAAAAATAATAAAATTAGGGAAACGTGACACGGGACCACTGGCCGACCGGTCATGCCCTGGCCGGTCCCACACCTCATGTCCTCATTATTTTATAATTTCTCTAGCATTATGAAAATTCCCTGATTTCTTATGAATTTTCTCTAAAACTATGAAAACTACCTAATTTCATGTATTTTTACCTAAGTCACATGATTTTGTCAAAAAATAATAAAATTAGGAAAAGGTGAGATGAGACCGCCAAACCTCACGGCCATGCCCTGGCCGTGGCCGGTCCACACCTCACTTCCCCATTATTTTATTATTTCTCCTCAAATTATGAAAATTCCCTTGATTTCATGAATTTTCCTAAAATTACCTAATTTCATGTATTTTTATCACATGATTTTACCAAACATGATAAAATTAGAAAAAAATACTATGGGACTGATCCCTTGAAATCTTCCTAAATTTTACTCTTGGGATGTTTTCACCTCCCGAACGAGCTTAAAACCTAAATATTCCCTCGTTGGGAGATAGGAAATTCTTTTTCGTACGGAATGGAGGGGCGGACCATCAAAATCCGGGTCCGTATGACAATTTTACGTCAATTCTACTAAAGGGCGTTGATTAGGGTTTCAGCCGGTCCCACGTACCTCTAGTTTTGTTATTATTTGGTATTTTGTTACATGATTTCATGAAAACTCCCTGATTTCAGCAAAATATTGGTTTTCAATAAATCCCTTTGATTTCATGTAAAATTCCCTTAAAATCATAAAAATACATAAAATCACATGAAACCGGGAAAAGCACGCGGACCGCGTGTCGCCCGGCCGGCCATGCCCTAGCCGTGGCCGGCCCCGCACCTTGTAATTCCTTGTTTTATTTATTTTCCCTCATCTCATGTGTTGTTCCCGGTTTCAGCAAAACCATGGATTTTGCATATTTTCTCCAAATGTTGCTCAAACGTGCACCAGAAAATATCAAAATTCTTAGGACTGAAACACGAACATTATGGTGACATGGGCACATCCCCTTGACCGACCAAGGGTGACCCTGAGGCTTGCAAACAGCTGATCCCGCATGTTTTACTGACTTTAACCTAATTTGCTCAACTGCTCATATTAGGTTCAAACTCTTTCCAAACTATTGGAAGTTTGCTCAAACGACCATCCACTAGGTCCCGCATGCACCAGGAGCCGGTCTCATGACCTCTTGGTCGGTCCTTCATATTTTCATAATACCAGGTTTTTTTATTTGTCGCTCACACGAGCATTATTTCAGTAAGTGATTAAACCAGCATTTAATCATTATATCACCAACTGGTTATCAAGAGACTTTGGTATTTTTCTGCTCATTCGAGCATCTGGGCATTACATGGTGAACCCGTCATCCCATGTAGCCGGTCCCGTGTTGATTTGCAATAAATCATCATTTCGGTGAAATTAGGGTTTTGAATCCAGAGCTCTGCAGAAACGTGATTCTGAGCAGATTCAAACACTTTAATAATTTTATGTTGATCCCATGATCAACATTCTTATTTATTTTGCTCAACTCAGCAGTCAGTAAATTAAATTATTATTTTATTCGGTCCTGCTACTAATAAATTCATCAAAGGAGCAATGCTTTCCCAAACTGGAAATATTTGCTCGAACCTGAAATATTCACTCAGTATAGCAATATTTGCTCGAATCAAAGAATATTGGTTCAACTATCAATATTCGACAGTTCAGCAACACAGTTTGCTCGTTTTAGGTTATGGTACCTCGTCTCAGTAGACATACATTTAATTCATGAGTTTCGGAACATTTGCCACAACGTGTTCAACTCATCACTACATGGACTCATCGTCCCGCAAAGTCAGCAACTGACTCCACTATCACAAGATTTCAATCGTGTCACAATGGGGGGATATTAACTAGGGTTTTTGGTCTGGCAGTCTACGTCACGTGTGTTCACCCACGATGAGAATGTGAGCAAGTCGTGTAATCAGTTAGAGGAATCATCAGAAGTAGTGGATGGAAAATTAACCAAGTCTCCGCACGATGAGTAATTGGTTTAACATGATTTCCCACTTTCCCACTCTCTGATTCCATCAACTGTCACACTTCATGGGATCATGGTGTTTTCAATTCCGGCACTATAAAATGTCTCTGAATCCTGATTGAAAGGACAACATCGAAGAACATCGAAAACAGTTGAACAAAATTCGAATATTCGAAGATTCAAGCAACTTTCGCCTAAACGAGCAATTTCTCATCAAAGTTCATATAGACGATCTCATCTACACGAACTCACAGAAATCACTCTCAATCAGACAAATTTCAATCATTCAGAGCATTTCCACGCTGAATTCACAACACACCTACTATCTCAGATCACCATTGATCTCACGCATTTCTCAGCTTCCTCCTACAGATCAACCCATCCTATCTTGTGACCGAATTTACTCTGGAACGACCATTGTCTTGGTTTAGGCCGGAGTACTACAGATTGATCTCTCGAATTCAAAGCACTCCCTTCTTGCAGTGCATTTGTGTGATGTTCAACATTTCGCTCGGTTCAAGGAGTCCCCACATGGTCGGATCTTCAATTCCGTAAAAACCAGCAAATCATTTTTCCCCATCTACATTACTTAAATTCTTTGAGATTGAAAGTAAGACAGCTTGCTTCATAGCCCTGCATTTCATCTCCTCCACTTCGATTCCTTTCCTCATTCCTCCATTAATACATTTCCCTTGCACACCAATATCTGGTGTGTTCCAACTCTTCCATTCACAGTAACTGAGTTATCAACATTCAAATGGACAAGTTTATTAATGTTATCCAGAGAAAGTATCTGTTTGGATTCTTATTCTGGAAAACCTTTGTGCATTTATCCTTCCAGATAGTCCTGACTGAAACCATTAAAAGTGTATTGATATGTTGCCTATTTATACCTTCACCAAAAATTAAGTTGTTACCTGCAGTAGAGCTGGCAAACAAGCCGAAACCCGCGGATAAACCCGTACCCGGCCCGTGAAAACCCGAACCCGGCTTGGCTTGGTTATAAACAAGCCGGGTTCGGGTTAGAGAATTAGTGGCCCGTGGGAAAACGAGTTAACCCGTGCCTGTACCGTAAACCCGCGGGTAAACATGTTAACCCGTTTACTCCTAATTTCCACCATCAGATTAACTACATTCAATCCTATTCGTACGTTTAGGATATAAAAAAAAAAACCTAGCATAGAAGTCTCATTTCTTCCTCTTTTCTTTCTTCTCCATCTTTTCCTACTTCCCTTACGCCTGCTACACACCACCTCTCCATCCTTCTTAGTTCATACTGTTAGTTATCCAGCTGCTGAGAGTTTGAAGATGATGATGGAGTTATCGATCCCGGAGAGTGTGCTGTTTGATTTGTTATAGAAGATTCAGGGAAGAAGATGGGTTCCTGCTACTGTGGTTCAATCAGATCGAGAAATTAGAGTAGAAGAAAGTGAATCTGTTGAAATCGAGATAGGTGATGAAGAGAAAGTGAATCTTCTGAGCAACCTCTTAATTAATTGATGAATATTTATTCCCTTTAACCTGTGATTACCTTAAATTTGATCTCATGTCTTAAAATTGATGGCAATGTTTGTCCTTTGTCTCATAGAAATCACATGCTCAGTCATACCTTTCATATTTTATTGTGCATAACCTTGTTTGTCCTTATTTTTGGTTCTACAAATCCTACATTTCATTAATTTGGTCCTGCAAAAAATTGTGCTTATATGGGGTTTGCAAATCCTTCATCTTTTTATCTTGTTTTTGCACCGCATAGTGCTATTAAATGGGTTGTTAGCTAGATACAACTGTTTTTTGTTTGTCATCGAGGGATCTGGAAAACTAGTGAACCCAATTTCCTTTTCTTGGATCCAACAATGTTGCTTTAGATAAAATTAGTATCTAGTTCTAGACATTCGTTGGGTGCCTTTTGTAGAATGTAATAACATTAACTTCATTATAGATAAGAATAATTTTTTTGAACGGGATCTAAGCTTAGTGGAGTCATCTGTTTGTTAGTAAAGGATTTCTGTGTTATCCTCTGTGAAGATGAGCACAAGAGTACAATGCATGTGCTTGACCTCGGGATCACAAATTATATTAATTAATTATTATTTTTAATTAAACAAGCCGGGTAACCCGTAAACCCGTAAGTTTAACCCGTTACGGGAACGGGTTGAAGAAATGACAACCCGTGAAGATTTTTAACCCGCGGGTTTTGACCCGTGTAACCTGTAATGGGAAAGCCCCGACCCGCCCGTTTTCCAGCTCTAACCTGCAGAGAACCAAGAGATTACCCATTGCCTGAAAGAACCATGTTATATCAAAATATTCCCAATATTTATGTTTATATCTAACCACATAGATCTAGCATATGGACAGCTAATAAAAAAATGGTCACTGGACTCACTATGGTGATTTCACAGACTGCAATGTAGATCAATTCCATGCTTGTATCTAGAGAGTTTGTCCCTAGTTGGCACAATATTCCTAATACACTTCCACACAAACAATTTAACCTTGTGAGGCAATTTAACCTTCCAAAGTGCTTTCCAAACTTAAGAAGGGACTTCAAAAGTACCTGCATTAATGTTGGTCTGGCTAGATAAAAAATTATAGGCACTTTTTACAGAAAAGATGCCCTTCCTGTCTGGTAACCAAACATGAGTATCTTCCCCTATTGTAGGTACATTCATTTCAAGAATTTTATTAGCAGAATCAGGAGAAAATAAGTAATGAACTAAAGGCACAATCCAACTCCTAGAGCCTACATGAAAAAGATCAGCAAATATGAGTACAAGAAATTGTGTTAACAAGTCCTTCAGCAGGAACATGGGGATGAAACCTATAACCCAGTAATCCAGCCAAATATTTATCTTAGTACCACACCTAATAGCCTATAAACTATTATTCTTAATTGTGTCAATACACCTATATATTCCCCTCCATATCCAAAAACAGCTTTCATTAAGCTTTTGTAGATGAAGAATGCTACAATTGTTAAAGTACCTAGAACTCAATATCTGAACCCACAAAAGATCCTTTTCATTTATAATTTTCCAAACTAACTTGCAGATGAGAGCTTCATTAAAAGTTTCCAAATCCCTGAACCATTGTTCTTCTTTTTACTTATACTTATTAATAATATCCCAGGAAATAAACTTAATACCTTTACCAGTTTTATGACTGCAAAGAATCAAGTTTGCTAATTAAAGTAGAAGGGATTTTAAAACAACTCATTCGGTAAGTATGCAAAGAATTTAAAAATAATTTAATCAAAGTAGACCTACTGCTTGATTCAGAGTGGTACTAATGTAATTCTTAAGTCTAGCTTCAAAAGATTGAGCTATAGGATCAAAATATTTTACCTTGGAGTGACCCAGCAATAAGGGAGCATCAAGATACTTTTTAGAGTCAGTAATAAACACATATTGGGAGCATTACACTAGTGGAAAATAGCAGTTTCGCGACGGACGAAGCAAGTCATAGATCCGAGCCTTGGACTTGATGACTTCAGGTACCCTGTACTCATTCTTGATGGCTCTCCAGATTTTTTCCTTAAGAACCCAAGGAACATCTCTCCAATCTTCATGGTGTGGTGGGACAATACTCCTGGATATCGTTCCAACCCTGGTGGCATATTTCTTAGAACCATCTTCTATTGGTTGTCCCATAGAATTGAACTTGATTTCCAAAAGGTGAGAATCTGCTGAAAACAGGAAAAAATTAAAAGATAACTTGATAACATTATAAGGACATAAAGTAAAAAAAAAATACAAGGTTGTGTGTTACCATTAATCCCACTTTCCTAGGTATTTTCAGCTTCATTATTTGCTTGATGAAAATCCTCATGCCATCCATTTCCTTCATCTTGATTCTCATTACCATGGATTGGAGAATGATCGCCATCTGACGAAGGCAAACGATGACGAATCCCTTCACTTTAACTTACAGCGATGTGACCACCTTCAGTTGATGGGGACCCTTGTGAATTGATCAAAGCCCTCGTCCAATTAGCTTAACTTGACCTCGGAGTAGTACTAGCAAACCTAGTACTTGCAGACCGGGATCGAGTGCTACTACCAACATGAAGTCGCATAGTTGTCTAAAATAAAACCAATTTAAAAAATTACTAACCACAATAAAAATCATTCGATTTCAATTACTAACCTATCAACAAAAACATATATCATCATACTATAAAACCTAGTTCCATTCTTGTAGGCTTCTATTATACAAGTAACACCGATCAACATGTGAGCTTCAAAGAGCACATTAGTGCTAAAACTTATGCACATAAATATACTCAGTAAATGACTTGATCATGTCTGACATACTTTCCATGGTCAGGTGTGTTATCTGCTATAGAACATGTGAAATATTTTCCACAAAAGTTGAAACATGTAAAACTTGTACATAAAAATCCTCAACCAGAAATCATTCAAGTCATTCAACAAAAGGAACTAATTAAAATTGTGTTTAGCTCAAAATTGAATAACCTATTAATCCATCAAATAAAACAGAAATAACTACTAATTAACAATGCAAACCAAAAGGAAGAACAAAGAAAAAACTATACTAACAAGAGCAACAACACCAAAACATGATTTTATTCAACAAGAAACAAGCAACACTAAAAAAATATTTTGTTCAACAAGATAAAAACTACTCCCTACGTCCCCTATATATAGGCGGAGAAGTGCATTTCTCTTAGAATAAGAAAACTTCTTGATTTTACAAATATCCATTCACTTTCTAGTTTTACCCTTTGTCCAATTTCCAATGTTAGAGACATAGACTTGATTGTGATAATACTCATGTTATTTATTTAAGGGTATAAGTGGAAAAAACCTTCTTGAAATTAGATTTCCGCCTATATAATGAGATAAGGAATTTTCAAAACTCCGCCTATAAACTAGGGACAGAGGGAGTAATAAATAACCCAGAAAAATATACCTTTAACTAATTAATGCCATATGAGAAAATAATTCAAATTATTATGTCAATCTATCAACATGAAATATTACAGGGGATGGTCATAAAAACAATACAGACCCTAATTTCACACTACTGCTCAATGATATGGTCAACAATAAAATCAGAACCTGTCAATATTTGCATCTAAATCTTATCTAAGCTATCAAATTCAATGCACTGAAAAAAGCACTTCAAAATCTAAAATCAGAACATAATCACCATTAAATCAAAATAAATAAGCTAAATACAAATCAAATCACATGGAATCAGAACTAAGAACATAACCTAAACTAAAAAATTATCACCCAAATCAAATAAAATTAGATATACCTGATGAAATTTCTGAACTTCAACTTAATCTGTTTGGATTTACCTGAAATCAACCAATACAACAGTTCTGGTTAAACCCCATAAAAAAATCAACCAGTAAAAGAAAAAAAATTGAATCCAAAACCCTAACTTGCCTGAGGAAGATATGAACTACAATTAAGCTCATGAGATTACCTAAAATCCACCAATAAAAAAATTATTATTAGACCCCATGAACAAAATCGACCAGTAAAAGAAAAAAGAAAAAAAAATTGAATCCAAAACCCTGACTTGCCTGAGGAAGATATAAATTACCACTAAGCTCTTCAGATTTACCTGAAATCCAACAATAGAACAATTATTGTTAAACACCTATGAAGAAAATCGATCAGTAAAAGAAAAGGAGAAGAAAAAGAAAACTTCAATCAAAAACCCTAACTGTGTACCTGTAACTGGTGATTTTGAAAATTAAACCTAATTGCTGCTCGATTAAGATATGTAAAAGGTTAATCTGAAATAAGGGTTTGTGATTTAAGGTTTTAATTAGTCATGAGTTCTGAGAGAGGGGAAGAAATTTTGGGTGGTCTTCTTGTTCTTTTTTTCTCTGTGAATGACTCAGTACGAACCAGAGAGAGAGAAAGAGCTAGAGGATATGGAGATATATATATCATCGATAATAACGAGGTGGGCATTGGAGGGAAACGAGTTAGGTTTCCCGCGTAAGAAAAGTACCAATGACTCAACTGAGTAGAGCGGTCGCGGTGTGGGTTGATGAATCGGGAACATGTACGTCATTAAAAAATTTATGGAACGACTGGTTTTAGCAATCTGGGTTGTGCTCCGGAAATTTACCACAACAAGGACCGCTTTGACCGGTCCAAGGCCCGTTGACTAACAGTGAGGGTCGCGGCTATGGGTCATTTAATCCCTCTTCTCCACTAGTGTTAGCAAGTTCATCACATATAATAGGATCAAGATTCTTACTAAAATAGACACATAACTTATCAAAGTTAAGAATTTGACCTGACAACTTACCAAAATCTTGAATAATCTGCAGAATATTGTCAATGTGCTTCATATCATCTTGACCAAAAATTAAGATATCATCAGCAAATAATAAGTGGGATATATGAGGGGCTTTCCTAGAAACTTTGATACCAATACGGTCTTTATTAATTTCAACAGCAAGTAAAGATCTAGTAAGATATTCCATGGCTATAATAAAAAGATAAGGGGATAGAGGATTCCCTTGTCCAATTCCTCTAGTTGGAACAAATTGCTCACAGGGAGGGCAATTAAGAAGAACATTTATACTAGTTGTAGAAACACATTGCATGATAAAATTGCAAAAATATTTACTAAATCCAAAACTCTTAAGAACCTTATTGAGAAAATATCATTCCAATCTGTCAAAAGCTTTTAACAGATCCAGTTTAATAGCCATTGTACCACTGAGACTGTAAGACCAGAATATCGCTACAACGATATTCTCGAGATATTTATAACATTCCTGCGAGCATCCCCGCAAGTTCTTCAACAACACTTTGCGAGTGTCACAAAAGCAGTCAAAAGAGTGACGTAATAGCTGATGATTGAAGAAAACATGAGAAAAGCATGTTTGTCCCGTGATGGTTACAAATCTTGCGAAAATAAACATTATAATTACCGCGATGAGATCGCAGAGTAAATCCGAATAAGAGGAAAACTTAGTTGTCATCCACTATGTAATTCCTTATATAAAGGATTCCAGTAGATTCAGAGAGTGATGATGTATTTTTTAAGAGTTGAGAAAGTCTTGAGGAGAGAGAAACTTCAAGAGAAAAGTTGTATTCTTGAGTTCTTACATTTCCTGTAAACATTTCTGAAAATCAAATAATAAAGTGTCGTTTTTAATCTTCAAATTTGAGTTGGTTATTACAAATTCTTAACAAGGGTGTAGTGTAGGATTTCATGCAACTATATTTTGGCGCCCGAAACAGGGAGAATCAAGCTAAGAAATCTCTAATTACAACTTGAAGATTTGAAGAAATTGTTAGAGTTAAAGAAATGGATAGAAGAAGAAGAAATACATCAGAACCACCAATAACTGTAAGGAGGAGTAAAAGACTTGCAAGTGGAGTAACAAATGAATTAGGAGAATTTTCAAGGATAAGAACAAGAAGAAATAGAACAAGGATTGAAGGAGAAAATCAAATTCCACAACCGAATCAACAAACACCAATACAAGATAGAAATGTGGATTATGATAGAGTGAGTGTGCATACTTGGAGATCGGATTCGATGGAAGATGTAGAAGATCAACAATTAAGAGACGGAAGAAGAGGAGAAAGAAATCAAGGAGTGGTTGAAGGATTAATTCATGGATAAGGCGAAGATGAAACAGTAGATGATCTAAGACAAAGAATACAAGAGGAAAGAAGATTAGAGGCGGAAGAGCGCGCAAATTTAACAAAACAAAATCACGAGTTGAGAATGGAGAATTTGAGATTACAAATTAGAAGATCAAAAAGTACTGTTAGATCAAATTCAAGGTCATTAAGAGAAGAACCAAGACGAAATTCCCCAATGAGAAATGCTAGAGGAAATATCCAAGAAGAAATGCAAAATCCAAATGAAGAGCAACGTCATATAGAAGAAGAGGTAATAGAAAATCGCTATGATCCGCGCGGTTAAACTTTGGAAGGTAGACGTAACAATAGAAATCAGGAGGATGGAAACAATCAAAATGGTGAAGAAAATCGAGAAGAAGGTAGGAGAATATTACATGTGCGAGGAATTCAAATAAATCAAAGAATAATTGAGGATGAAATTGAGAGACATTATGCTGAACAAGATGTTGCAAAGGAAATTGCAGGATTACCTGGAGTGCTCTTTGCTTCTAATGCTTCAGGAGGCAGCAACTTTAGAAGCTCTTTCAAAATATTAAGTTTAGCAGACAGAATAGCTACGTGTAGAGCTGTCTCTCCAGCATGTGTAATTTTTGCAGTCAATGCACCTGGATCTTCCTCTATAGTTTCTTTTGCAGTTTCCCAATCACCTTTAATGAGAGCTTTGTAAAATGGTCTAAACTGAATATATTCAGGTTCACCAGAGACGGAATCTATTGCACAACAACGTGATGAATTATTGTCACGTAAACACACAAAAACAAGATGTATTCTATATATATTCTGTACAACTAATCCTCAACATATTCATTTTATTTTTAAATGAGCCTTTAGTAGAGAAAGATTAAGAGCATAAGTAGAAGAACAAGAATTCCAAGAAGCAATGCGAAAAAATAACCATGAAAATCGAGAAAGGAGACGGACGCAAAATCGCCATAATGATAATATTCAGGAAGAGTATGATAGAATACAAAGGAGAATAGAAAGACAGCGAAGAGAAATGATGAGAAATGAAGAAATTCGCAGAGAAGAAAATAGACAGTGTAATCAACTGCGATTTCAAGAAGGTGAAGAAGAAGATCACGGAAGAAGGAATGAAGATGTAGATGAAGATACACAAAATCTCGCAAGACAAGAAGTACATGAATGCAGGAGAAGGGAAGCAGCATTGAAAATACCTATGGAACCAAATTCAGCTGTGAATGAGCAAATTTTAAGAGAATTAGCAAAGATGAGGGGAATAATAAATAACATAAGAGAAGGAGGTAGAAGGAAACTTGATGAAGCTATTGAAGAAGCTGCGAGAACTCCATTCACTCAAGACGTGCAGTTAAGAGGAATACCTCCAAAGTGAAACTTACCAGCATTTTCGATGGAACTACATGTGCCGTACAACATGTTAAGGCTTATGTTAGATGTATGCTACAGTGGGAAAACCATGATGATGTATTATGCAAATATTTTGCGTCTAGATTAACTGGCGAGGCGCTAAAATAGTTCGAGGGATTGCCAAAAAATACTATAACTTATTTTGATCATTTACAAGCTATATTTCTGGGGGCATATATAAGCAACAATTCATCGCGGCCAGGCATTGAAGATGTATTTGGATTAAAACAGAGGATTGGCGAGAGATTCAAGCACTTATCCATAAGATGGAAGACAATGTGCAGTGAGATGGCTGGGAGAGTGGATGAAAGATACCTCATTTTGTCTTTCATCAATGCAATGTTCGCAACCAATCTGTTGTACATACAAATTTTCCGAATCAAAAATACTATCACAATGACTGAGATACGATAACTACAATAAGAATACATTGCTTTGGAGGAGAAACAAAATGAAATAGAATCATATCCAATCGCAAACTCCAGCTCAGTAGCGGCAAACGGAAGTTTACTTCCTAAAATTATTAGCAATGTGGCGAGCACCTCGCAGGTACAACAAGAGAAAGTGATGATTGATAACTAGCAGAAGTTAGTAGCGATGGGCAGTCGAGATCAAGAAGAGTATGAAAGGGAGAAAAATTATTACAATCGCGGAGGAAATAACAAAATCCAAAGACTTGATCTACCACAGGAAACATATGGTGGTCAGAGGCAAAACTATTTCAGAAGCCAAGGTAATCAGAAGATAATATGGGAAGAAATTAAGATGCCACCTCTAAATGTTAGTATAGAAAAAATCTAGGAAGCTATCATTTTGATGGAAAATATACCATCACCATGTAATATGGGAAAAGAGCCACATCCAAATAATCGGAGTCAAGAATTTTGTCCTTACCATCACTTTCATGGTCACACAGTAAATGATTGCAGGAATGTAAAGAGAATAATTTTAAGGATGATTGACCAAGGAAAGTTAAATCACTTTTTAGTAGAACATCCACAGTCTCAGCGATTTCCTCCAACACCAGAAATTCGCAGGGTGAATACTATAAAAGGAGAAGAAACATTCATAATAGAAGTTGGGGCTAAAGCAAAGAATTTGTTTTGTAATTCCATTGTACATTCATACAGAACTATTGAGGATTTCCATGATAATGTTCTAAGCAGAGTCTTCACGAGAGACACAAATGGAAGAGAGATAATGAATATTGCGAGAGCCTCGCCATTAGAAGAATGGAAAAAGCAAACTATATCTTTCACAACACAAAAAGTACCAGAGCTGGAGAGCAGTATGATAACCTATTGGTGGTAATATTAGAGATAAATCCAAAACAAGTAGAAGAAGAAGATGAAGAAAATAATGATAAAAATGAAGATTCTTGGGCCATTAACAGAGTTCTCATAGATACTGGGAGTTCAGTTGACATCTTATTTTATCATACCTACAGAACCATGGGTGGAAAATATGAGTATTTGGTACCATCAACATATAAAATTTATGGCTTTAATGGAACAGCTAACAAACCAAAAGGGGAAATTGCAATGCGGATTCCATTAAAGAGGATATCTTCAAAGATCTTGTTCTGTGTTGTGGACATTGAATCACCTTATAATTCCCTGATTGGTCGACCTTGGCTACATGGGATATTAGGTGTAGCATCTACTTTTCACCAGTGTATTAAATTTCCTCATCCTAATGGTGTTGGAGTCATTAAGGGAGATTGGAGATAAAGCAAGAAATGTTATGAGATTGATATAAAATCTTGCGAGGAAAGAGATGAGAAGAATAGCAACTGGAAGTACAACATCAAGCAACGACAGAGATGTGAAAGGTTGATTATTGATACAATAGAGCGGCGAGAGGAAGTTGATGGCAAGCGTCTCGCGGATAAAGAAAAAATAACAAAACGTAACAGAAAAGAAGAACCACAAAATAGTAAGTAGAAAGGTAAAATGTTGGATTTTAAGAAATTTATGGATGAATTGTTTGAAGAAAGTGTTTTAAAAAAAAAATTATGAAAAAGATGAAATTGAAAAAGTGTACAAGAAAAGAGAAGATCAGAATAAAGAAATTTTACTAGAGTTCTGATACTCGCAAGAAACGCGAATAAAATTTCGCCAGAGATTAAAAGAATGGGACAAACCTTTATGGAGTACACCTTAGTTCGTGAGTCCAATCTCGCAAGAGGAAAATTTAAGACCTAATAGTGCATCATATAAGGTGGTATCTCTTTACATGACTCAGGGATAAGGCTATACCGCTACTGGAACCTGAGTTATGCAGATGTTGGGGTTAAAAGAAAACCTATCCAGGAGAGAGATCTTGGATTTCCAACTATATAAGGTTATACCCTGGTTGGACGACCGAGAATCTCTACTAAGGAGTTGTTGATGGTGGATTTTCATTTAAGGCTAAGATTGTAAAAGCCAAAAAATTGTGCGCCAACATCTTGTAAAATATAAGGCCATTAATGAGTGATGGATACTCCTTCACTTTATTAATTCACTTAGGATGCAGCATGTGGCAACAATCACATTCTAAAATACACGAAATTCATCCAGGTTGGAGCATGTAGCAACAATCCCATATACCCTGTGAATTTCCAGCATTATTAATTAATGCGCAAACAACCTTGTATTTCCTTTACTCATTATCAGTGCGGCATGACGAATGAGTGTTGCTCTTAGCAGAGAAACACGAACCTCCAAGCATTATAATGAAAGCATGTACGAAATACCCGTACATGCTAAACTCTCGGTGTGTTATACTAGCCCGATTGAGCCCCTATCGGTGTGTTATACTAGCCCGATTGAGCATCCAGACTGACCATATCAGTCTGGGTACGATCACGACTATCCAACTCCACCAGCCTGATTGGATGGCCCAGATCTATTCCATAACCCCCAAGCAGGTATGGAATACTTACCGAACCAACGCAGACCCCGCATGGTCGGCCTCCCTTGGCCTAGCTTGCCAAAACGTCCAAACCATAGCAGTATGGATGTAAAACCCTAAATTAGGGTTTGCGGCACATTACATGTGTCGCAAAACAGCCTCAACCATCCATCTTCGCAGGTATAGATGGAGGGTGCAAATAGATTCAAAGGGCACGAAGTATGTCAATACAATCACTGCAGGCCCGCCTACATACCTGACCAATCGGTCAGGACCAACCATGGTTGGTCATTCCAAATCGTGCGCCTGAATGGAGCATGACGCAAGGCTTTGAAACCCAAAATTAGGGTTTTGAATCACGAGCGTCCATCTTCTCTGGCACGAATGGAGGGTCCGAGATTATATCAAAGCAGGTCCAGCCATGTCAACATGACCACCGTGGACCCATTTATCTCCTCACCTGATCGTCCAAGGCATACCATGCCTGGCTATCCCCAAATCGTTCGTTCCAACATGCGTGGTCGCACCTCACAAGCTGCAAACTAATCTCAACCGCTCGATTTCTCCGGACGAATTGGGTGGCTTAGATCGCGTTTTCATGGGACGGTAAGGCATAGGCGTGAACACCAGCCTACCACCTACACGTTGGAGTAGTCGACCAAGACCGACAAAGCCTGGTAGTCTTGGAACGCCCGCCCTAAGTTGGTATGGGAAACGGCTTTTGCAGCACTAATCTTCTGTCGCAATTTTATCTCGACCACTCAACTTCTCCAGACGAATTGAGTGACCCAGACTACGTTTTTATGGGACGGTAGGTATAGGCGCCTACACCGTCACACCATCTACACACATGCATGATCGGCCAGTCCAGAATAGTTACCTAAGCCTGGTTTCGGTCAGGGTGAAGAGCAGTGCTTGCGCACCTCCTTCGAAACCCTAATTCCACCAAGTGTCGCAGATGAGTGTTTCAAAGATCATCTCATCCGTCCAACTTCACCAGCTCGGTTATATAGCCCTGGTCAGGAGTTAATTAGTCAGTACGGAGTCATGGTGATCACCATCCGCCACTTTACCACACCATGTGGTCGGTCAAGGAAGGGTTTGCATGCGCAACTTCCAAACCATGTTGGATATACTCAATGCAGTACCTGCATAGTATACACACGATACTTCACAAGTATCAATTTCCTAAATTCTTCCTGGGTTTTTCTTTCGGGCTGTTTTCTCCTCTCGAACGAGCTTAAATCCTAAATATTCTCGAGGAAGGAGATAGGAAATTCTTTTCCTTATGGAATGGAGAGGCGGACCATCAAAATCCGATTCCGTACTAGAATTCTACAACGATTCTAGTAAGGGGCGCTAATTAGGATTTCTAGTGCAACAATCAACGGTTGCCCATCCTCTCAAGATGCAAAATCTCGGCCGTCTAAGGTCACCAAGCTAGCAAGTTTCCCGAGCCTGACTTGCCAAGCCACAAAAACATGCTACGTGTTTTCCAAAAACATTCAAGACATCAATCATGTCACAAACTGGGGGATACATACTGGGGTATTGGTTTGGCGGTTTACAGCGTGCAGCGCACAACGTGCCATCATAAGAACGTGTCAGGAAGTCATGGACGGTTAGTGATGATGGGATAAGTGGTCAAGCCTGGTCGTCTGACGCCAACACACTACTCCATCACTCCACTATCTCCACTTCCCATGAGATACGAAGGTTAGGCTAAAAGTCTTGTATAAATAGGTTCTCCGCCCTATTTTCAACAATAACACAAGTTCAGACAACAGAAGCAAGTGTTGATACAATCGTATTCAAACACCGGAACTGATAGCTTACATCCTGCAAGCCAGTTTAGCTTTCTGACACAAGTCTTGCATAGACAACACCTTTACATTCTCGACACCTTCTTCGCTTCCCTCCCTAAGATCAACCCCATCTCCTTCACTTTGTGACCGAAACAAGTCTGGAATGGCCATTTTTTTGGTTTAGGCCGGACTTGCATAGATTGATCTCTCAAATCTACAAGCACTCACCGTGCAGTGCATTTGTTTTAGGTTTAAATTCATTCCTCATCCACACCCCAAATTACCAAAATTAGCAGGAATAGTTTTCACCCATAAACAGGAGTGCAATGTATGACCAAGGCGTCGAGGTACACGGTTGAGTGAAGGGTGCCTGGGGCGTACGAAACTACCCTGGCCATCCTTGGCAAGTCTTGGCTATGATGCACTCGGCCCGAAGAAAACCCCACTTAGGGTGCAGTCTTATAACTATAAGCCATATAGGCATAAAGGACAAGAGGCTGCGAAAACAACTGGTTGTTGGCAAATCTAGATGGGAGGAGCTAATCTTGTATGGCCGATGTGCCATCCTTTAAGGGGCAACCATGGGGAAGATAAGGGAGGCACCCTCCATTAGGGAGCTGATAAGTGTCTAAAGACGGCAATGTCATGGGGATTTATGATCGGAAGAACATTTAGGCCTGTCATATTGTCACGTGACGAAAATTATACAGAGGAAACAAGCCAAAAGAGAAAAGTTAAGATGAGATCAATGGGTTTTTACATGAAAGTGTAAAGACGTCCTGCGATTTCATCGCACGACGACAATGTCATAAGGTTTAATTCTTGCAAGAGAGTTTATACTTGTCATATTATCGTAGAGATGTTGAAAAAAACATGGATAAGACAAGATCAATGGGTCAATACATGCAAATGTAAAGACGTCCTGCGATTTTGTCGCAGAAAGAAAAATTTTTGCAAAATAAGACCTTTAATTAGGAAGGCATAATAAGACCATAAGCTTACTATGATAATGCTCGCAGAATTTATGAGATTTGCGATTTTACGCATAGATCATAAAGTTATGCAATTGTTGTTAGTTATAACATCGCCGATATTGAGGCAAATTTAATTTAATTTACAACTATTATCTAATATCTATTAAAAAAATTCATATTGCAGATGAATAATAGAGGAAAGTATGGGAATTCATAGAATGATGAAATTATTATTCATCCATCATACGATAAAATTGCATAGATCTTATTATATGACACATTTATATAGATAGTTAAAGGGTAATAATTATGTTAATTGACTATGTTGCAAAAAAAAAAATTGTTCACTAATTCACATAGATGGAGGCAAAAGAAGTTTATATATCAAAGAAATTCATAAGTGGGAGGAACTCACAGAAAATGGGAGAAACTCGCAGCAATATTACAAAAAGAAGGAAATAAATACACAAAAATTACAAAGAAGATAAAAAGAAAAAACAGAATTAATTAGATCCATCATCATTATTATCATCTTCATCTTCGCTAGATTCCTTAGCTTCTCTATCAGAGATAACAAGGTTTGGAGTTTTTGCTGGAACTTCTTTTGCAAGATCAGGATACGTAGAATGAGGAATGTCATGATCATCGCAAACCAATTTAATGGAATTGTTGCGAACCTCGATAAGGGAAGTGCTAAAGTTCGTGGTAGTAATCCTCAACTTGTTTTTCAATCTTGAATATGTTTCGTTGCGAGCAACAAGAGTGTTTGCGAGTTAATTCTTATCAGCTTCAAGTTCTCCAATTCTTTCAGAGTATCTCTTTTCATATCCTGCGAGTACATAACAACAGGTTGGAAATTTTATAAAGAAGAATAATAAAATCAAGGAACCGATAAGGAGGAACGGTTAACATCCTTCTCTTTCAAAAATCATGTCTTTAATTAAAGCTGCTTGTTCAGTATGAAGACTAACATCTACACCTAAATTATTTTTGGCATTATCAAGAACCATCGCAGCCCAAGAAAATTCATCATCGCTATTAATAAGAAGACGAGAGAGAACTTGAGTTTCCCTCGTAAGAAGATCTTTATTCTCGCGGATAAGTATATCTCTTTCTATTTGAATGCTAAGAAGAGTTTCATGGAAATCTTCTAGGGCCTTAGTGCCATTTTTAATTGCACGATCTTTCTCGTCAATAAGATCACTATTCTTACTTCTTAATCTATTGATTTCTTCTTTTGAATCAAGATAAAGGCGTTTAAACTTAGTAGTTAAACTTAAATTGAATCTGTGCTCAATCTTTAAGAGATTAAGTTTGGATTTAAGTTCATCTATAGAGAGGGACCTAATTTGATCATCTGAGAAACTACTTAAAGAACTATTAAGGCGAGCAAGAAGGGTACTCTCATCTACAGTTCAGGAAAAGATTGGAGGAATGTAGCCTCGTCAGTAAGACCATAAATATCTGCAAAAATTGTTGCTTGAATAAGATGTGATAGGGTGAGAAGAATTAAAAGAGAAAAGAAATAAATCATACCATAGAGTTGTTGATTAGCTTTATCAAGATCAGAAATTTTTTGCTTATCAACTGAAGCTTCAGTCTCCAACTGCTTATTTTTCTTGCGAAGCTCAAAAACTTCAACTTCTAGTTTTTCTTTATCCTTGCGAAGATTAGCAGCTTTCTTTTCATAAATAATACGTCTATTATACAAATCAGAAGCAACAACAAAATAATCTCTTCCAACCTACGATAGAAATATATAAGTCAAGATCTGGCAAAAATATCAATAAATACATAAAAAGGATGAACAAGTAGAAACATACCAGGATACCAAGTGAATTTAAGAGACTTGGAGACAATGATCTTGAAACCCCGCGAAGGGAATCATTATCATCTAATATGGGAGTATCGCAGACTTTGGCGAGAGACTGGGATATTCCATTAATAGCTTCATCTCCATACTCATTTGGGATACCAAATGAACCATCGCCAAAAAAAATTTGATAGTTGAGCCATTGCACACTCAGAAGAAAAAGAATCCTTTATAGAAGGAACGTCATTATCAACACCAAAATTATCATCATTATTGTCCTTGTCGAAATCAACACTTAAATTTTCTGGAATAGGTTAAGGAGTTGAAGAAGAAGAGAGTTGGGTTTTTCTTCTCTTTAAGGGAGGATTGTCAGATTCCTTACTGTAAGGAGAAGTAGGCTTCCCTTTGGGAGGAGCAGTATATTTCCCCTTACGATCAACTTAAGATTTCACATATTTCACCTTGGTTCTCACGGGTTTTATTGGTTCTAATTCTTCGATTTCCTGCGAACACGGATGAAGATAAGAAATAGGGGCAACAATATATTGTTAAAATTCATGAAAAGATATTTCTTACTTCATCTGTGAAAGATTTAAGAGCTAAGAGAGTGATGGGTTTCCTAAAGTTCTGATAACTGAGTTTCATCCTGTCAATCTGGAAAAGATTGAAGTCATTTAGCGAGAATATGAAAACATAAGGAAGATGATGGATAATAATTATGCAAAAATTAGAGAGAACATACCTCTTTAGTTCTTTCAGGCCAGTAGAAGACCCATGGTTGATACTCTGTAGCACTCGCAGGTAGTGCATGGGAACCAGAGATATATGGACCCTCTAAAGTTAGAGGGAAGATGAACCATTTGTCATCACTGGAGTGGCGAGGACCTTGATTATTATTTGTATGCCAATATATATCTAGCATAAGAACTTTATCATCAGCGATTTTCTCTTTCTTATGCAAGCGAACACCCCAGCAAGTTCTATCCCTCTTCATAGGAATTATCTTGTAGTTTTCAAAGAAGTTCTCCACGGTATAATTTGCAGAGACAATTGGAACATCTTTAAATTGAGGATTCTTCGCAGATTCAGGGTAGCGAGATCCTTTATCAGTACCGCGAGAGGCATATTCAAGCAGTAATCGAATACAATCTCCACCCGGTGATATATCGTCATGAGAACTTCTCGTGAGAGATTATTTGATAGAATAATGGAAGTTCCGGGTCGTAGAGAGGAATGGGAAAACCAGCTTCAAGTTGACCTAGCGATACTATAAATTTCTCGCGAGAACATTGATAATCAGTAAATAATTTGAGAGAAAGTTCGGATTTAGGATTCTGATCTGGAATTGTGGACAAAGTAAAACCTTTGCTTTTAAGTTTATCTCGCATCTCACCAAAATAAGCCAAATTTTTAGCACCAGCATCGACCATTTTTAAGTATGGGAATGAAGGAAAAGGTTGAAAAACAAGAAAGAAATCACTGTGATAGCAAATGCGCAATTTGCGGAAGAACAGTAAACTTGCTGAGAAGTTACGTAGAGAAAGAAGAAGAAAGTAAAAAGAGGAAAAGGGAAGAATGAAAGGAGTATTTATAGAAGAAGAAATTTTTCGAGAAGATAAATGCAATTAATGCAACGAGAGGACGTGAACGGTTAGATCGCAACGGTTTAAAAGGACGTGTCAAAGATTGAATGGAATAAAAAATACGAGAAAACAGATGGCGAAGGATACAGAAACGTGTCAAGGCAGAAGAATGCAAAAAGGTAAACCGTTGCGGCATTATAAAAGATACAGTTCTCATATCTTCTCTTCTTCGCAGAAAAGACATGAGAAGAGGCAAGATGTAAGACCAAAATATCGCTACAACAATATTCTCGCGAGATTTATAACATTCCTGCGAGCATCCCCGCAAGTTCTTCAACAACACTTTGCGAGTGTCACAAAAGCAGTCAAAAGAGTGACGTAATAGCTGACGATTGAAGAAAACATGAGAAAAGCATGTTTGTCCCGCGATGGTTACAAAGCTTGCGAAAATAAATATTATAATTACCGCGATGAGATCGCAGAGTAAATCCGAACTAAGAGGAAAACTTAGCTGTCATCCACTATGTAATTCCTTATATAAAGGATTCCAGTAGATTCAGAGAGTGATGATATATTTTTTAAGAGTTGAGAAAGTCTTGAGGAGAGAGAAACTTCAAGAGAGAAGTTGTATTCTTGAGTTCTTACATTTCCTGTAAACATTTCTGAAAATCAAATAATAAAGTGTCGTTTTTAATCTTCAAATTTGAGTTAGTTATTACAAATTCTTAACAAGGGTGTAGTGTAGGATTTCCTGCAACTACAGAGATCTTCTTTATGTTTCATAGAATGAACCAATTCATGAGAAATAATAATATTGTCATGAATGGCTCTTCCTGGTACAAAAGCAGCTTGGTATGGGGAAATTAACCTTTTAAGAAGTGGCTTAATTCTGTTAGCCACAATTTTAGACACTATCTTATAAGAAACATTGCAAAGGCCAATTAGTCAAAATTCAAAAGGCTTTTTAGGGTTCTTACATTTAGGAATAAGAGAAATATAAGTCCTATTAATACTTATAGGCATGTCACCACACTAAACCACATCAATAACATCCTTACCCATAGTTGTCCACTGAGATTGATCAAAACCTACTTTGAAACCATCTAGACCAGGAGCACTCCAGGCAGGCATGTTTTTAGCAACATTTTCAATCTCAAATTCAATAGGCATAGAAAAAAAGCATTACATTATCATCGTCAGAGACAATTTTTGGAATAATATTAAAACAATGATCAGGCAAATCAGGATTTGAGGAACAAGAAATAGCAGTAAAATGATTAGTTAATAGCATGCTAATATCACTCCTTTCCTTCAGCCAATTCTCATTTTGATAACAAAGAGCACTAATATTATTGATATGAAGTCTTTTATTAACCATGGTGTGAAAATACCTAGAGTTGTTGTCCATATCAAAATATGATTTATCCATAGATTTCTCCCTATAAAAATCAGACTCAATTTT
This sequence comes from Papaver bracteatum, assembly GCA_023529315.1. Classification (NCBI taxonomy): domain Eukaryota; kingdom Viridiplantae; phylum Streptophyta; class Magnoliopsida; order Ranunculales; family Papaveraceae; genus Papaver; species Papaver bracteatum. The sequence goes on from JAJJWX010003657.1 coordinate 87,215, forward strand.
ATACCACTTTTCCAAGTCATTTGTTAAAGACCTAACTCTAACATGCTGATCACTTGAACTAGTATCATTTTGAGCATTCTCGAGCATGTTCTGTAAAAAATTTATGTTCAATTTAATATCCTTAAACTCCATCCTATTCCACTGAGATAAGGAAATTCTAACACTATGTTGTTTCTGAATCAATTTATAGGCAGAACATCAATGTTCCATGAATTCTCAAAGTTTTGTTTAAAAGTACCATGTTCAATCCAAGTCCTAAATAACTTAAATGGTCTCCACAAATGCTTAGGTATAAGATCAGTAATAAGCAACACATGGCAATGATCAGAAACAATAAAGTTCAGATGTAGAAGTTTAGCACAATAAAAATTTAGAGACTAGTCATTATTACATAGGGCCATATCTAATCTTGCTTTCCTAGATCCAGTACCGAAAGAGTTACTAGTCCAAGTATAATCCTTACCTCCATATCCAATATCTATTAAGCATGCATCATTAACCTTACTTTGAACTCATTTATCTGGAGTGTTACTATTACAATCCAAATGAAAATTCAAATCCCCAATAACTAACCAAGGTTGTTGAATATGATTACTAAATTCAAACAAAAAGTCCCATTGGATTTTTTTAGGGTCAGAGTAAGTTGAGCCATACATAAAATATATAAGCACTTGAGGTTTACTAGGATCTAACTGAATTAGAGCACGAATAATATTATTTTCACAACCAATAACTTCAACATCAATACCATCCTTCCACATAAGCACTAGACCACCAGCTCTCCCTACTCTATCAATACAGACATAGTTAAAATAATGAACAGACTGAGCAACTAACACCATTCTACTTTCATCAACTTTAGTTTCACAAAAAAAATTAAAGTCAGGGTTTTGAGTTTTAACTAAGTTTTGAAATTGTTGTTTTGTGAAATTATTTGCAATGCCTTGCACATTCCAAGAAATGATTTTCATTTTCAAAATTAAAGAACTTAAAACAAAACTAAAATAAGGATTTAAAACAAATACCTTAGTCTCCTTAGTGTTGTATTGTTTGATATCCCTCACTGTGACCTTGTGTTTTGCCTGTGTGCTCCTCAGATTTCCATTATTATTATATCCTTGTTCTAAAACATGAGAAACTAGAAAATCATTTCTCTGCCTTTTACCAAGTCTTTCTCCTTCAGCATTATTCTCTTCACTCTCACCAACAATTCTTTGAAATATAGCATAACCATCCTTAGGAGGAACAAAAGAATTACCCTTAATGTATTCCTTCTTGGAAAAATTTGGAACCTGATCTCCACCTCTAGAAATTACTACTTGCTTCATTTCTCCCTTTCTAACCTCACCAAAGAAATGAGGCTTAACATGAGCCTTAGCCAAATAATCAGCAGCAGCCTTACAAGCACATTTGGTATGATTAATGTTATAACATTTTGGACATATTTTGTGTGACTGCTTCTCATAATAAAACTTAATCCATCTTGTTGAATTTGCATTATTAATATCCGTAACTCCCCTCCTCAAAGGATAGTTAACATCTACTTGAACACACACCTTAACAGAGTCACCACCTACTGGAACACCATCTTCAGGTTTAATTACCAGAACTGAGCCCATAATACTTCCAATTTTAGTAATGGCCTTAACATTCATATGTTCTGGCATAATTTTCTTAATTTGGATCCAGAAACATTGTTTACTCTAATCAAGCTCTTGATAGATAACCTCGGAATTGTAGTAACGAAGTTTAATTAGATAACCATTAATGCTCCAAGGTCTAGAATCAAATACCTTTTTACGAGTATCTTCATCCTTAAATCGAAACTCCATTATGTTATTATCCAACTCAAAAACTTTAGCATCACCAGCTGAGATAAAATCCCAGATGGAACCAGGAAACTTTTATACTTTTTTCAGCCCCATTTTTCAGTCAATAGAGATTTTGCCAACCAAGCTGAATTCTTCCCCATTTTCTTATTTCTCTTCATAATCTTCAGATTGATGATAAATAACTTCTTGTATATCACCCAAGTCTACAGAAGCTTGCCTAAACTTAGAAGCAAGATCCATAAATGAATTGGAATTTTCTTCTATCATTTGAAAATAAAAAAATTGCAAGACTATAATTTTTTTACTAAGATGAGAGATATCCTGCGAAAACCCATATTTATAGAACTGTAACCCTAGATAATTTTGGGTAGCATTGACATTTTAGTTGATGTAGGACCAGAATATCGCTACATCTATTTTCTGCGAGATTAACAACACTTCATAGCGAGCATCACCACAAGATTTTATATCAACATTTAACGAGTGTCACAAAAGCCTTCAAAAGAGAGACGTAATACCTGACAACTGAAGAAAACTTGAGATAAGCATGTTAGTTCTCCGACGGTTATAAAACATGCGAGATTTAACATTGTAACTATCGCGATACAATCGTAGAATCAACCCGAAATAAGAGGAAAACTTAGCTATCATCCACTATGTAACTACCCTATAAATATAGACCCAATGTGTCCAGAAAAGGATGATGTATTTTTGAGAGTTAAGAAAGTCTTGAGGAGAGAGAAACTTCAAGAGAATAATTGTAATCTTGTATTCTCTCATTTCTGTAAACATTTCTGAAATAAAAATAATAAAAAGTGTCATTTTTCATCTTCAATTATAAGTTGATTATAGCAAAATCTTAATAAGGGTGTAGTGTAGGAAATCCTGCAACTACATTTTGGCGCCCAGAAATAGGGAGAATCAAGCTAACAAATCTCTAATTACAACTTGAAAATTTGAAGAAATGGCTAGAAGAAGAAGAAATACATCAGAACCACCAACAACAGTGAGGAGAAGTAAAAGACTTGCAGGTGAGGGAACGGGTGAATTAGAAGAATCTTTAAGGATAAGGTCAGGAAGAAATAGAATAATAAATGAAGCAGAAAGTTCAATTCAACAGCCGAATCAACAAGCACAAACACAAGATAGGAATGTGGATTATGATAGAGTGAGTGTGCATACTTGGAGGTCGGATTCGATAGAAGAAGCAGAAGATAGACAATTAAGAAATGAAGAAGAAGGAGAAAGAAATCAAGAAATAATTGGAGGATTAATTCATGGAGGACGTGAAAATGAAATAGCAAATGATTTGAGACAAAGAATACAGGAAGAAAGAAGATTAGAGGCAGAAGAGCGTACGAACTTAACAAGACAAAATCGTGAACTAAAAATGGATAATTTGAGACTACAAAGAAGGAGATCAAGAAGTATTGTTAGATCAAATTCAAGATCATTCAGAGAAGAACCAAGGCAAAATTCCCCTATGAGAAATGTTAGAGAAAATGTTCGAGAAGAAGTGCAAAATTTAAATGAAGAACAACGTCACAGAGAAGATGAGATAATTGGAGATCGCTATAATCCGCGTGGCGAAGCGTTGGATAATAGACGTAACAATAGAAATAAAGAGGGAAAAAACAACCAAAATGAGGAAGAAAACCCAGAAGAAGGTAATAGGATATTACATGGGCGAGAGAATCAAAGGAATCAAAGAATAATTGAAGAAGAAATTGAGAGACATTACACCGAACAAGCACGCTTGGCTTGCGAGAAAGAAATATTAAGGGCAGAAGTAGAAGAACAAGAATTTCGAGAGGCAGTACGACAAAATAACCATGAAAATCGAGAAAGGAGACATACACAAAATCGCTACAATGATAATATTCAGGAGGAGTATGATAGGATACAGAGGAGATTAGAAAGACAGCGAAGAGAAATGAGGAGAAATGAAGAAATCCGGAAAGAAGAAGATAGACAGTTGCGATTTCAAGAGGAAGGTGAAAGAGAAAATCGCAGAGAAAGACGGGATGACAATGAAGAAGAAGACACATAAAATCTCGCAAGACAAGAAAGGCAAGAACGCAGAATAAGGGAAGCTACATTAAAGAGGCCAATGGAGCAAAACTCAACTGATAATGAGAAAATATTGAGAGAATTAACAGAAATGCGAGGAATGATAAACAATAGAAGAGAAGGAGGTAGAAGGCAACTCGATGAAGCTATTGAAGAAGCTGCGAGAACTCCATTTACTCAAGAGGTACAGTTAAGAGGAATACCTCCAAATTGCAACTTACCAGCATTAACCAGCATCTTTGATGGGACTACTAGTGTTGTTCAACATGTCAAGGCTTACGTTAGATGTATGCTACAATGGGAGAACCATGATGATGTACTATGCAAATATTTTGCATCCATTTTAACTGGCGAGGCATTAAAATGGTTCGAGGGATTGCCAAAAAATACCATAACTTCTTTTGATCATTTGAAAGCTACATTTTTAGGAGCTTATATTAGCAACAATTCATCGCGGCCAGGTATTGAAGATGTATTTGGATTAAAACAGAGAGTTGGCGAGAGTCTGAAACACTTAACCATAAGGTGGAAATCAATGTGCAGCGAGATGGCTGGAAGAGTAGATGAAAGATACCTAATTTTATCTTTCATTAATGCAATGTTCGCAACAAATCTGCTGTACATACAAATTTTCAGAATCAAAAATACATTCACCATGACAGAGTTGCGAGAGCTACAAGAAGAATACATTGCTTTGGAGGAGAAACAAAATGGGATGGAGTCATACCCAATCGAGAACACCAACTCGCTAGCAACAAGTGGAAGCTTACTTCCTAAAATGATTAATAATGTAGCGAGCACGAGCACCACAACAAGAGAAAGTGGAGCACAATAAGAGAGAAAGTGGGAGTAGAGATCAAGAAGAATATGAAAGGGAGAAGAATTATTACAAGCGGATGGAATAATAAGATTCAGAGATTAAGAAGAATAGAAGTCAAGGAAATCAGAAGATCATATGGGAAGAAATTAAGATGCCTCCTCTCAATGCTAGTATAGAAAAATTCTGGGAAGCTATCATTTTGATGGAAAATATACCATCTCCATGGAACATGGGAAAAGAACCACATCCTAATAATCGCATTCAAGAATTTTGTCCTTACCATCACTTTCATGGTCACATAGTAAATGACTGCAGGAATGTAAAGAGAATAATTTTAAGGATGATTGACCAAGGAAAGCTAAATCACTTTTTAGTAGGACATCCACAATCTCAGCGATTGCCTCCAGCACCAGAAATTCAAAGGTTAAATACTGTAAAAGGAGCAGAATCATTCGTAATAGAAGTTGGAACAAAAGCAAAGAATTTGTTTTGTAATTCCATTGTACATTCACACAGAACAATATAGGATTTCCATGATAATGTTCTAAGCAGATTCTTCGCGAGAGACACAGATGGAAGAGAGATAATGAATATCGCGAGAGCCTCGCCATTAGAAGAATGGCAGAAGCAAATTATATCTTTCACCGCACAATAAGTACCAGAACGTGGTGAGTAGCATGATAATCCATTGGTAGTAAGATTAGAGATAAATCCAAAGTAAATAGAAGAATAAGATGGAGGAAATGATGATGAAAATGAAGATTCTTGGGCTATCAATAGAGTTCTGATAGACACCGGCAGCTCAGTTGACATACTATTTTATCATACCTATAAGACCATGGGTGGAAGAGACGAAGATCTAATTCCATCAACATATAAAATCTATGGTTTTAATGGTACTTCCAATAAACCAAAAGGGGAAATTGAAATGCGGATTCCATTGAAAGGGATAAATTCCAAGATCTTGTTATGTGTTGTTGACATTGAATTACCTTACAATGCTCTGATTGGTCGACCTTGTCTACATGGGATATTAGGTGTAGCATCTACTTTCCACCAGTGTGTTAAGTTTCCTCATCCTAATGGTGTTTGAGTTATTAAGGGAGATTGGGGAGAAAGCAAGAAATGCTATGAGATTGATATAAAATCTTGCGAATAAAGAGCTGAGAAGAAAAGCAGTTGGAAGTACAACATCAAGCAACAACATAGAGCTGAAAGATTGATGATTAATTCAATAGAGCAGCGAGAGGAAGATGATGACGAGCAGCTCGCAGATAAAGAAGAAAGAGCAAAACGTAACAAAAAAGCAGAACCAAAAGACAGTAAGTAGAAAGGTAAAATGATAAAATTTAAAGAAGCTTATGCAGAATTTGTTTGAAGAAAATGCAATTGAAAAGTACTCTGTTTGAAAAAATTGCAAAATTTTACAATAAAATCAAAGAAATGAAATTTTATCAGAGTTACAATGCTCGTGAAAAACGCGAATAAAATTTCGCAGAGATTAATAGAATGGGACGAACCTTTATGGCGTGCACCTTAGTTCGCGAATAAAATTTCGCAAGAGGCAAATGTAAGACCTAATAGTGCATCATATAAGGGGGTATCTCTTGACATGACTCAGTGAAAAGGTTATACCGCTGCTGGAACCTGAGTTATGCATATGTTGGGGTTAAAGAAAACCTATCCAGGGGAGGGATCTTGGATTTCCAATTATATAAGGTTATACCATGATTGGACGACTAAGGACCTCTTCTAAGAAGTGCAAAGTATGACCAAGGCGCCGAGGTACACGGTTGAGCCAAGGGTGCCCGGGGCGTACGAAACTACCCCGGCCATTCTTGGTAAGTCTTGGATATGATGCACTTGGCCTGAAGAAAACCCCACTTAGGGTGCAGTCTTGTAACTATAAGCCATATAGGCATAAAGGAAAAGAGGCTGCGAAAATAGCTGGTTGTTGGCAAATCTGGATGGGAGAATCTAGTCTTGTATGGCTGATGTGACCTCCTTTAAGGGGAAACTAGGGGGAAGATAAGGGCGGCACCCTCCATTAGGGAGCTGAGAAGTGTCTAAAGACGGCAATGTGATGGGGCTTTATGATCACAAGAACATTTATGCCAGTCATATTGTCGCGTGACCAAAGTTATACAAAGGCAAATAGCCAAAAGAGAAAAGTTAAGATGAGATCAATGGGTTTTTACATTTAACAAGTGTAAAGACGTCCAGCGATTTCATCGCAAGACGGCAATGTCATAAGGATTAATTCTTGCAAGAGAGTTTATACTTATCATATTGTCGCAGAGATGTTGAAAAAGTATTGATAAGACAAGATCAATGGGTCAATACATGCAAATGTAAAGATGTCCTGCGATTTTGTTGCAAAAAAAAAGATGTGGAAAAATAAGACCTTTAATTAGGAAGGCATAATAAGACCATAAGATTATTGCGATAATGATCGCAGAATTTATGAGATTTGCGATTCTACGCAGAAATCATAAAATTATGCGATTATTTCTAGTGATATCATCGCCGATAATGAGGCAAATTTATTTTGATTCATAACTAATATCTAATCTCTACTCCACTTTTTCATATTGCAGATGAATAATAGAAGCAAGTATGGGAATGCATAGAATGATGAAATTATTATTCATCCATCATATGATAAATTTGCATAGATGATACATTTAATTAAAGGATAATAATTATGATTGATTGATTATGTTTCAGAAAAAGAATTGTTTTCTAATTCATAACAGATAAAAGCAAAAGAAGTTTACACATCAAGTTGGAGAAGCTCGCAACGATGTTACGAGAAGCAAAAAAAAAAATTTAAAAAAAAAAATACAAAATTTACAATGAAGAAACAGAGAAAAAACAAGACTAGCTCTTTTCTTTATCTTCATTACCGGATTTATCTTCCCCATCATTATCATTATATCTCTATCCACGTCAGATCTCTCTTCCTCGCCAGATAATTCTTCATCATATTCGCTAGACTCCTCAGCTTCGCTATCAGAGATAACTAAATTTGGGGAATCAGCTGGAATTTCCTTTGCAAGATCAGGGTATATAGAATGAGGGATACCATGATCATTACAGACTAGTTTAACAGCGTCATTACGAACATGGATAAGAGCATTGCTAAAATTTAAAGATGAGATTTTCAATTTTTCCTTCAATCTAGAATACTTCTCATTGCGAGAAGATAGACTTCTGGCGAGTTGGTTTTTCTCTTCTCCTAACTCATCAAATCTTTTACGATAATTCTTTTCGGATGCTGCGAGCAAATGACAACAAAGTTAGTTCATATAAGGATGATTCAATTAGGAAATAATTCAGGGAAATCATAAGAGTGATAACCTTCTCTTTCAGAAATCATGTCTTTAATTAAAGCCGCTTGATCAACATGAAGACTAACATCTACACCTAAATTAGTTCTGGCGTTATCAAGAATCTTCGCAGCCCAAGCAAACTCATCATCGCTATTAATAAGAAGATGAGATCGAACTTGAGTTTCCCTCGCAAGAAGATCTTCATTCTCGCGGATAAGTTTGTCTCTTTCCATTTGAACATTAAGAAGAGTTTTATGGAAGTCTTCTAGGGTCTTGGAGCCATTTTTAACGGCAAGATCTTTCTCGTCAATAAGATCGCTATTCCTTTTTCTTAATCTATCTACTTCTCTCTTCGAATCAAGATAAAAGCGCTTATACTTGTTGGTCAAACCTAAATTGAATCTGTGTTCAATTTTTAAGAGATTAAATTTGGATTTAAGATCATCTATGGAGAGGGATTCAATCTTATCATCTGAGAAATTACTTAAAGAATTATTAAGGCGAGCAAGAAGGGTATTATCATCTACAAGGTCAGGAAAAGATTGGAAGAGTGTAGCCTCATCAGTAAGGCCATAAATATCTGCAAAAATGGTTGCTTGAATAAGCTGCGATAGGGTGAGAAGAATTAAAAGAGAAAATAAATGAATTATACCATAGAGTTGTTGATTGGATTTATCAAGATCAGAGATTTTTTGCTTGTCAACTGAAGCTTCAGTATCTAGCTGCTTATTTTTTCTGCGAAGCTCAATAACTTCAGCCTCTAATTTTTCTTTATCTTGACAAAGATTAGCAGCTTTCTTTTCATAAGTAATACGCCTATTGTCTAAATCAGAAGCAACAACAAAAGTGGCTCTTCCAACCTGCGATAGAAATATATAAATCAATGTTTGACAAAGATATCAGTAGATACACAAAAAGGATGAACAAGTAAAAACTTACCAGGCTACCAAGTGAATTCAAAAGACTTGGAGTCAGTGATCTTGAAACTCCACGAAGGGTATCACTGTCAGCTAGTATGGGAGCATCGCATACATTGGCGAGAGACTGGGATATTTCATTATCAGCTTCATCTCCATACTCATTTGGTATACCAAACATATTCTTGCCAAAATATTTGGATAAATGAGCCATCGAAGAATCAGAAGAAGAAGAATTCTTTATAGAAGGGAAGCTGCTATCATTAAAATCCTCGCCATTATTATCCTTGTCAAAATCAATACTTGGATTTTCTGGAGTGGGTTGAGGAGTTGAAGAAGAAGAAGGTCGGGTTTTCCTTTTCTTCAAAGGAGGATCACCAAATTTCTCACCACGAGGAGCAAAAGGCTTCCCTTTGGGAGGAACAACAAATTTATCCTGATCGCAAGATTCTTCACCACGAGGGGCAGAAGATTTTCCTTTAGGAGGAACAGTAGATTTATCCTTTGAAGGTTTCTCCTTAGTTCTCACGGGTTTTATTGGCGCTAGTTCTTCAATTTCATGCGAGCACAGAAGAAGATAAGAAATAGGGGCAACAATTTATTGTTAAAATTTATGAAGAGATATTTCTTACTTCATCCGTGAAGGATTTAAGATTTAGGAAAGTGCTGGTCTTCCTAAAAGATTGGTAGCTGAGCTTCATTCTCTCAATCTGAGAAAGATCAAAATAATTAGTGAGAACATAAAAACATGAAGAAGATAGTGAATAATAATAATGCAAAAAGTTGAGAGGATATACTTCTTTAGATCTTTCAGGCCAGTTGAAGACCCATGGATCATACTTTGAGAGATTTGCAGGTAATGGGAGAGAACCAGATATATAAGGACCTTCAAGACATAACGGAAAGATAAACCATTTATCATCGCTGGAGTGGAGAGGGCCTTGATTGGTAGGTGTATGCCAATCAATGTCTAACATAAGAGCCTCATCATCAATGACCTTTTCTTTCTTCAAGCGGACACCCCAGCAAGTACTATCCCTCTTCATAGGAACTATCTTGTAATTTTTGAAGAAATTCTCCACAGTATAATCTGCAGAGACAATGGGAACATCCTTAAATTGAGGATTATTTGGAGCTTCAGGATAGCGAGAACCTTTATCAGCACCGCGAGTAGCATATTCAAGCAGCAATCTGATACAATCGCCACCTAATTGGTATATTGCTCGCGAGAACCTCTTGTCAGATATTATTTGTTAGAATAATGGGAGTTCTGGGTCATAGAGAGGAAGGGGAAGACCAGCTTCAAGTTGACCTAGCGATACTATGATTTTCTGGCGAGAGCATTGATGATCAGAAAATAGTTTGATAGAAAGTTCAGATCTAGGGCTTTGGCCTGGAATTGTAGACAAAGTAAAACCTTTACTTTTGAGCTTTTCTCGCATCTCATTAAAAGCATACAAGTTTTTAGCACTAGCAGCAACCATATTTGAGTATGGGAATGAAAGAAAAGGTTGGAAAATAAGAAATAAATCACAGCAATGACAGACGCGCAATTTACGGAAGAACAGTAAACTTGCAGAGAAGTTACGCAGAGAAAGAAGAAGAAAGTAAAAAGAGGAAAAGAAAAGAATGAAAGGAGTATTTATATAAGAAGAGGTTTCTCGAGAAGATGAAAGCAATAAATGCTAAGAAAAGACATGAACGGTCAGATCACAGCGGTTAGAGAGGACGTGTCTTAAATTTATTAGAAGAGATAATATGTGAAAACAGCTGGCAAAGGGTACCGAAAAGTGTCAGAACAGGAAAATCTGAAAAGATAAACAGTTACAACATTTTAAAATTCTCATGATCTTCTCTTCTTCGCAGAAAAGACATGAGAAGAGGCAAGATGTAGGACCAGAATATCGCTACATCTATTTTCTGCGAGATTAACAACACTTCATAGCAAGCATCACCGCAAGATTTTATATCAACATTTCACGAGTGTCACAAAAGCCTTCAAAAGAGAGACGTAATACCTGACGACTAAAGAAAACTTGAGAGAAGCATGTTAGTTCTGCGACGGTTATAAAACTTTCGAGATTTAACATTGTAACTATCGTGGTACAATCGCAGAATCAACCCGAAATAATAGAAAAACTTAGTTGTCATCCACTATGTAACTACCCTATAAATATATACCCAATGTGTCCAGAAAAGGATGATGTATTTTTTTGAGAGTTAAGAAAGTCTTGAGGAGAGAGAAACTTCAAGAGAATAGTTGTAATCTTGTATTCTCTCATTTCTGTAAACATTTCTGAAATCAAAATAATAAAAAGTGTCATTTTTCATCTTCAATTATGAATTGATTATAGCAAAATCTTAACAAGGGTGTAGTGTGGGAAATCCTGCAACTACAAATGGGATTTTGATTTAGGGATTATGAAAGATCCAGTTTCTTATTCATAAGCTCTCAAGTGTAGTAATTCTGGTAAATGGATTAATGCTATGAAAGTCGAGAAAAAAATCGATGGATGATAATGGAGTCCGGGAAAATATTGAATTTCATGAAGGACACAAAGCAATCGGGTGTAAATAGGTCTTTAAGACCAAACACTAATAGAAATATTGAACGTTATAAAGTTAGATTTGTAGCCAAAGATTTCACTCAGAAAGATGGCATTGATTACAAAGAGACTTTTTCTCCCGTGTCAAAGAAAGACTCTTTCAGAATTATTCTAGTATTTGTAGCTCAATATGACCTTGTGAAAAAACGGGGGTCTAACAACCACACCCAATATTTCTCTTAGCAATCTATATGAACTAACTCCAATATACTTTTAAGAGAATCAACTAGACAGTCATACTCAATCTTAAGAAAAGTATATCAAATAGTTATATCTCAATTTATCTATTCAATCCTCAATCAAACAAATAGGAATTTGTGAACCAGACTGAATATAAGAAATCACTTGGACGGTATCAAAAACCAATATCCAAGTGTCAATCAATTTAATCAACAACCAAAGGTTGGATTCACAATTGATCGAACTTACGCACAACCTGTGATATTTCAATTATATAAACCAATATAATGCAGAAAAGAAATAACATAGATACCAAAAAATTTGTAAACGAGAAAACCGTAAATGCAGAAAAACCCCGGGACCTAGTCCTTATTTTAACAACACACTGTATTAAGCCACTACAGACACTAGCCTACTCCAAGTTAACTTCAGACTGGAATGTAGTTGAGCCCTAACCAATCTCACACTGATCAAGGTACAGTTGCGCGTGCTCCTTACGTCTCTGAATCCCATCAAGACTCTACGCACTTGATTCCCTTAGATGATCTCACCCACAACTAAGAGTTGCTACGACCTAAAGTTGAAGACTTGATAAACCAATCTGTCTCACACAGAAAAGTCTATTGAATAGATAAATTTGTCTCCCACGGATAAACCTATGAGTTTTGTTCCGTCTTTTGATAAATCAAGGTGAATGTAGTAGCAGGAAATCCCAAACAACACCCCTCACAAGAATTTATATAATCAAATTATTTTTAGATCAACAATCATAAATTTTATTGAATAATCTCACAAATTTTACAAGATGGAAAGGAAATAAAGCTAAGAATTAACAACCACTATGAACTTTCTCTCTCCTAAATGACTTGCTCAATACTCGAAAAAGATCTCTCTCCCTTACGCTTGTTCAACTCTTTATATAGGGATTTACATAGTGGATGACAACTAATCTGTCCTTTAATTTCGGATCTGAATTGCGATGTTCTCGCAAGAGTTCTATTATCAAATCTTCGCAAACACTCTAATCATCGCAAAATCATCACACTTTTCTCATGTTTCTGCCATCGTCATTTGTTACGTCATTCTTCAAATCACTCTGCGACGCTCGTAATGTGTTGTTAACCAAACTTCGCAAATGTGTCCTTCTTGCGATATTCTGATCCTACATCTTGCCTCTTCTCATGACTTCTCTGCGAAGGGGAGAATGTCATGAGAAATTATTTTTCAAAATGCCGCAACTGGTTATCTTTTCATATTCTTTGTACTGACACGACTTTGTACTTTGCGTAAACTTTGTTACACGTATTTCTTCTTCCATCCATCTTTTGACACGTCTTTTTCAGTCGCTGCTTTTTAACCACTCACGTCTTCTCTTCGCATTAAATGCACTTATCCTTTCGAGAACTTCTACTCTCTATATATATTCTCCATGTTCTTCTCTTCTCTTCTTTTTACTTTCTTCTCTGCAATTTTACTGTTCTTCCGTAAATTTCGCTTCTGCTATTGTAATTTTTCGTGATTCTCCTTCTTTTTATTTTTACTTCCTTCCTTCATTCCCATACTAAAAATGCCTCCAGACGGTCGTAAAAATGAAATTGCTTTTGAAGAAATTTAAAAGAAACTTCAAACCAGAGGTTTTGATTTATCTCCCTTTTTTGGTCAAAACCCTAAATCTGAGCTTTCCATTAATCTATTTTCTGATCATCCTTGCAATCATGAGGAGGTTATTGTCTCGCTAGGTCAGCTTCTCGCTGGCCTTCCCATTCCCCTTTATGATCCTGAACTGCCCTTATTTTATGAAATACTTTCTCATGCGAAATTCTCGCGAGTTGTATATCAATTAAGTGGGGATTGCATTCGTCTAATGCTTGAGTTCGCCAATCGTGGTGCTGGCAAGGGATCTCTTTATCCTGATGAAGCTAAAAATCGTAGGTTTGCTGACGTTGCGATTGTTCCTGCGAACTATACCGTGGAAAATTTCTTTGCGAATTATGAGATAATTCCTATGAAGAAAGATAGTACTTGCTAGGGCGTTCGTTTAAAAAAGAAGGATGATGTTAATGATGATGTTTGTACCATAAGTAAAAATTTCACTTAATGGGCCCAATTGATACTTGAGTCATCCTTTGTTCCTCATCCAAGCCCGCTTACCAGTCAACCGAGGCAGCCCACCCGTCTGCCCAATATTACATAAATTCAATGACCGGTCAATGGTCAAAGTCGGTCAACTATAAAAAATCAACCATCGGCCAACTATCGAACTCAGTCGCACCCCTAGCCAATTTTCAGTCTCGAAGCCAGCAATGTCGCTAACTAATTCCGGGACAAAAACTCATTCGCCCTGCCAACCAGTCTCCACTCGTATCGCCAGCAAGCCAATTATCTTTCCGCCAGCCAATCCAATAAAGAAGCCAATTATGTCCGCAGCCATTATTCAGCAAGATATTATTTAAGGAAGCATGCAAATGGGTTTTCATGCGTAATTTAACATGGAGCCATAAAACAACAGTTTCATGCGAATTTATCATAAAGGCATAAAGGGGGCAGTTTCATGCGAATTTATCACAGAAGCATAAAACAGCAGTTTCATGCGAATTTATCACAGAGACATAAAGGGGGTAGTTTCATGCGAATTTATCATAGAGGCATAAAGGAGGCAGTTTCATGCGAATTTGTCATAAAAACATAAAGGGGGCAATTTCATGCAGATTTTATGACAGAAGCATAAATGGGCAGTTTAATGCCATTTAAGTTGATATTGAAAATTAGATGTAAAATTGTATAAATAGAGGAGATAGCCAAGATGAAAGGGGACTGATGTTGTAACACAAATTATCAATGGAAAACTGCTCCCCAAGGGGATTCACCCGTGGACGTAGGCTACCATGCCGAACCACGTAAAACCTGCGTCTATCTGTGTCTTTTCATTTGTTCCTCAAATCGTCCCTTAACCCTAAGAACACACCAAAATCACCTATTCATTGTGTTTCGTTCCCAAAAGTAATTTTGGGTACAAATAGATGACAAGATACTTATGCAAGATATTGATTGGCATCTTGGCAAAAATATATCTCTGCGTTACTCCAACGATGATAAGTGGTGTATCTACCCTTTAATCCTAAAGGGTCCGTACATCTCTGGATCTCATGTTTTACCTGCGAATCTCGCAGCATATCTACCCTGGGTATTCAGTTTGCCAGAAAGAGAATCAGAGGTGCATTCCCAATACTTTATTTGAATTGTTATTCTTTTTATTCTTATATATAATTTTGCTGACCATTTCGGTATTTTCATGTATCTGCGAAATTATCAGGTTGAAAGGTTGAAACTGAGCTATAGCAAGACTGGGAAAATCAGTACCTTATCAGCTCATCGATCATTCACAGATGAAGTAAGAAATATCCTTTTATAATTCTTCACAATATATTGTTGCCTCTATTTCTTATCTTTATCTGTGTGTGTAGGTTATTGCTGAAGTGGAAGATCAACCTGTCAAAGTTGCAAAGAATAGGAGTAAAGGCAAGAGTATTTCTCGCAAAGACAAATCCACTGCCCCTCCTTCAAAGAAACGAAAAGTCCAATCTAGCGAAAGTTCTAGCGATCATAACAATGATGATGATGATGTTTCTTCTGCGAAAGAAGTTTCTCAACCTGATTCTTCCATGGACCAATTGTCTAGTATTTTCTCCAATACTATGCAAGTAATAGGTGATACGCCTCTTACCAATTCATGTAGCTCCATAGCTACTGTAAGGACCCTCAAGCTCGTCAACGCTATTAGACCGGTCAAGTGTCGAATTAGCCGATAATAACTCAATTAGTTTAAAATGAATGATAATTAATAGAAATTAATCTAACAACGCTCTAGATACGAAACTATTACCGTTGAATAGGTCTCGGAAAGTTACGCAGAATGGACTACTCGAACGTGTTAATCGGATATCGGACAAAGAAGATATCATTGGATGAGTACAAAGGCAAGATTAGTTATTTTGTAGACAAACCGGCATGGCTTCCCGTATCAATTTTATGGGTGCCTTTGTAAGTTTTTGGTCGGTCTTATCTTCATCAAAACCCGATCGAAGAATTCATTCATTCTTCTTCTACCTTCTTCTTTCTTTTTCTTTTCTTTCTTTCTTCTTCTTCCTGTGTTCTTCATCTGTAGATGAATTGAGAGATCGAATTAGTGTTTTTGAGAGTTAGGGATTAAAGGAAAGTCTATCGTGTGGTTGTTGGTGATGTTTTTAATTCCAGTGGGCGAATCAGAATAAGAAGAAAAGGTATTTTTGAGGAATCAGAGTTAGGGTTTCTGTGTTTTGGAATTGGTTGAAGATTTATGAGAAGTTGAGGATGAAATTAAGAATTAATTGAGGGGTTATTACCGAATTGTTAAAGTGAAGCTGTTCTGAAGTTGAATCGAAAGGGAAAGATAACTTAGGGTAGTTTTCTTAGTTAGATGTTTTGGACCTCTTGTGGTCCGAATTAGACTTTGGTTTCTTCTACAAAGTTGTAGATATTCATAAGACTTAGCTATTGGATTAGAGAATCAACCCAATGAATTGGTAAATCTTTAGATATGCAAGAGATGGATTATGAAAATGTGAAGAACCTTAGATTTTCTAATAGTAGATAATAAAAAAAAGGTGTAGAATCATAAATGGGCCTACAATTGTGAGATGGAACTATATGATTCTTGTTTGAGCCATTTTGGCTAGATTCTTACATTTCTTGTGTGATTAACAGTTAGTTATTAACAACGATCGATTCAAATGACGAACCAGTGGATCGTGGATCTCGAGGTAGGCGTGGCCTATCTTCAAAAAGGTGTGGGAATGCATTTGACTCTTTGTATTCATTATTGTTGATTTTATAAAATTTTATGCTTAACAAACTCATGCATTGTCTGTTTCTGCATTCCATGTTTTGTTTAAAAATGCATTATGATAATCCTGTCGATTCGGTGAATCTTTCCACGATGTGGAAAGGACTTGTATTGTTTTGTTGTCAATATGAATTGTTATGGGAAATGAGAATTTCCACTTGTGGTATATTGGATACGCTCCTTCACATTTATACCTACTTTAATTCAGCTTTTATTGTTTAGAGTATTGGTCTTGGTGGCATCCATAGCTATTAGGTGTGAATTGCCGGGTAGGGATTTACATCCATATTATACATTGTTTGAAGAAGGAGTTTGTCCATATACATGTATGATTATTTCAGTGACTTAGTCATTGTTTAATATTTTCGGAAAAACATGTATTGTTTTCCAAATCTTGCCTATGATTACTTAGAAGGTTAGATGTTAATTATTCCCACTTCAGTTTCTGTGACAGATCATAGTTGCGCAGCGAAAGCTTCACGGGTTGACTTCGCTAGTTGATTAACTTCTGTTATATTTATTATGTTGTATATTTTATTTAAAAACCAATTGACTATTATATATGTATCATTTGAGAGAAGATCTTGTATATATATTTCTGAGAGGGGTTAGTTTTGGGTTAAGTTTTGTAGAAGATTTCTTAATTGAATGTTTAAGTGCATGTTTTAGATTTTTAGTGCCTCTTATTTAGTTAATCTCTTGGATTAGTCAGCTGCTAGCTTAGGGGGCGCTACAAAAGTTGGTATCAGATCTCACCATTAGATCTTATATGGTAGACAATAGGAATAGCCAGTGCCAGTTAGTGAACAAGATCGGTTTAGAACTGGGTTGGGTTTGTGAGATAAATCTTAATCATTAAAAGCTATCAATAATTAAAATAATCATTTGATTGATTGATTTGTTTGTTTGTTTGGTTGTTTGTATTTGTAATGGAGTAAAAATTGTAGGGTACACCAATAATTTTAGCGAATAAGGATTTGAGAATAACTAATCTAAAAGGTAGTATTATAAACAATCTAATACTATAATAATAGTGAGATTAATATTATTGATAAAACTTGTAAGTCACGTGGAAATTTACTAAACACATAGACTTATGAAGAGTAAACAAATTATAATTACATAAATATTAATAATATTTTTGGGACTTAATAATAATTGTAAGAGTAGTTTTAAATAATAGTTGAACCATCAGAGTTAATTATAAAAATATTATAATAGTAACTATATATGATAATAAAAGTAATAACAATAATTTAATAAAGTATTGTTAGCATTTATCAATTAGTATCATATTAAACTTAACTAAAATTTCAATAAGAATATATAATGATACAAATAATAGTTATGATTAATTAAATAGTTACCTAAAATTAATAACGCTTGTGTACGATTAAGTTTTGTAAATTAAAATAATTAAAAATTAGAAATGTAAGTTTTGTGTTTAAATTAGACAGTTAAAATAATACTTATTAGACGTTAGACGTAAAAGGTGAGATATCTCCCTTATAAAGCACAGTTTGGCTAACTTAGCCTATCTGAGTGGTGGCTAGGATTTATTCTGGGCAAAGATAAATATACGGTCGTGGTTATGCAGACCACACCCTCATCTTGCACGTGTAAGTGATGGCCAAGATTTCATATCCCAATTGATAAATCTATGGTTGTAATTTGTCCCATAAAACTAACATTTAATGACTCATTAATGGAAATCTAATATAATAAATATAGTAAATGATTAATATAATAAATACCTAACTAATTAGTGTTCCACACTAATTGATATTAAATGATTTATTAATTGCTCATAATAATGTTTGTTCACTAATTGCTCATAATAAATAATTTATTAATTTATTCCACTATAAAATTTCTCTTAATCAAATTAATAAATTTGTATTTCTTCTATTAATAAATAATTTTGATAAAAAAAGAAAAAAATCAATAGATATTAGTTGCGATAGTAGGTTGTGGAAGCGGTGGCGAAGGTCCAATGAATCACTAATCTAATAATATCAGTAGATATTAGTTACGGCACGGGTTAAGCCCTATAAACACATAAATAACCACTAATCTAAGGAACAAGTACAAGAGACATGGATCTTCCGGTAACTCATATAATGGAACACTTTATGTTTTGTTTATGCAATCCCATTAAGAAAAATCAATACTAATACTTTGTTACTTCACTTTCTTATTATTCTCATCAAGAATATAAAGCACAGTTTGGATAACTTTGCTTATGTAAGTGGCGGTTCAAATTTTTCCTCACAAGAGATAAATTTAGGGAGGTAATCGTTTGTCATAGGTGATGGTTGTGATTGAGATTAAAAATGCATCTAATGGACAAAAGTTATCATGTCATTAAGGTTCCATAATTCTTCATAATAAATAGTCTATTAATTAAACATCAAACTAAGAAACATAATATATAAATTATTCTACCAATGATGATAATAAAAGTATATTTTTATTAGCTAATACTTAGAATTAGTTTGGTATTGCTGTGAGCTTTACAAAAGTGCTTTTCCGATGTACGTTATTGTGCGGAGCTATGTAAAAAAAACGATTGGTTGCCAATGTAAGTTACTGTGCCGAGCTTTATAATAAAAAAAAATTGAACGGTTGCAGATTATAAACTAAAGCTAAAACTATTTTAAAAAACAGACATATCTCTGAAAATATCATGTTCAACTATAGTTAGTAAGAAAATGACAAAAGCAGACATATTTCTAAAAATTGTCTATTCTATGTTATAGTGTGTAAAGTAAATTTTCTACTATTAGAATACGTACACATGTAATATTAAATTTACTAATTAGTATTATTACTAAAATGTATTATTTTTCTAAACCACTTTTTAAAAATCCATAATCACTTAATATTTATCGTTGAAAATAAAAGTATATTTTAGTGATACGATATAACATAAAATGTAGTTTGAAAATTTTAAAGAATATAAAATATAAAAAATAAAAATTGGTGATTATATATAGATTCAAGGATAATTGTTGTCAGTTATAAACAAAATGATATATAATTGGAAAATAAAATATGAAGCTATGGTGAACTATAGCTTTTGCTTTTGAAGCTTTTAAAAGCTACTTCTCCCCACTTTACAAATTGATAAATTTTGGAAGTGTACACTTTATGAAATCTTCAATAAACACTAAGATGAAAAAATATTGCTATCAAAATGTTTTCAAAATACTTTTTTTGAATGAAAAAAAGCAGCACCAAACTTAGTTAAATTGGCTAACAATTATATAAGTGGACCACAATGACGGTGGCAAGTATTGGTGCCCAGTGAGTAATTTTCGCATCGCCTCACATATTTCTTGATAAATGGTTTAACGTTATTTTTATTCGATGATGATGGATAGCAGAGTTTATTTTTAGTAGAGCTTATTGTTATTAGGTTAATTACTTAATGATTTGACTTACTAACTAATCATGATTTTATTATTTTTATGCAACAAATAACCTCACATTTGGAGGCATAATGTCGTAGAATGTAATGGCCTGCCTTCTACCGATAATGTCCTTACTAAGCCACTGCGTTCATCTGATAGTATTGAGTTTTCAATGGTAACCGATGCATTCATCTAGCAGCAGCTTCTTAATAGGTCACCCATCCCAAGATTACTCAATACCGAGCATGCTTAACTATAAATATTTTTCGCCAACTACGAAGCCAATTATGCTGAAAAGGTCTCGGTGTTAGCAAATGACAAACCATTACCTTTATTCCAACTTAATTTGGAGCCGTCCTCTGGTACGGAATATGTTTAATTCTAGACTCTGGCATTTTTTCTCACTCATGAGACTCTGGAATATGTTCAATCCATCAAGCATACTATTTCTCCCTCGACATGTAACCCGTGGTTGACTCTAATACCATTTTTAAGGACCTGATATTTTCCAATACTGTTCCCACTTAGTCATTGTGGTTATCCGATAGCGTGGGATTTTCAACAAAAACTGATGTGGACATCCATTAGCAATTTTCTGGGAGGTAGCCCATACCTAGATTACTCTCGCCCGAGAACCCACAAATTCAGTGATTTTTACCAACTCTGGATCCAACTATGTTGAAAAGGCCACAATGTTACGAAAGGACAAGCCATTACCTATATTCCATTCGGTGAAATCTTCCTGCCAAATTGAATTGCGTACATAATATTTATGGGAATTTTGAAAAACTATAACTACATCGTATGTGGGTAAAATGATTACCATCGGAAATGACTTAACATTTTAAAGTATAATATGTTAAGTGAATGAATTAGATTTTAAGTATGTCATCATCATTGAAATAGTAAGAACATACAATAAGCTTGGACTTCTCCATACATAGCACCGAGGCTTTTTAGTTAAAAACCCCACACCTCTTATCCCAAGGTGGTCAAGTGGGGTTTGGTGTTATGTGGTTGGGCCCTGAGTAGTGTCTGATGGTCCATGAAGATCCTAATAATTGGTATCAGAACCCGTCGTTGGGGCTACTGTTCGAACGTTGAAGTGGTTTTGGATGTCACCCGGTTTAGGGTGCAAGTGAAATCAGACTCAAGGTGAAGAAGGCAAGGCCCAAAGTTCAACTGGATCTCAAGGTGGAGTTAGTGTCTCACTCATTAACTCAGGTGGACCAGGGTTCTAGATCAGAAAGGCAATGCTCAAGGTTGAACTGGCGCTCAAGGTGGAGTTATTGTCTCACACATTAACTCTCAAGTAGTAGGGTTCTATGTGGGCAAGAAAATGCTCAAGCTGGAGTTGGTGCTTGCCTTCTCATTAACTCAAGGTGAAGTAGGATTTTAGGGCGCATAATGACAATAATCATGATCGATGGGTAGCATATACAAATGGTAATCATATGGTGAAGTCTGATTGGACTGGTGAAGTGGTTTAATATCGTCAAGGTGGAGATTGTTGGAGTATGTGGCATGATAAACCACTTAATTATAGCTAGGGATAGTCCCACATGGAAAAAAGAGGAGTACATGTTGATCTTAATAAACTTGGGCATCTCCTTACGTAGCGTTGTGGCATTTTAGATTAAAACCACACACCTCTTATCCCAAGGTGTCCAAGTAGGGACATGATCGGTGCTATGTTTTCGGGCCCATAGTAGGTTCCTATTTTCCATGAACATCCTAACACCATTCACTAAATATAAGAAAGATGCAAAAAGGTAATACCATTTCAAAAGATCGATAAGATATCTTTTTAAACTAAAATATCTATCAAATAATATATATATTTTTGGGACAAAATATGTAAAAATTAGTTTCGATATAATTTCATTGTTGGCTTGAGGATACAACTCTAAAAATGAGAGACATAGTATGGGAGGATGTCAAGGCGGAAAATGCTAGAAAGGATGTGAAGTGAAGAATAAAAATATCTATCGGGTTTCCATTTACTTTTGCAACGTTAAGAAGGGTAAACTTGATATTAATACACATTATATTTGATATTCATATGTCGGAAAATTCATAACTAAATAAAAATTATGCCCGTGCCGTTACGGCACGGGTTAAGACCTAGTAATATATAAAATAAAAAGACTTAACTTGTCAATAATCTTGTACCTAAATTATCTTTAATCTTACAAATGATCCAGTAAATATTTAAAATGAAACAAATAAACATGAAGTAATAATAATAGTAATCAGATGCTTAGTGTAATACTAGAATTTAAAAGAAAATAAATTCGTATATTGATAGGATCCTTCTTCGTAAATAGATTCAATCATCTTTTAAAATGGAAAATTAAAATGAAGAACTTATACTCTTAGAATTTAAATTAATATTATATTAAGCATAACTTAAAATTAAAATCTCACTAGAAAATATATAGCGATAAAATAATGATTAAGGTTGAATAACCATGGAAAAATTATTAGTGCATCTATGATTAAGTTTTGCGAAGTTAACTAATAACAAATTAGAATTATGTGTTTTGCGTTTAAACCAGATAGATAAATAAGACTTATTAAGTAGGAATAAAAGAACATGAGGTCATATAAGACACATAATAAAGATTAAACATGTGAACGATCTTATACCTAAATTATTTATAGTTTAATACATGATTCACTAAATCACTAAAATACACATGAAGTGATATTTATAATACTTGAATGCTTAGTACAAAACTTGACTTAAAGGAAACTAAATTTGTATATGAATAGGATACGTTGTATTAATAGCAAAATCTAAAGACTGTTAGGATATATTATAAATTATGCAGACTCAAATTTAGATTTTATTAAATTACCAATGCCAATAATTAACAAGTTATAGTACACAGATTCAATCTGAATAAATAAAATCTGTTATATCAATCTTTTCATGAGAGTAAAATTATATTTACAAGATTAGGGCTTAATAAAAATTAAACTAAATATCATTACCAAACAATTATTTTAATTGTATGTTAGTTACACTAGTAATCAAATAAGAAAATTGATATAAGAATAATGAAACTGATAATATAATTAAGACAATAATTTATGATAAAATAAGCAAATTATAATACTATCTAATACTAATTATTATAAAATTTAAAGTTATTGTAAATATCATTTGGAAAATAATTATATGTTAGTACCATATCAGAAGGATGCAACTTTGTTAATAATAGACCTTAAAGATTAATTAGCACTAGAATAAATTTAAGAAAATAAAGTTAGATCAAATCAAATCAAATATTAATAATAAATTTAAACTTCTCACTATGACTAATTACGATTTAACTTGTATCGGTCTAAGAAATAAGAAATAAATGTAATAATAATAATAAAATATTAATACCAAACGGATATGAAGAATGGTCAGTAGTTGTTTATTTATATCAAGTCACATAATGAAATAAACAAATAGGTATATTGAAAGGAACATTTGCACAATGATTATAATATTAAGTTATTATTAAGTAGCACATAAATTTAAAAATTATATATAGTATAACAACGAAGTCAAAAGCATCAGATATTTTAAATTAAAGTAAAATCGAATTGAGATTACTTAAATGGGTAAAGTAAATAAATAAATAAATGCACAAAATTTCATATCACTAAATTTCTTAAAAAGATGTGAACTATTTAAATATTTCACGAAGTATAATTTTCAGAATTACACCAATTAAGATAGAAGTTAAAGACTAAATAATCTTGATAAAATAAAATTAACACTTGGTAAATCGTAATAAGATTGCACATAGCTAATCCAGCGCTAGGGAATAGTGAGGTTGGTAATTCTGATATGTTTAGGTGATACTTGTTAGGTAGTAGGCATTGTCGGGCGTCGCGAACCTAGACAGGGAAACTACATTCTTGTATCACTAGGCAATGAAGGAAGATTTGCTTCTATTAGTGGACTAATAGATCCCAAATTTAAATTAGAAACTTATTATGGAATACCTTCAAGGTACTTAGAATCAGTAAATTATTGACATAGAAATTAGTGTAGAGAATTCAAATCTAAAAGTCGTAGTTTCCAGTATAGAGATTCATTCATGTAAGAAACTTAGACTTCCCTATTTGATAGAATCTAAATCAGTGTAGTTGAACTTAGAGCTACAAATTTTAGATTTTAGTTGTAGAAATCCATATAGGTTGTGATTTGTTTTATGTTGTTTGCGCTTAGACAAGAGATATGTTTTTCTATAAGGTGGGGAGTTTCTGAAGACTAGAAGGATGGTGTGATTTTCGAGGATGAAAATGTTATAAGGTGGGGAGAATGTAAGGACCCTCAATCTCGTCAACTCTATTAGACCGGTCAAGTGTCGAATTAGCAGATAATAACTCAATTAGTTTAAATTGAGGATTCTTTGGAGCTTCAGGATAGCGAGAACCTTTATCAGCACCGCGAGTAGCATATTCAAGCAGCAATCTAATACAATCTCCACCTAATTGGTATATTGCTCGCGAGAACCTCTCGTCAGATATTATTTGATAGAATAATGGGAGTTCTGGGTCATAGAGAGGAAGGGGAAGACCAGCTTCAAGTTGACCTATCGATACTATGATTTTCTGGCGAGAGCATTGATGATCAGAAAATAGTTTGATAGAAAGTTCAGATCTAGGGCTTTGGCCTGGAATTGTAGACAAAGTAAAATCTTTACTTTTGAGCTTTTCTCGCATCTCATTAAAAGCAGTCAAGTTTTTAGCACCAGCAGCAACCATTTTTGAGTATGGGAATGAAAGAAAAGGTTGGAAAATAAGAAAGAAATCACAGCGATGACAGACGCGCAATATACGGAAGAACAAGTAAACTTACAGAGAAGTTACGCAGAGAAAGAAAAAGAAAGTAAAAGAGGAAAAGAAAAGAATGAAAGGAGTATTTATAGAAGAAGAGGTTTCTCGAGAAGATGAACGCAATAAATGCTAAGAAAAGACATGAACGGTCAGATCGCAGCGGTTAGAGAGGACGTGTCATAAATTCATTAGAAGAGAGAATATGTGAAAAAAGCTGGCAAAGGGTACAGAAACGTGTCAGAACAGGAAAATCTTAAAAGATAAACAGTTACAGCATTTTAAAATTCTCATGATCTTCTCTTCTTCGCAGAAAAGACATGAGAAGAAGCAAGATGTAGGACCAGAATATCGCTACATCTATTTTCTGCGAGATTAACAACACTTCATAGCAAGCATCACCGCAAGATTTTATATCAACATTTCACGAGTGTCACAAAAGCCTTCAAAAGAGAGACGTAATACCTGAAGACTGAAGAAAACTTGAGAGAATCATGTTAGTTCTGCGACGGTTATAAAACTTGCGAGATTTAACATTGTAACTATCGCGGTACAATCGCAGAATCAACCCGAAATAAGAGGAAAACTTAGCTGTCATCCACTATGTAACTACCCTATAAATATAGACCCAATGTGTCCAGAAAAGGATGATGTATTTTTGAGAGTTAAGATAGTCTTGAGGAGAGAGAAACTTCAAGAGAATAGTTGTAATCTTGTATTCTCTCATTTCTGTAAACATTTCTGAAACCAAAATAATAAAAAGTGTCATTTTTTATCTTCAATTATGAGTTGATTATAGCAAAATCTTAACAAGGGTGTAGTGTGGGAAATCCTGCAACTACAGTTGATATTATTCCTGGTATCCCATAATTGAGAAGATATTCTTGATTGATTATTTCGTATAGAGAATTTGGGTTATTCCGAGAAAGGTAAGTGATTAGAATTTCACCCAAACGCGGCATTGCCAAACCCACTGAGTTTCTCAAGTGAATCGACAGAAGAAAAAAATCCAGTCGAACAAACATGGAAATCATGAGGAATACAATAGCTTCAAAACAACTTCAATCACATATATAAACTTGGTAAACACCATTTGGGAAATCAACAACTGCAAACACATTAGGAGATAAAGAAATTAGTTAGCCATCAATATTAAGAAGATCTGTTAAAATCGAAATTAAAGGAACGAAATATCTTTATACGGAAAATATTTATATTTCCAATCATAAAACAAGTGAAAATTTGAAAAAAAGATACGGATGAAGATTCAAATCATTAAGCATTAGTCATGCAAGTTTACCCTTAAGTTTGTGGATGTATTCTCTTGGTTATGTTGTGTAAATTTTAAATAGAGTTCCAAGCAAAGCAGTTCCAAAGACTCCTTTTGAACTGTGGAAGGGCTGGAAACCTAGTTTAAAACACCTAGAAGTTTAGGGTTGTTCAGCAGAAGTGAAAGTTTATAATCCCAAAGAAAAGAAATTGGATATGAAAACTGTTAGCGGTTACTTTATTGGTTTTCCTGAAAAATCCAAGGGGTATATTATTTACTGTCCTAACCATAGTATGAGAATTTTTGAAACTGAAAATGCAAAATTCATTAAGGATGGCGAAGTTAGTGTGAGTACACAAGTGCAAGAAAAATATGTTCAAGAAATCAGAGTAATAATCCCTTTACCTCAGATTTCTACATACATTGTGACTCCTTCAGTTGTGGAACCGATTGATAAGGGAGAAACACATATAACGGCACCAGAGCTTCATGATGAGATTATTTCCACTGAATAAATTTTAGAACAACCACAAGAAGTAGCCTTAAGAAGAACTACCAGAGAACGGAAAAGGGCTATTCCTGATGATTATGTGGTTTATCTACAAGAATGTTGTAGGACCAGAATATCGCTACATCTATTTTCTGTGAGATTAACAACACTTCATAGAGAACATCACCGCAAGATTTTATATCAACATTCCACGAGTGTCACAAAAGCCTTCAAAAGAGAGATGTAATACCTGAAGACTGAAGAAAACTTGAGAGAAGCATGTTAGTTCTGCGACGGTGATAAAACTTGCGAGATTTAACATTGTAACTATCGCGGTACAATCGCAGAATCAACCCGAAATAAGAGGAAAACTTAGCTGTCATCCACTATGTAACTACCCTATAAATATATACCCAATGTGTCCAGAAAAGGATGATGTATTTATTTGAGAGTTAAGAAAGTCTTGAGGAGAGGGAAACTTCAAGAGAATAGTTGTAATCTTGTATTCTCTCATTTCTGTAAACATTTCTGAAATCAAAATAATAAAAAGTGTCATTTTTCATCTTCAATTATGAGTTGATTATAGCAAATTCTTAACAAGGGTGTAGTGTGGGAAATCCTGCAACTACATTTTGGCGCCCAGAAACAGGGAGAATCAAGCTAAGAAATCTCTAATTACAACTTGAAAATTTGAAGAAATGGCTAGAAGAAGAAGAAATACATCAGAACCACCAACAACAGTGAGGAGAAGTATAAGACTTGCAGGTGAGGGAACGGGTGAATTATAAGAATATTTAAGGATAAGGTCAGGAAGAAATAGAATAAGAAATGAAGCAGAAAGTTTAATTCAACAGCCGAATCAACAAGCACAAACACAAGATAGGAATATGGATTATGATAGAGTGAGTGTGCATACTTGGAGGACGGATTCGATAGAAGAAGCAGAAGATAGACAATTAAGAAATGAAGAAAAAGGAGAAGGAAATCAAGAAATAATTGGAGGATTAATTCATGGAGGACATGAAAATGAAATAGTAAATGATTTGAGACAAAGAATACAGGAAGAAAGAAGATTAGAGGCAGAAGAGCGTGCGAACTTAACAAGACAAAATCATGAACTAAGAAGGGAGAATTTGAGACTACAAAGAAGGAGATCAAGAAGTACTGTTAGATCAAATTCAAGATAATTCAGAGAAGAACCAAGGCAAAATTCCCATATGAGAAATGTTAGAGAAAATGTTCGAGAAGAAGTGCAAAATTTAAATGAAGAACAACGTCACAGAGAAGAGGATATAATTGGAGATCGCTATAATCCGCGTGGCGAAGCGTTGGATAATAGACATAACAATAGAAATCAAGAGGTAAGAAACAACCAAAATGAGGAAGAAAACCCAGAAGAAGGTAGGAGGATATTACATGGGCGAGAGAATCAAAGGAATCAAAGAATAATTGAAGAAGAAATTGAGAGACATTACGCCGAACAAGCATGCTTGGCTTGCGAGAGAGAAAGATTAAGGGAAGAAGTAGAAGAACAAGAATTTCGAGAGGCATTACGACAAAATAACCATGAAAATCTGGAAAGGAGACGTACACAAAATCGTTACAATGATAATATTCAGGAGGAGTATGATAGGATACAAAGGAGATTAGAAATACAGCGAAGAGAAATGAAGAAATCCGGAAAGAAGAAGATAGACATTTGCGATTTCAAGAGGAAGGTGAAAGAGAAAATCGCAGAGAAAGACGGGATGATAATGAAGAAGAAGACACACAAAATCTCGCAAGACAAGAAAGGCAAGAACGCAGAAGAAGGGAAGCTACATTAAAGAGGCCAATGGAGAAAAACTCAACTGAGAATGAGCAAATATTGAGAGAATTAGCAGAAATGCGAGGAATGATAAACAATAGAATAGAAGTAGGTAGAAGGCAACTCGATGAAGCTATTGAAGAAGTTGCGAGAACTCCATTTACTCAAGAGGTACAGTTAAGAGGAATACCTCCAAAGTGCAAGTTACCAGCATTAACCAGCATCTTTGATGGGACTACTTGTGATGTTCAACATGTCAAGGCTTACGTTAGATGTATGCTACAATGGGAGAACCATGACGATGTACTATGCAAATATTTTGCGTCCAGTTTAACTGGCGAGGCATTAAAATGGTTCGAGGGATTTCCAAATAATACCATAACTTATTTTGATCATTTGCAAGCTACATTTTTAGTAGATTATATTAGCAACAATTCATCGCGGCCAGGTATTGAAGATGTATTTGGGTTAAAACATAGAGTTGGCGAGAGTCTGAAACACTTAACCATAAGGTGGAAATCAAGGTGCGGCGAGATGGCTGGAAGAGTAGATGAAAGATACCTAATTTTATCATTCATTAATGCAATGTTCGCAACAAATCTGATGTACATACAAATTTTCAGAATCAAAAATACAATCACCATGACAGAGTTGCGAGAGCTACAAGAAGAATACATTGCTTTGGAGGAGAAACAAAATGAGATGGAGTCATACCCAATCGTGAACACCAACTCGCTAGCAACAAGTGGAATCTTACTTCCTAAAATGATTAATAATGTAGCGAGCACCTCGCAAGCACAACAAGAGAAAATGGAGACTGATAACCAGTAGAAGTTGGTAGCTATGGGGAGTCGAGATCAAGAAGAATATGAAAGGGAGAAGAAATATTACAACCGCAGAGGGAATAATAAGATTCAAAGGCTTGATCAGCCGCAAGAAACTTATGGTGGACAGAGGCAAAATAATTTCAGAAGTCAAGGAAATCAGAAGATCATATGGGAAGAAATTAAGATGCCTCCTCTCAATGCTAGTATAGAAAAAATCTGGGAAGCTATCATTTTGATGGAAAATATACCATCTCCATGGAACATGGGAAAAGAACCACATCCTAATAATTGCATTCAAGAATTTTGTCCTTACCATCACTTTCATGGTCACACAGTAAATGACTACAGGAATGTAAAGAGAATAATTTTAAGGATGATTGACCAAGGAAAGTTAAATCACTTTTTAGTAGGACATCCACAATCTCAGCGATTGCCTCCAGCACCAGAAATTCGCAGGGTAAATACTGTATAAGGAGCAGAATCATTCGTAATAGAAGTTGGGGCAAAAGAAAAGAATTTGTTTTGTAATTCCATTGTACATTCACACAGAACAATAGAGGATTTCCATGATAATGTTCTAAGCAGAGTCTTCATGAGAGACACGAATGGAAGAGATATAATGAATATCGCGAGAGCCACGACATTAGAAGAATGGCAGAAGCAAATTATATCTTTCACCGCACAAGAAGTACCAGAACCTGGCGAGCATCATGATAATCCATTGGTAGTAAGATTATAGATAAATCCAAAGCAAATAGAAGAATAAGATGGAGGAAATGATGATGAAAATGAAGATTCTTGGGCTATCAATAGAGTTCTGTTAGACACAGGCAACTCAGTTGACATACTATTTTATCATACATATAAGACCATGGGTGGAAGAGACGAAGATCTAATTCCATCAACATATAAAATCTATGGTTTTAATGGTACTGACAATAAACCAAAAGGGGAAATTGAAATGCGGATTTCATTGAAAGGGATAACTTCCAAGATCTTGTTATGTGTTGTTGACATTAAATCACCTTAAAATTCTCTGATTGGTCGACCTTGTCTACATGGGATATTAGGTGTAGCATCTACTTTCCACCAGTGTGTTAAGTTTCCTTATCCTAATGGTGTTGGAGTTATTAAGGGAGATTGGGGAGAAAGAAAGAAATGCTATGAGATTGATATAAAATCTTGCGAAGAAAGAGCTGAGAAGAAAATCAGTTGGAAGTACAACATCAAGCAATGACATAGAGCTGAAAGATTGATGATTGATTCAATAGAGCAGCGAGAGGAAGATGATGACGAGCAGCTCGCAGATAAAGAAGAAAGAGCAAAACGTAAAAAAAAAGCAGAACCAAAAGACAGTAAGTAGAAAGGTAAAATGATAAAATTTAAAGAAGCTTATGCAGAATTTGTTTGAAGAAAATGAAATTGAAAAGTACTCTGTTTGAAAAAATTGCAAAATTTTACAAGAAAATCAAAGAAATGAAATTTTATCAGAGTTACAATGCTCGTGAGAAACGCGAATAAAATTTCGTAGAGATTAATATAATGGGATGAACCTTTATGGCGTGCACCTTAGTTCGCGAATAAAATTTCGCAAGAGGCAAATGTAAGACCTAATAGTGCGTATATAAGGGGGTATCTCTTGACATGACTCAGTGAAAAGGTTATAACGCTGCTGGAACCTGAGTTATGCAGATGTTGGGGTTAAAGAAAACCTATCCAGGGGAGGGATCTTGGATTTACAATTATATAAGGTTATACCCTGATTGGACGACTAAGGACCTCTTATAAGAAGTGCAAAGTATGACCAAGGCGCCGAGGTACACGGTTGAGCCAAGGGTGCCCGGGGCGTACGAAACTACCCTGGCCAATCTTGGTAAGTCTTGGTTATGATGCACTTGGCCTGAAGAAAACCCCACTTAGGGTGCAGTCTTGTAACTATAATCCATATATGCATAAAGGACAAGAGGCTGCGAAAATAACTGGTTTTTGTCAAATCTGGATGGGAGGAGCTAGTCTTGTATGGCCGATGTGCCCTCCTTGAAGGGGAAACCAGGGGGAATATAAGGGCGGCACCCTCCATTAGGGAGATGATAAGTGTCTAAAAACGGCAATGTCATAGGGCTTTATGATCGCAAGAACATTTAGGCCAGTCATATTGTCGCGTGACGAAAGTTATACAAAGGCAAATAACCAAAAGAGAAAAATTAAGATGAGATCAATGGGTTTTTACATTTAACAAGTGTAAAAACGTCCTGCGATTTCATCGAAAGACGGCAATGTCATAAGGATTAATTCTTGCAAGAGAGTTTATACTTATCATATTGTCGCAGAGATGTTGAAAAAGTATTGATAAGACAAGATCAATGGGTCAATACATGCAAATGTAAAGATGTCATGCAATTTTGTCGCAAAAAGAAATTATGTGGCAAAATAAGACCTTTAATTAGGAAGGCATAATAATACCATAAGATTATTGCGATAATGATCGCAGAATTTATGAGATTTGCGATTCTACGCAGAAATCATAAAATTATGCGATTATTTCTAGCGATAACATCGCCGATAATGAGGCAAATTTATTTTGACTCATAACTAATATCTAATCTCTACTCAATTTTTTCATATTGCAGATGAATAATAGAAGAAAGTATGGGAATGCATAGAATGATGAAATTATTATTCATCCATCATATGATAAAATTGCATAGATGATACATTTAATTAAAGGATAATAATTATGATTGATTGATTATTTTGCAGAAAAAGAATTGTTTTCTAATTCATAACAGATAAAAGCAAAAGAAGTTTACACATCAAGTTGGAGAAGCTCGCAACGATGTTACGAGAAGCAAAAAAAAGAAATTTACAAAATTTACAATGAAGAAACAGAGAAGAAACAAGACTAAGTAGACCCATCACCACCTTCATCGGAGCTATTTTATTTCTCTTCATTACCGGATTTATCTTCCCCATCATTATCATTATTATCTCTATCCACGTCAGATCTCTCTTCCTCGCCAGATAATTCTTCATCATATTCGCTAGACTCCTCAGCTTCGCTATCAGGGATAACTAAATTTGGGGAATCAGCTGGAATTTCCTTTGCAAGATCGGGGTATATAGAATGAGGGATACCATGATCATTATAGACTAGTTTAACAGCGTCATTACGAACACGGAGAAGAGCATTGCTAAAATTTGAAGATGAGATTTTCAATTTTTCCTTCAATCTAGAATACTTCTCATTGCGAGAAGATAGACTTCTGGCGAGTTGGTTTTTCTCTTCTCCTAACTCATCAAATCTTTTACGATAATTCTTTTCGGATGCTGCGAGCAAATGACAACAAAGTTAGTTCATATAAGGATGATTCAATTAGGAAATAATTCAGGGAAATCATAAGAGTGATAACTTTCTCTTTCAGAAATCATGTCTTTAATTAAAGCCGCTTGATCATCATGAAGACTAACATCTATACCTAAATTAGCAAACTCATCATCGTTATTAATAAGAAGACGAGATCGAACTTGAGTTTCCCTCGCAAGAAGATCTTCATTCTCGCGGATAAGTTTGTCTCTTTCCATTTGAACATTAAGAAGAGTTTTATGGAAGTCTGCTAGGGTCTTGGAGCCATTTTTAACGGCAAGATCTTTCTCGTCAATAAGATCGCTATTCTTTTTTCTTAATCTATCTACTTCTCTCTTCGAATCAAGATAAAAGCGCTTATACTTGTTAGTCAAACCTAAATTGAATCTGTGTTCAATTTTTAAGAGATTAAATTTGGATTTAAGATCATCTATGGAGAGGGATTCAATCTTATCATCTGAGAAATTTCTTAAAGAAATATTAAGGCGAGCAAGAAGGGTATTATCATCTACAGGGTCAGGAAAAGATTAGAAGAGTGTAGCCTCATCAGTAAGGCCATAAATATCTGCAAAAATAGTTGCTTGAATAATCTACGATAGGGTGAGAAGAATTAAAAGAGAAAAGAAATAAATTATACCATAAAGTTGTTGATTGGCTTTATCAAGATCAGAGATTTTTTGCTTGTCAACTGAAGCTTCAATATCTAGCTGCTTATTTTTTCTGCGAAGCTCAATAACTTCAGCCTCTAATTTTTCTTTATCTTGACGAGGATTAGCAACTTTCTTTTCATAATTAATACGCCTATTGTCTAAATCATAAGCAACAGCAAAATCGGCTCTTCCAACCTGCGATAGAAATATATAAATCAATGTTTGACAAAGATATCAGTAGATACACAAAAAGGATGAACAAGTAAAAACTTACCAGGCTACCAAGTGAATTCAAAAGACTTGGAGTCAGCGATCTTGAAACTCAACGAAGGGTATCACTGTCAGCTAGTATGGGAGCATCGCAGACATTGGAAAGAGACTGGGATATTTCATTAACAGCTTCATCTCCATACTCATTTGGTATACCAAACATATTCTTGCCAAAATATTTGGATAAATGAGCCATCGAAGAATCAGAAGAAGAAGAATTCTTTATAGAAGGGAAGCTACTATCATTAAAATCCTCGCCATTATTATCCTTGTCAAAATCAATACTTGGATTTTCTGGAGTGGGTTGAGGAGTTGAAGAAGAAGAAGGTCGGGTTTTCCTTTTCTTTAAAGGAGGATCGCAAAATTTCTCACCACGAGGAGCAGAAGGCTTCCCTTTGGGAGGAACAGCAGATTTATCCTGATCGCCAGATTCTTCACCACGAGGGGCAGGAGATTTTCCTTTAGGAGGAACAATAGATTTATCCTTTGAAGGTTTCTCCTTAGTTCTCACGGGTTTTATTGGCGCTAGTTCTTCAATTTCATTTGAGCACAGATGAAGATAAGAAATAGTGGCAACAATATATTGTTAAAATTTATGAAGAGATATTTCTTACTTCATCCGTGAAGGATTTATGAGCTAGGAAAGTGCTGGTCTTCCTAAAAGATTGGTAGCTGAGCTTCATTCTCTCAATCTGAGAAAGATCAAAATAATTAGCGAGAACATAAAAACATGAAGAAGATAGTGAATAATAATAATGCAAAAAGTTGAGAGGATATACTTCTTTAGATATTTCAGGCCAGTTGAAGACCCATGGATCATACTCTGAGAGATTTGCAGGTAATGGGAGAGAACCAGATATATAAGGACCTTCAAGACATAACGGAAAGATAAACCATTTATCATCGCTGGAGTGGCTAGGGCCTTGATTGGTAGGTGTATGCCAATCAATGTCTAACATAAGAGCCTCATCATCAGCGACCTTTTCTTTCTTCAAGCGGACACCCCAGCAAGTACTATCCCTCTTCATAGGAACTATCTTGTAATTTTTGAAGAAATTATCCACAGTATAATCTGCAGAGACGATGGGAACATCCTTAAATTGAGGATTCTTTGGAACTTCAGGATAGCGAGAACCTTTATCAGCACCGCGAGTAGCATATTCAAGCAGCAATCTGATACAATCGCCACCTAATTGGTATATTGCTCGCGAGAACCTCTTGTCAGATATTATTTGATAAAATAAAGGGAGTTCTGGGTCATAGAGAGGAAGGGGAAGACCAGCTTCAAGTTGACCTAGCGATACTATGATTTTCTGGCAAGAGCATTGATGATCAGAAAACAGTTTGATAGAAAGTTCAGATCTAGGGCTTTGGCCTGGAATTGTAGACAAAGTAAAACCTTTACTTTTGAGCTTTTCTCGCATCTCATTAAAAGCAGTCAAGTTTTTAGCACTAACAACAACCATATTTGAGTATGGGAATGAAAGAAAAGGTTGGAAAATAAGAAAGAAATCACAGCGATGACAGACGCGTAATTTACGGAAGAACAGTAAACTTGCAGAGAAGTTACGCAGAGAAAGAAGAAGAAAGTAAAAAGAGGAAAATAAAAGAATGAAAGGAGTATTTATAGAAGAAGAGGTTTCTCGAGAAGATGAAAGCAATAAATGCTAAGAAAAGACATGAACGGTCAGATCACATCGGTTAGAGAGGACGTGTCTTAAATTTATTAGAAGAGATAATATGTGAAAACAGCTGGCGAAGGGTACAGAAAAGTGTCAGAACAGGAAAATCTGAAAAGATAAACAGTTACAGCATTTTAAAATTCTCATGATCTTCTCTTCTTCGCAGAAAAGACATGAGAAGAGGCAAGATGTAGGACCAGAATATCGCTACATCTATTTTCTGCGAGATTAACAACACTTCATAGCAAGCATCACCGCAAGATTTTATATCAACATTTCACGAGTGTCACAAAAGCCTTCAAAAGAGAGACGTAATACCTGAAGACTAAAGAAAACTTGAGAGAAGCATGTTAGTTCTGCGAAGGTTATAAAACTTTCGAGATTTAACATTGTAACTATTGCGGTACAATCGCAGAATCAACCCGAAATAATAGAAAAACTTAGCTGTCATCCACTATGTAACTACCCTATAAATATATACCCAATGTGTCCAGAAAAGGATGATGTATTTTTTTGAGAGTTAAGAAAGTCTTGAGGAGAGAGAAACTTCAAGAGAATAGTTGTAATCTTGTATTATTGAATTTCATGAAGGACACAAAGCAATCGGGTGTAAATAGGTCTTTAAGACCAAACGCTAATAGAAATATTGAACGTTATAAAGTTAGATTTGTAGCCAAAGATTTCACTCAGAAAGATGGCATTGATTACAAAGAGACTTTTTCTCCCGTGTCAAAGAAAGACTCTTTCATAATTATTCTAGTATTTGTAGCTCAATATGACCTTGTGAAAAAACGGGGGTCTAACAACCACACCCAATATTTCTCTTAGCAATCTATATGAACTAACTCCAATATACTTTTAAGAGAATCAACTAGATAGTCAGACTCAATCTTAAGAAAAGTATATCAAATAGTTATATCTCAATTTATCTATTCAATCCGCAATCAAACAAATAGGAATTTGCGAACCAGACTGAATATAAGAAATAACTTGGACGGTATCAAAAACCAATATCCAAGTGTCAATCAATTTAATCAACAACCAAAGGTTGGATTCACAATTGATCGAACTTACGTACAACCTGTGATATTTCAATTATATAAACCAATATAATGCGGAAAATAAATAACATAGATACCAAAAAATTTGTAAACGAGAAAACCGCAAATGCATAAAAACCCCGGGACCTAGTCCATATTTTAACAGCACACAGTATTAATCCACTACAGACACTAGCCTACTCCAAGTTAACTTCAGACTGGAATGTAGTTCAGCCCTAACCAATCTCACACTGATCAAGGTACAGTTGCGCATGCTCCTTACATCTCTGAATCCCAGCAAGACTCTACACACTTGATTCCCTTAGATGATCTCACCCACAACTAAGAGTTGCTACGACCTAAAGTTGAAGACTTGATAAACCAATCTGTCTCACACAGAAAAGTCTATTGAATAGATAAATTTGTCTCCCACGGATAAACCTATGAGTTTTGTTCCGTTTTTTGATAAATTAAGGTGAATGTAGTAGCAGGAAATCCCACACTACACCCCTCACAAGAATTTGTATAATCAAATTATTTTTAGATCAACAATCATAAATTTTATTGAATAATCTCACAAATTTTACAAGATGGAAAGGAAATAAAGCTAAGAATTAACAACCACTATGGACTTTCTCTCTCCTAAATGACTTGCTCAATACTCGAAAAATATCTCTCTCCCTTACGCTTGTTCAACTCTTTATATAGGGATTTACATAGTGGATGACAACTAATCTGTCCTTTAATTTCGGATCTGACTTGCGATATTCTCGCAAGAGTTCTATTATAAAATATTCGCAAACACTCTAATTATCGCAGAATCATCACACTTTTCTCATGTTTCTGCCATCGTCACTTGTTACGTCATTCTTCAAATCACTCGGCGACACTCGTAATGTGTTGTTAACCAAACTTTGAAAATGTGTCCTTCTTGCGATATTATGATCCTACATCTTGCCTCTTCTCATGACTTCTCTGCGAAGGGGAGAATGTCATGAGAAATTATTTTTCAAAATGCCACAACTGTTTATCTTTTCATATTCTCTGTACTGACACGACTTTGTACTTTGCATAAACTTTGTTACACGTATTTCTTCTTCCATCCATATTTTGACACGTCTTTTTCAATCGATGCTTTTTAACCACTCACGTCTTCTCTTCTCATTAAATGCACTTATCCTCTCGAGAACTTCTACTCTCTCTATATATATTCTCCCTGTTCTTCTCTTCTCTTCTTTTTACTTTCTTCTCAGCAATTTTACTGTTTTTCCGTAAATTTCGCTTCTGCTACTGTAATTTTTCGTAATTCTCCTTCTTTTGATTTTTACTTCCTTCCTTCATTCCCTACTAAAAATGCCTCCAGACGGTCGTAAAAATGAAATTGCTTTTGAAGAAATTCAAAAGAAACTTCAAACCAGAGGTTTTGATTTATCTCCCTTTTTTGGTCAAAACCCTAAATCTGAGCTTTCCATTAATCTATTTTCTGATCATCCTTGCAATCATGAGGAGTTTATTGTCTCGCTAGGTCAGCTTCTCGCTGGCCTTCCCATTCCCCTTTATGATCCTGAACTGCCCTTATTTTATGAAATACTTTCTCATGCGAAATTCTCGCGAGTTGTATATCAATTAAGTGGGGATTGCATTTGTCTAATGGTTGAGTTCGCCAATCGTGGTGCTGGCAAGGGATCTCTTTTTCCTGATGAAGCTAAAAATCCTAGGTTCGATGACGTTGCGATTGTTCCTGCGAACTATACCGTGGAAAATTTCTTTGCGAATTATGAGATAGTACTTGCTGGGGCGTTCGTTTAAAAAAGAAGGATGATGTTAATGATGATGTTTGTACCATAAGTAAAAATTTCACTTAATGGGCCCAATTGATACTTGAGTCATCCTTTGTTCCTCATCCAAGCCCGCTAACCGGTCAACCGAGGAAGCCCACCTGTCTGCCCAATATTACATAAATTCAATGACCGGTCAATGGTCAAAGTCGGTCAACTATAAAAATCAACCGTCGGCCAACTATCGAACTCAGTCGCACCCCTAGCCAATTTTCAGTCTCGAAGCCAGCAATGCCGCTAACCAATTTCGGGACAAAAACTCATCCGCCCTGCCAACCAGTCTCCACTCGTATCGCCAGCAAGCCAATTATGCTGCCAGCCAGTCAATCTAGTCAGCAAGCCAATTATGCTGCCAGCCATTATTCAGGCAGAAATTACCCAAGTAAGCATGCAAAGGGGTTTTCATGCAGAATTTAACATGGAGCCATAAAACAGCAGTTTCATGCGAATTTATCATAAAGGCATAAAGGGGGCAGTTTCATGCGAATTTATCACAGAGGCATAAAACAGCAGTTTCATGCGAATTTATCACAGAGGCATAAAGGGGGTAGTTTCATGCGAATTTATCACAGAGGCATAAAGGAGGAAGTTTCATGCGAATTTGTCATAAAAACATAAACGGGGCAGTTTCATGCAGATTTTATGATGGAAGCATAAATGGGCAGTTTAATGCCATTTAAGTTGATATTGAAAATTAGATGTAAAATTGTATAAATAGAGGAGATAGCCAAGATGAAAGGGGACTGATGTTGTAACACAAATTATCAATGGAAAACTACTCCCCAAGAGGATTCACCCGTGGACGTAGGCTACCATGCCGAACCACGTAAAACCTGCGTCTATATGTGTCTTTTCATTTGTTCCTCAAATCGTCCCTTAACCCTAAGAACACACCAAAATCACCTATTCATTGTGTTTCGTGCCCAAAAGTAATTTTGGGTACAAACAGATGACAAGATACTTATGCAAGATATTTATTGGCATCCTGGCAAAAATATATCTTCGCGTTACTCCAACGATGATAAGTGATGTATCTACCCTTTCATCCTAAAGGGTCCGTACATCTCTAGATCTCATGTTTTACCTGCGAATCTCGCAGCATATCTACCCTGGGTATTCAGCTGGCCAGAAATAGAATCAAAGGTGCATTCCCAATACTTTATTTGAATTGTTATTCTTTTTATTCTTATATATAATTTTGCTGACCATTTCGGTATTTTCATGTATCTGCGAAATTATCAGGTTGAAAGGTTGAAACTGAGATATAGCAAGACTGGGAAAATAAGTACCTTATCAGCTCATCGATCATTCACAGATGAAGTAAGAAATATCCTTTTATAATTCTTCACAATATATTGTTGCCTCTATTTCTTATCTTTATCTGTGTGTGTAGGTTATTGCTGAAGTGGAAGATCAACCTGTCAAAGTTGCAAAGAATAGGAGTAAAGGCAAGAGTATTTCTCGCAAAGACAAATCCACTACCCCTCCTTCAAAGAAACGAAAATTCCAATCTAGCGAAAGTTCTAGCGATCATAACAATGATGATGATGATGTTTCTTCTGCGAAAAAAGTTTCTCAACCTGATTCTTCCATGGACCAATTGTCTAGTATTTTCTCCAATACTATGCAAGTAATAGGTGATACGCCTCTTACCAATTCATGTAGATCCATAGCTACTGTAAGGACCCTCAAGCTCGTCAACGCTATTAGACCGGTCAAGTGTCGAATTAGCCGATAATAACTCAATTAGTTTAAAACGAGCGATAATTAATAGAAATTAATCTAAAAACACTCTAGATACGAAACTAGTACCGTTGAATAGGTATCGGAAAGTTACGCGGAATGGACTACTCGAACGTGTTAATCGGATATCGGACAAAGAAGATATCATTGGATGAGTACAAAGGGAAGATTAGTTATTTTGTATACAAACCGACCTGGCTGCCCGTATCAATTTTATGGGTGCCTTTGTAAGTTTTTGGTCGGTCTTATCTTCATCAAAACCCGATCGAAGAATTCATTCATTCTTCTTCTACCTTCTTCTTTCTTCTTCTTTTCTTTCTTTCTTCTTCTTCTTGTGTTCTTCATATGTAGATGAATTGAGAGATCAAATTAGTGTTTTTGAGTGTTAGGGATTAAAGGAAAGTCTATCGTGTGGTTGTTGGTGATGTTTTTAATTCCAGTGGGCGAATCAGAATAAGAAGAAAAGGTATTTTTGAGGAATCATAGTTAGGGTTTCTGTGTTTTGGAATTGGTTGAAGATTTATGGGAAGTTGAGGATGAAATTAAGAATTAATTGAGGGGTTATTACCGAATTGTTAAACTGAAGCTGTTCTGAAGTTGAATCGAAAGGGAAAGATAACTTAGGGTAGTTTTCTTAGTTAGATGTTTTGGACCTCTTGTGGTCCGAATTAGACTTTGGTTTCTTCTACAAAGTTGTAGATATTCATAAGACTTAGCTATTGGATTAGAGAATCAACCCAATGAATTGGTAAATCTTTAGATATGCAAGAGATGGATTATGAAAATGTGAAGAACCTTAGATTTGCTAATAGTAGATAATAAAAAGGTGTAGAATCATAAATGGGCCTCCAATTGTGAGATGAAACTATATGATTCTTGTTTGAGCCATTTTGGCTAGATTCTTAGATTTCTTGTGTGATTAACAGTTAGTTATTAACAACGATCGATTCAAAGGACGAACCAGTGGATCGTGGATATCGAGGTAGGCGTGGCCTGTCTTCAAAAAGGTGTGGGAATGCATTTGACTCTTTGTATTCATTATTGTCGTTTTTATAAAATTTTATGCTTAACAAACTCATGCATTGTCTGTTTCTGCATTCCATGTTTTGTTTAAAAATGCATTATGATAATCCTGTCGATTCGGTGAATCTTT
The DNA here is from genome assembly GCA_023529315.1 of Papaver bracteatum. NCBI lineage: Eukaryota > Viridiplantae > Streptophyta > Magnoliopsida > Ranunculales > Papaveraceae > Papaver > Papaver bracteatum. The sequence goes on from JAJJWX010003657.1 coordinate 128,240, forward strand.
CCACGATGTGGAAAGGACTTGTATTGTTTTGTTGTCAATATGATTTGTTATGGGAAATGAGAATTTCCACTTGTGGTATATTGGATACGCTCCTTCACATTTATACCTACTTTAATTCAGCTTTTATTGTTTAGAGTATTGGTCATCATGGTCTTGGTGGCATCCATAGCTATTAGGTGTGAATTTCCGGGTAGGGATTTACATCCAGATTATACATTGTTTGAAGAAGGAGTTTGTCCATATACATGTATGATTATTTCAGTGACTTAGTCATTGTTTAATGTTTTCGGAAAAACATGTATTGTTTTCCAAATCTTGCCTATGATTACTTAGAAGGTTAAATGTTAATTATTCCCACTTCAGTTTCTGTGACAGATCAGAGTTGTGCAGCGAAAGCTTCACGGATTGACTTCGCTAGTTGATTAACTTCTGTTATATTTATTATGTTGTATATTTTATTTAAAAACCAATTGACTATTATATATGTATCATTTGAGAGAAGATCTTGTATATATATTTCTGAGAGGGGTTAGTTTTGGGTTAAGTTTTGTTGCAGATTTCTTAATTGAATGTTTAAGTGCATGTTTTAGATTTTTAGTGCCTCTTATTTAGTTAATCTTTTGGATTAGTCAGCTGCTAGCTTAGGGGGCGCTACAAAAGTTGGTATCAGAGCTCACCATTAGATCTTATATGGTAGACAATAGGAATAGCCAGTGCCAGTTAGTGAACAAGATTGGTTTAGAACTGGGTTGGGTTTGTGAGATAAATCTTAATCATTAAAAGCTATCAATAATTAAAATAATCATTTGATTGATTGATTTGTTTGTTTGTTTGGTTGTTTGTATTTGTAATGGAGTAAAAATTTTAGGGTACACCAATAATTTTAGCGAATAAGGATTTGAGAATAACTAATCTAAAAGGTAGTATTATAAACAATCTAATACTATAATAATAGTGAGATTAATATTATTGATAAAACTTGTAAGTCACGTGGAAATTTACTAAACACATAGACTTATGAAGAGTAAACAAATTATAATTACATAAATATTAATAATATTTTTGGGACTTAATAATAATTGTAAGAGTAGTTTTAAATAATAGTTGAACCATCAGAGTTAATTATAAAAATATTATAATAGTAACTATAGATGATAATAAAAGTATTAACAATAATTTAATAAAGTATTGTTAGCATTTATCAATTAGTATCATATTAAACTTAACTAAAATTTCAATAAGAATATATAATGTACAAATAATAACGAGGAGTTTGGGCCCAGCTTGTTGCTAGGCTACCAACCAAGTGCTCTGTGTAATTTTTAATATATTATAATAGATATAATATTTTTAATAAAAAATAAAAATAAAAATAAAATAAAAAATTAGAAATGTAAGTTTTGTGTTTAAATTAGACAGTTAAAATAATACTTATTAGACATTAGACGTAAAAGGTGAGATATAATATATAAAATAAAAAGACTTAACTTGTCAATAATCTTGTACCTAAATTATCTTTAATCTTACAAATGATCCAGTAAATCTTTAAAATGAAACAAATAAACATGAAGTAATAATAATAGTAATCAGATGCTTAGTATAATACTAGAATTTAAAAGAAAATAAATTCGTATATTGATAGGATCCTTCTTCGTAAATAGATTCAATCATCTTTTAAAATGGAAAATTAAAATGAAGAACTTATACTCTTAGAATTTAAATTAATATTATATTAAGCATAACTTAAAATTAAAATCTCACTAGCAAATATATAGCGATAAAATAATGATTAAGGTTGAATAACCATGGAAAAATTATTAGTGCATCTATGATTAAGTTTTGCGAAGTTAACTAATAACAAATTAGAATTATGTGTTTTGCGTTTAAACCAGATAGATAAACAAGACTTATTAAGTAGGAATAAAAGAACATGAGGTCATATAAGACACATAATAAAGATTAAACATGTGAACGATCTTATACCTAAATTATTTATAGTTTAATAAATGATTCACTAAATCACTAAAATAGACATGAAGTGATATTTATAATACTTGAATGCTTAGTACAAAACTTGACTTAAAGGAAACTAAATTTGTATATGAATAGGATACATTGTATTAATAGCAAAATCTAAAGACTGTTAGGATATATTATAAATTATGCAGACTCAAATTTAGATTTTATTAAATTATCAATGCCAATATTAACAAGTTATAGTACACAGATTCAATCTGAATAAATAAAATCTGTTATATCAATATTTTCATGAGAGTAAAATTATATTTACAAGATTAGGGCTTAATAAAAATTAAACTAAATATCATTACTAAACAATTATTTTAATTGTATGTTAGTTACACTAGTAATCAAATAAGAAAATTGATATAAGAATAATGAAACTGATAATATAATTAAGACAATAATTTTTGATAAAATAAGCAAATTATAATACTATCTAATACTAATTATTATAAAATTTAGAGTTATTGTAAATATCACTTGGAAAATAATTATATGTTAGTACCATATCAGAAGGATGCAACTTTGTTAATAATAAACCTTAAAGATTACTTAGCACTAGAATAAATTTAAGAAAACAAAGTTAGATCAAATCAAATCTAATATTAATAATAAATTTAAACTTCTCACTATGACTAATTACGATTTAACTTGTATCGGTCTAAGAAATAAGAAATAAATGTAGTAATAATAATAAAATATTAATACCAAACGGATATGAAGAATGGTCAGTAGTTGTTTATTTATATCAAGTCACATAATGAAATAAACAAAATAGGTATATTGAAAGGAACATTTGCACAATGATTATAATATTAAGTTATTATTAAGTAGCACATAAATTTAAAAATTATATATAGTATAACAACGAAGTCAAAAGCATCAGATATTTTAAATTAAAGTAAAATCGAATTGAGATTACTTAAATGGGTAAAGTAAATAAATAAATGCACAAAATTTCATATCACTAAATTGCTTAAAAAGATGTGAACTATTTAAATATTTCATGAAGTATAATTTTTAGAATTACACCAATTAAGATAGAAGTTAAAGACTAAATAATCTTGATAAAATAAAATTAACACTTGGTAAATCGTAATAAGATTGCACATAGTTAATCCAGCACTGGGGAATAGTGAGGTTGGTAATTCTGATATGTTTAGGTGATACTTGTTAGGTAGTTGCCATTGTCGGGCGTCGCGAACCTAGACAGGGCAACTACATTCTTGTATCACTAGGCAATGAAGGAAGACTTTCTTCTATTAGTGTACTGATAGATCCCAAATTTAAATTAGAAACTTATTTTGGAATATCTTTAAGGTACTTAGAATCAGTAAATTATTGACATAGAAATTAGTGTAGAGAATTCAAATCTAAAATCCGTAGTTTTCATTATAGAGATTCATTCATGTAAGAAACTAAGACTTCCCTATTTGATAGAATCTAAATCAATGTAGTTGAACTTAGAGCTACAAATTTTAGATTTTAGTTGTAGAAAGCCATATAGGTTGTGATTTGTTTTATGTTGTTTGCGCTTAGACAAGAGATATGTTTTTCTATAAGGTGGGGAGTTTCTGAAGACTAGAAGGATGGTGTGATTTTCGAGGATGAAAATGTTATAAGGTGGGGAGAATGTAAGGACCCTCAAGCTCGTCAACGCTATTAGACCGGTCAAGTGTCGAATTAGCCGATAATAACTCAATTAGTTTAAAACGAGCGATAATTAATAGAAATTAATCTAAAAACGCTCTAGATACGAAACTAGTACCGTTGAATAGGTCTCGGAAAGTTAAGCAGAATGGACTACTCGAACGTGTTAATCGGATATCGGACAAAGAAGATATCATTGGATGAGTACAAAGGGAAGATTAGTTATTTTGTAGACAAACCGACCTGGCTGCCCGTATCAATTTTATGGGTTCCTTTGTAAGTTTTTGGTCGGTCTTATCTTCATCAAAACCCGATCGAAGAATTCATTCATTCTTCTTCTACCTTCTTCTTTCTTCTTCTTTTCTTTCTTTCTTCTTCTTCTTCTTCTTGTGTTCTTCATCTGTAGATGAATTGAGAGATCGAATTAGTGTTTTTGAGAGTTAGGGATTAAAGGAAAGTCTATCGTGTGGTTGTTGGTGATGTTTTTAATTCCAGTGGGATAATCAGAATAAGAAGAAAAGGTATTTTTGAGGAATCATAGTTAGGGTTTCTGTGTTTTGGAATTGGTTGAAGATTTATGAGAAGTTGAGGATGAAATTAAGAATTAATTGAGGGGTTATTACCGAATTGTTAAAGTGAAGTTGTTCTGAAGTTGAATCGAAAGGGAAAGATAACTTAGGGTAGTTTTCTTAGTTAGATGTTTTGGACCTCTTGTGGTCCGAATTAGACTTTGGTTTCTTCTACAAAGTTGTAGATATTCATAAGACTTAGCTATTGGATTAGAGAATCAACCCAATGAACTGGTAAATCTTTAGATATGTAAGAGATGGATTATGAAAATGTGAAGAACCTTAGATTTGCTAATAGTAGATAATAAAAAAAGGTGTAGAATCATAAATGGGCCTACAATTGTGAGATGAAACTATATGATTCTTGTTTGAGCCATTTTGTCTAGATTCTTAGATTTCTTGTGTGATTAACAGTTAGTTATTAACAACGATCGATTCAAAGGACGAACCAGTGGATCGTGAATCTCGAGGTAGGCGTGGCCTGTCTTCAAAAAGGTGTGGGAATGCATTTGACTCTTTGTATTCATTATTGTTGCTTTTATAAAATTTTATGCTTAACAAACTCATGCATTGTCTGTTTCTGCATTCCATGTTTTGTTTAAAAATGCATTATGATAATCCTGTCGATTCGGTGAATCTTTCCACGATGTGGAAAGGACTTGTATTGTTTTGTTGTCAATATGAATTGTTATGGGAAATGAGAATTTCCACTTGTGGTATATTGGATACGCTCATTCACATTTATACCTACTTTAATTCATCTTTTATTGTTTAGAGTATTGGTCATCATGGTATTGGTGGCATCCATAGCTATTAGGTGTGAATTGCCGGATAGGGATTTACATCCAGATTATACATTGTTTGAAGAAGGAGTTTGTCCATATACATGTATGATTATTTCAGTGACTTAGTCACTGTTTAATGTTTTCGGAAAAACATGTATTGTTTTCCAAATCTTGCCTATGATTACTTAGAAGGTTAAATGTTAATTATTCCCACTTGGTTTCGTGACAGATCGAGTTGCGCAGCGAAAGCTTCACGGGTTGACTTCGCTAGTTGATTAACTTCTGTTATATTTATTATGTTGTATATTTTATTTAAAAACCAATTGACTATTATATATGTATCATTTGATAGAAGATCTTGTATATATATTTCTGAGAGGGGTTAGTTTTGGGTTAAGTTTTGTAGCAGATTTCTTAATTGAATGTTTAAGTGCATGTTTTAGATTTTTAGTGCCTCTTATTTAGTTAATCTCTTGGATTAGTCAGCTGCTATCTTAGGGGGCACTACGGCTACTATCTGTGATGCCCCCCTCTTAGAGAATAATGAATCTATTCGCGGAGTTTCAAGATCTATATCTCCAAATTTCTTACACTCGCTTAATAGCCTGGTAAATTTTCATACTTGTATTTTTGTTTTCTTTATTTTTGCCTTGAATTCATAATTTATTCCTAAAATTCGCTGCATTATTTCGCAAGAAGGGAAAGCTTCCTTTGTTGTTGTCTCAGATTTGGAGAAAAGGCGTGTGGCTTTCGCAAAGAGGAATCTTAAACTTCACAAGAAAAATGAAGAATTGGAAACTGAAGTTGTTGGTCTTCGCGAGAAGAATAAGCAAAATGAAGGATTGGAGATCGAAGATGCTAATCTTCGCGAAAAAAATCAAATAATTAGAATCAGACAATTCTCTTCATAAGGACAAAATATCTAATCTTCAAGACGCCAACAAGCAACTCTATGGTATGAGATTCTTTTTCTTTCCCCTTTATTTTATTTTCTCAAAGATTTCTTCTTATAGAGTTTACCATTTCACAGACGTCCATGGTCTTACTGATAAAGCTATTCTTCTTCATACATTTCCCAATCTCATGGATGATGATACCCTTCTTGAACATCTAAATATTTCTCTAAATAGTTTTTCAAATGATAAGATTGAATCTCTTCCCATAAATGAACTTAGATCCAAACTTCGCCTTTCAGAAATTGAACATAGATCTGTCTTGAGTTTGGCTAATAAATTTAAACGTTTCTTTCATAATTCCAAAGAAGAAATCAATAATTTAAGAGCCAAGTATAGTGACCTTATAGATGAAAAATATCGTATTTCTCTTCAAGGTGCTCAAACTTTAGCGAAATTCCAAGAAACTCTTTTTGAAGTCCAAATTGAAAGAGATGATCTCAAACGTAAAAATGATGTACTCTGCGAAAGAGAGAACCAAATTCTCTCCCGTCTTCTCATAAATGATGATGATGAATTTACTTGGGCTGCAAAAGTTCTAGATAACTCCAGAAATAACTTAGGTGTGAATATTAGTCTTCAAGATGAGTGAACGTCCTTGATTAGAGATATGATTTCTAACAGAGAAGGTTGTTAACTGTTCTTTCTTACTTAATTGTTAGCCTTTTCATAAGACACTATAAAATTGTTGACTTATTGTTATATGTTCACCGAATCTGAAGAGAGATATCGCAAGAGAATTGATGATCTTGAGAATGAGAAAGTGAAACTCGCAAAAGATTTATCCTCTCTTAATGAAAAATATTCAAGGTTGAAAACTCAGATGAAGATCACTATTGCGAATTTTGGGAATGACGCAATTTCATTTCGCAATAACACCATCAAGGAGATCTGTAATGACAATCAAATTCCTCACTCCAAATATCCTTGTATCTTAGCTACTATTCCAGAAAATGTGCCTAATTTGGTCATCTCTGATAGTGAAGTTGATGAAGAAACAAAGTCTGAAGAAAATGAAGAGGAGAAGTCTGATGAAGAATCTGACTGAGAAGAAACTTTTGGTGAAGAATCAAGCAAAAAATAGTTTTCGCTTCCTTGTTCAATTTTTTGCAAAACTTGTATATTTGCTCTTGATCTTTCATTCTTGTATACTTGTAATCTATCACTGCGAATTTCTCCAGTCATCAATACAAGCTCTATTTCTTTTGTTCTTTCCTGCATGTGTTAGAAAAATTTTCTTTCTTATATAACTGCCCAAAATATAATTAACTTTTTATGCGTAAATCTATCATGTGAAGCAAATAACATTTAACTAATTCTATGCATTCCCATACTTGCCTCTGTTATTTGTATTCAGATGAGTGATTAAGCATGTTACCTTTGTTTAGTAAAATAATTTGCTATGAGATCGCAATTATCTCTGCATAATTTCGCAATCACAGATTGTAAGATTGCATTCGTTCTTGTATTCTGATGTGGTCTTATTTTGCCTTCCTAAGTAAAGGTCTTATTTTGCCATATTGTTTCATTGCGACAAAATCGCAGGATGTCTCTACATTTTCATGTAGAAACCCATTGATCTTGCCTTAACTTTTTGTTATTTTGTATATTTGCTGCGACAATATGATATGCCTAAATTTTCTTGTGAAATTAAAGCCCCATAACATTGTCGTCTTGCGACGAAATCGCATGACGTATTTACACTTGCATGCAATGACCCATTGATCTCGTCTTATCTTCTCTTTTGTATTATTGCCTCTTCAGGAATGTTGCATAAATATGACAAGTCTAATATTCTTGCGAAAATATAGCCTCATTACATTTGCGTCTTAAGACACTTATCAGCTCCTTAATGGAGGGTGCCACCCTTATCTTCCCCATGGTTGCCCTTTCAAGGAGACGTACTTCTGCCATACAAGACTAGCTCCTCCCATCGAGTCTTAACAATAACCAGTTGTGTTCGCAACCTCTTATCCCTTTTGCATATATGGCTTATGGTTACGAGACTGCACCCTAAGTGGGATTTTCTTCGGGCCGAGTGCATCATAGCCAAGACTTGCCAAGAATGGCCAGGGTAGTTTTATATGCCCCGGACACTCTTGGCTCAACCGTGTACCTAGACACATTGGTCATATTCTGCACCCCTTAGGATATATCTTATTACCTTAGTCTCCCAACTCAAGTCATATGCGTAAGTTGAGAATCCAAGGTGTCTCTCCTGGATGGGCTTTCATTGACCCCAAATCTCTATGACTCATGTTCCAGCAGCGGTGTAACCTTATCGCTGAGTCATGTAACAAATACCCCCTTTTATGACGTACTTTAGGTCTTACATTTGCCTCTTGCGAAATTTTATTCGCGAACTAGGGTGTATGCCATAAAGGTTCGTCCCATTCTGGATCTTAAATGATCGTTTCTTGCGAAATTTTCGCACATTTTTATTCTGCTTTTGATATTTGCAATTTCGCATCTTCTTTTTCATAAAATTTTTGTATTAATTCATTTCATTTTAATCATTAAGCAAAATATATTTTTTGAAACTTTCGCAACAAATCAATCATACATCATTTTTCTTTTCCTCAATATTTCTTTCACTTCACATTTTAAATTTTTTACCTTTGTTATTTTCTGCCTCTGTTCGTTTGTTGATTTTCGCTACAGTCTTTACTTCTGCGACATTTTCATCATTTGTTCTTTTCAGCAAGCTTTGACTTCGCAGCATTCCTTCTTCTCTTTGTTCTACTAAATCAATCATCAATCTCTCACTTCTTTGTCTTTCTTTGATGTTATACTTCCAATTCTCCTTCTTGGCAGCTTTTTATTCGCAGGATTCCACATCGATCGCATAACATTTCCTTCCTTCAACCCAATCTCCCTTTATTACTCAAATGCCACTAGGATGTGGAAATTTAATGCACTGGTGGAAAGTCGATGCCACACCTAAAATCCCATGTATCCAAGGTCACCCAATTAAGGCGTTATAGGGTAACTCTACATCGACAATACAGAATAAAATCTTGGAAGATATCCCCTTTAATGGAATCTGCATTGTGATCTCCCCCTTAGGCTTATTGGAAGTACCATTAAAACCATAAATCTTGTATGTTGAAGGTATTAGATCCTCATCTCTGCCTCCCATAGTCTTATAAGTATGATAAAATAAGATATCCACAGAACTTCCCGTGTCAATTAAGACTATTAATTGCCCATGTATCTTCAGCCTCATCATCCTCCTCTTCATCTTTATCTTCTTTTTGCTTTGGGTTTATTTCCAGCCTCACCACTAACGGGTTATCATGCATTTCTCCAGACTCTAGTACTTCTTCCGCGGTGAAAGAGATAGTCTGCTTTTGCCATTCTTTTAGCGGCGAGATTTTCACAATGTTCATTATCTCTCTTTCATCAGCATCTCTTGCGAAAACTCTGCTTAGAACATTATCATGAAAGTCTTCAACTGCTTTGTACGAATGTACAATGGAATTACAAAACATATTTTTCGCCTTTGCTCCAACTTCTATGACAAATGTTTCTCCTCCTTTTGTTGCATTTACTCTGCGAATTTCTGGTGGTGGTGGTAAGGGTTGAGATTGAGGGTGCCCTATTAAAAATGATTTAATTTTCCTTGATCTATCATCTTGAGAATGATCCTTTTAATATTTCTGCAGTTATTTGTTGAATGCCCATGAAAATGATGGTAAGAGAAAAATTCTTGACTTCGGTGGCTTGAAAGTGGTTCTTTTCCCATTTCCAGGGTGTTGGAATGTTTTCCATTAAAATTATAGTTTCCCAAAAAATTTCCACACTAGCATTCAAAGGTGGCATCTTGATTTCTTCCCATATCATCTTTTGACTTCCTGACCCTCTATGATAATTTTGTCTTTATCCCCCATAAGTTTCTTGTGGATGATCAAGTCTTTGAATTTTGTTGTTTCCGCCTCAACTATAAAAATTTCTTTCTCTTTCGAATTCTTCTTGATCTCTACTTCCCATAGCTACTAGCTTCTATTGATTACCATTCTTATTTTCTTGTTGCACTTGCGAAGTGCTCGCTACTGTGTTTATAAATTTAGGAAATAATCTTGCACTCGTTGTATTTGAATTTGTGTTCACAACTGGATATGCTTCTACTTCATTATGCTTTTCTTCAAGAGCAATGTACTCCTCCTGCAATTCTCGTAGCTCTGTCATTGTGATTGTATTCTTGATTTTGAAAATTTGAATATACAATAGATTGGTTGTGAACATTGCGTTAATGAATGATAAGATGAGATATCTCTCATCCACACATCCAGCTATTTCACTACACATTGTCTTCCATCTTATGGTTAAATGTTTCAAACTTTCACTAATTCTATGCTTTAATCCAAATACATCTTCTATGCATGGTCGCGAGGAGTTGTTAGTTATGTACGCCCCTAAGAATGTAGTCTGCAAATGGTTGAAAGATGTTATAGTATTCCTGGGTAGACCTTCGAACCACTTTAGCGCCTCTCCTGTTAGACTTGATGCGAAATGCTTGCACAACACAACATCATGATTCTCCCACTATAACATACATCTCACATAAGATTTAATGTGTTGAATTGCGCAAGTTGTTCCATCAAAGATGCTGGTTAACGCAAGAAAACTGCATTTTGGTGGAATTCCTCCTGATTGGACTTCCTGCGAGAATGGAGTTTTCACAGCTTCTTCTATGGCTTCATCCAATTGCCTTATGCCTCATTCCCTTCTGTTATTTAGCATTCCTCTCATCTCTGCAAATTCTCTTAAGATTTGTTCGTTTACCCCAGACGTTGATCCCATTGGTATCTTTAGTTCTGATTCTCTTCTCCTGCGTTCTTGCATGTTTTGTGCTGCGAGATTTTGATTTTATTCTCCATCATTTTCTTCTTGTCTTTCTCTGCGGTCTTCTCTTTCATTTATTTCATGAATTCGCACACCATTATACCTCTCATTTTCTCTTCTGCGATTTTGTTCATTTCTCATCAATTCTCTTTGTTGCCTTTAAGCTCTTCTTTGTACCCTATCATATTCTTCATTGATATTACCATTATTACGGTTTTGTTCGCGTATTGTTTCTCGATTGTCATGATTATTCTGGCGAATTGCCTCTTGGAATTCTTTTTCTTCCACCTCTTCTCTCAATCTTTCCCTTTCACAAGCTAGACGTGCTTGTTCAGCATAATATCTCTCGATTTCTCCTTCAATTATCTGCTAATTTCTTTGAATCTCTCTTCCACGCAATGTTCTCCTCCCTTCTTCCTGATTTTCTTCGCCATCTTGGTTATTTCGTTCCTGACGCTGCTCATTCTCCTTACCCCTGTTGTTTTGTTCATTTTGGCGAATTTCACCTTGTGGTATGTAACGATCTTCTATTACTTCTCTCCTTTCGCGATGTTCATCATTTGGATCTTGATTTTCTTCTCCACTATTTGTCATAGGCGAATTTCTTCTTGCTTCACTTCTAATTGATCTTGAACTTGATCTTTTTGTACTTCTTGACCTCATATTTTGTAATCTCGTGTTTTCCATTCTCAACTCATGGTTTTGCCTTGTTAAATTTGCGCGTTCTTCCGCTTTTAACCGTCTCTCTTCATGTATTCTTTGTCTCAATGCCTCTAATGCTTCAATTCTTTCATCTCCATGAATTACTCCTCCAACTGCTTCTTGAGCTATCTCTTACTGTCTTTCATTTCTTAACTGATGCTCCTCTTCTATTTGTTCCGCTGAATCTGATCGCCAAGTATGTACGCTCACTCTGTCATAATCCAAAGTCCTATTTTGCGTTGTTGTATGCTGAATTGGTTGTTGAATTTGATTTTCTCCATCATTTCTTGCATTTATTCTAGACGATTCTCCGATTTCGTTCCTTTTTTCTCCAGCAAGTCTCTTACTTCTTCTAATAGTTGTTGGTTGTCTTGAAGCATTTATTCTTCTAGCCATCTCTTCAATCTCAATGAATTGTTGAAAAATATACGAAACTTTTCACCAAATAATTTTCAAATTCTATCAAATCATAATACTAATTTTCACACTAAAATCAAGGAAAAGCTCCCTGTTTCTTGCGCCAATATGTAGTAGCAGGAAATACCACACTACACCCCTCACAAGAATTCATACAATCAAATTATTTTTAGATCAACAATCATAAATTTTATTGATTAATATCACAACTTTTACAAGATGGAAAGGAAATAAAGCTAAGAATTAATAACCACTCTGGTCTTTCTCTCTCCTAAATAACTTGCTCAATACTCGAAAAAGATCTCTCTCCCTTATGCTTGTTCAACTCTTTATATAGGGATTTACATAGTGGATGACATCTAATCTGTCCTTTAATTTCGGATCTGACTTGGGATATTCTCGCAAGATTTCTATTATCAAATCTTCGCAAACACTCTAATCATCGCAGAATCATCACACTTTTCTCATGTTTCTGCCATCGTCACATGTTACGTCATTCTTTAAATCAGTTTGCGGCGCTCGCAATGTGTTGTTAACCAAACTTCGCAAATGTGTCATTCTTGCGATATTCTGATCCTACAGTGAGCATGAAATAATTTATATACCAGACTTATATTCCCGAAGAAAAGCCTAGAAATATCTATCACCTCATAATAATCTTAATCGTATGATAGCGAAACAAGATATTGTGGAATCACAAACGATGAGACGAAGATGTTTGTGACTACTTTTTATCTTGCCTATCGGAGATTAAATCTCGAGAAAATATTAGAAAAGATAGTACTCAATCGCGATAGAAAACAACAAGATAAGAACACGCAACTACATGGAAAATAGTTAGGTTTGGCTTCATAATCCCAATGAAGTATTCAAGTCGTTAACCTACATGGTTTCGTGAAAAACCTAAGGTTAAAGGAGAATCGACTTTAGTCGCAACTAGTATCACACATGAGGTATTGGGATTAGGTTTCCCAGTTGCTAGAGTTATCCATTATATAGTTTTCAAATCAGGGTTTGTAATCGAAGTTACCTTCGTAACAAAGCATTCAATATTCACAGTTATATAAAAACCTAATTAGACTCAAGCTAATATATTTCAACCGTTAGATCGAACTTAGCTTGTTACACATATGAAAAGTGATTTCATTTAGATATGAGTAATTATGCCTAAATGTGTGTACCTTTATTGGCTCAACAATAGTTAACCGAGGTTAGCCATAAGGACACTTTTATATCAACCTTATTCATCTTAACCATAACTAGATCAAATGACTCAAATGAAACTAGTTCTAGAGTTTTTCAATTGTTTATATTCTCATAGAATTATACAAGACACAATTGAAGCAAAATCAATTTTGATTCACTCGAATCAAGTCATGAACATTATAGCCACGGTTTGCAAAAGATTGCATTACTTATTATACAAATGTATTAGTGCATGAACAAACAGATTTTAGAACATTATCCACTCAGGTATGCAAACGGGTACGCATACCTTAGTGGCCGGACTAATTTTGGGTTTGCCAGTACACGAACTGGTACGCATACCTTCCAAACTCAGCAGAAATTCTCGGAACTGAACCTCACACCAATACGCGTATAAGGTTCCTGGACTTTCACCAATCCAAGCAGTACGCATACGGGTATGCATACCATGGTTCCCGGACTTGGATTACATATATGAAAGTACGCATACTATTCTTATATCCAATTGTTCTACACTCTCATTTCAATCATTGAAACATCCACGAAAGACGACAATAGCTGTCTCACACAAACTATTAGTTCAAAGCAATTTTCAAGTGATCGAATGATCAATACGAAACATTCCGAGTCTACATCAAATGACTGTCTCACACAAAGCATGTAAGATGTTACCAAGCGATTTTCACATGATTATCTTTTGACTTTCGTCAAGAATATAAGATAAACTTGGTTATAGCAAAAGCTTACCAGCACATATTTTGAGAATTATGTAATTGAGTTAAACTCATCTCGAAATATCAAATGTGTATGATTGAAGTCTATATAGCTATACGACTTTTATCTCAAATAGGTGATAAAGTAGATAGACTTTTGAGTGATAAATGAGTTCAAGTCTCCACATACCTTTTATTGATGAAGTTCCACAAGCTCCCCTTAGTAGTTCTTCGTCTTTATTCGATGAACATCGTGAAGTCTAATGCTCAACTACACTTTCTATCCTAATCCGAGACTTAGCTATAAGTAGACTAGAAATCAAGACTTATAGTTTTGGCAACTAAACTTGACAACAAACTTGAGATAGAAACGCTTACGAGTTTGACCGAGCAGTGCTCTAACAATATCCCCCTCTGTGAATTTTAATAACAAAACTATCAATACATATGGAATACAAAATAAATCAACTTTGTAGCTCTCAATCCAAATGCTTGATTTCCTTGTTTCTTTAACATTACTCGAAATCTTCGTCACTTCCAAGTACTCCAGTGATTCTGAACGTGTTCAACTCAACATTAATGTTGTTGAAGATCCGTAGCTATAACAATAAGAAAATAGTTGCTCTCAAGCATTTTTATACAGTGTCATAATATTATTACACAACATCAAAGTCCAATTGTATCACAACTTTGACAACAATACTATGGTGATATGTATCACTCCCCCTTAGTCAATACTTCATCTCACATGAAAACCACTCCCCTTACATAATGATCCGTAAACCATATGTATTTGTAGTGTGAACTACACATTAGTTCTCCCTCTTTTTGTCAATAAAAATTGGTAAAGGTACAAAAACTAGTGGTATCCTAATAAAATTTCCATAGAGATACTTCATGACCAAAAGAGAACAACATATCAACTTTGTTTAGATGCAATCATATAGCTGACACTAAATGCATTCATCAAGGAGTTTATAAAGATACAAGAAAACTCCTATAATATTCCACAGCCGCACTCCCCACAAAGATTTGGAAATTAAGCACAAGTTCAATTAAGAACTCTCCCCCATAAAATGTCATTCCTGAAATAACAACAAGAGTGACCTTACTTTCACAAGAAAAGAAGGATTTAAACGAATACTTTGATACCTAACAGAATTGTTATCTACGTAGAAGCAAATGAGAAATTGAAACAACACTACACTGAAGTTCTAAGCCTTGATGCCCAAAAGATATAAATGAGTCTAGGGGCAAAAGGCTAGAGAACTAATAAACCTAAACAACACCAATAGACTACCGTAAATGTTGAAATGTAGCAGTATCTAAAGGTTTGGTGAGAATATCAGCCAATTGTTGTTCGGAAGGCACAAATTCCATTTTGATGATGCCATTTTCATAGAGATCTCTAATAAAATGATACCTTATGTCAACGTGCTTAGTTCTTGAGTGCTCATATGGATTCTCAATGATACGAATCGCACTTGAGTTATCACAAAATATCTTCATTATGCCAGTGTCAATTCCATAATCACCAAGAATTTGTTTCATCCATAGAAGTTGAGTACAACATGAACCTACAACAATCTATTCTGCTTCGCATGTAGACATAGATTGTGAGTTTTGCTTCTTGTTATGCCATGCCACAAGATTCAACCAAACATAATAAAAAAAACCTGAAGTACTTTTTCTGTCTTCCACACAACCTGCCCAATCATCATCTGAATAGGCAGTAAGATCAGTGTTAGTATCAAAAGTATAAGATAGACCATACCCAATAGTGTGTTTAATATATCGCATGATCCTTTTTGCAGCTGAAAGATGAGATTCCTTTGGATTATCCTGAAATCTAGCATAACAACCAACACTAAAAGAAATATCAGGTCTAGTAGTTGTAAGATATAAAAGGCTTCCAATGATAGATCGATAAAGCTTTTGATCCACATTTAATCCTTTCTCATCTCGATGTAGTTTACTAGTAAGGGGCATAAGCGTCAGTTTTGGAGTTGACTTATCAAGACCGAACCTTGATACAAGATCCTTAGCATATTTTTCTTGAGATAAGTAAATTTCATCCTTATGTTGTTGAATTTGTAATCCTAAAAAGAACTTTAATTCACCAACATTGCTCATTTCAAATTCTTTGCCAAGAGAGACTTGAAAATATTTTCCAAGTTTCTCAGAAGTGAACCATAGATGATATCATGTACATAGACTTGAGCAATGACTACATCTTTCCCACTACATTTGGTAAAAAAGTTTTATCAGCTCCACCTCTCGAAAAACCTTTCCTAAGAAGAAAAGTAGTTAGTTTTTCGAACCAGGCACGAGGTGCATGTTTTAACCCATATAATGCCTTTTTGAGCTTAAGGACATGATCTGGGAAATCAGAATTTTCAAAAACCTTAGGTTGAGCGACATAAACTTCTTCCATTAAAGTTCTTTTTAGGAACGCGGATTTTATGTCCATTTGAAACAGCTTAACCTTGAGAAAACAAGCATGAACTAATAATAACCGAATGGACTCAAGGCATGCCACAGGATCAAAGGTTTCGTCAAAGTCGATACCTTCAATATGTGAATATTCCTGAGCGACAAGTCTAGCTTTATTTCTGACAATGGCTCCAAATTCATCAAACTTGTTCTTGAATATCCATTTGGTACCAACAATATTGATATTGGGGGGACAAGGTACGAGATCCCATACATCTTGTCTTTGAAATTGATTTAACTCTTCATGCATTGGATTCACCCAAAAGGGATCACTAAGAGCTTCATCGATATTTCTCGGTTCTACTTGTGAAAGATAACAACCAAATGAAAATACTTTGAAGTTGTCCTCTTGTCTTAGCTATAGAATCTCTTCCTCCAATAATACTGTTAGTATCATGATTCCTTTAAACC
The DNA here is from genome assembly GCA_023529315.1 of Papaver bracteatum. Lineage (NCBI taxonomy): Eukaryota > Viridiplantae > Streptophyta > Magnoliopsida > Ranunculales > Papaveraceae > Papaver > Papaver bracteatum. The sequence goes on from JAJJWX010003657.1 coordinate 145,006, forward strand.
AAGAGGTTTTATGGAGGAACACGTTCTTGTTCAACAGGAGTAGCCTGATTAGTGCTCTTCTCCTCGTCACTAGAAATATCAGGATCAGTAACAGTTGGAATAACTTCAACTGATTTCGGGATTTCTTTGACTTTCTTAATTGTCATGTTTGTACCCTATTAAAATAGTGTACGTGCGTGCCGCACAAGCTATTTAATATCGGTAATCCGGGGGTTTATTGAGGAAACCCACATGTCTTATTGAGGAAGCCCAATGGGTTTATTATGGAAACCCACGTGGCTTATTATGGAAGCACAATACAGTTTATTGTGGAAACCGGTGGGTTTATTGTGGAAACCCACATGGCTTATTATGGAAACCGGTGGGTTTATTGTGGAAACCCACATGGCTTATTATGGAAGCCAAATACGGTTTATTGTGGAAACCGGTGGGTTTATTGTGGAAACCCACATGGCTTATTATGGAAGCCAAATACGGTTTATTGTGGAAACCCACTAGGCTTATTATTGAAGCCCAAAAGTCTTGGATAATTATTAATATTATTTAAGATAAATGCAAGATCCTAAACAAAAGAGGATAATTATCTTAAATATTTATAATTATTATTCAAGATAATAGTTATCCAAGATAAATGAGGATTATGATAAATATTAGGGTTTATCATGAATCTGGATGTTATTTGGGATTTATACAGATGAGGGAAGTTATTAGGATAACTATCAAAACCCTAAAGCTGCATCTATTTCTGCCTATATATAGAGGCTAAATCTCAGCACAAAGGATATGGAATTCTAGGTTTGCTAACCACACACAACTGTTGTAATCATCATATCAATAAAATCTCTCCCTGTGGGATTCCAACCGTGGATGTAGGCACAACTTGCCGAACCACGTTAAATTCTTGTGTCTCTTTTATTTTTCTTCAATTTGTTTCAAAACCCTAATTTATTTAATCAACATCAAATCAATCGTGTTGTGTGCCTAAAATTATTTTTGGGTACGTGCATTGGCGGCGACTAAGGGGATTCGTGAAAACAATCGTGTTTTACCATTGAGAAAAATGTGGAAGAAATCATGCATGAGATTCCAAGCAAAAATCAACAAAAGAAAAAATTAGGGTTCTTACGTAACTGTTGCGAAGTTAAAGAAACTGTTGCGAAAGTTTCCGAAACAGTAGGAGAAGCGTTACACAGAAGTAATATATTTGTTACAGAAGGCGTTTCCAAAGCTTTTCCCTTGTACAACAACAGAGGTCCAACCTCATGTACAACTTCATATCCAACGAACGGGATTTGTCAGATCTACCATACCATATCCGTATGATCTATTCAGCCTCTTATACAGCTCCAGATTCAACGATCCAGACTCGTCAGATTCAGCAAATCTCATGCGTACGATCTGTCCAGCCTCGGTATAGCTTCAGATTCAACGTACTGGATCAACAGAGTTCATCCAATCCAGAGCTGACACGTGCGCACTAGCTCCCACGTCAGCAGACTTTGCCTAGTCAGATCTACCACGTCAGCAAACGCGAGCCACATCACCAGCGTCAGCAAACGCAAGCCACGTCACCAGCGACACATCAACAGGACGGTCAGCGTCAGCAGGATGTACACGTCATTAGGACGATGTGGCAACAACAATCATGACTCAGCTCAGTGACACATCAGGAGTGTCTTCCATGTCCGCACCATCCAGTCAGAGATCAGGTGCCACGTCAGCACCATCTGGTCTGACATGTCAGATCTTGTCAGCTTCCACATCAGTGCCTAGTCAAGCGCCATGTTAGCACCATCAAGTCAGCATCTATTCTGTCTACGTATCTGTGCCATATCAGCATCCGGCGGTGCCACGTCAGCGCTACGTCTCAGGCAGCAGTTCTACGCTGCCTTTCATGAATTAAAAGGAAAATATGCGTGAGATGGGATTCGAACGCGTGACCACCAGCTCGTGTTATGCACTCTTGACCAACTGTGCAAGCCATCATTTGTGAAGTAAAGCATGACTCAATAAACTTAGTCTGTTCAGCGCGCTTCGTTCGAATCTTGTTTCGTCAATAACTTCTTCGTTTTAAGTCCGAATTGAGTGATTTTTGGCTCGTTAGAATCCTCTTTGAATTTCCTACAGCCTGGAAGCAAAAATTCCAGTGTTTGAGAAACTTTTATGTGCACTTGAGGCAGCAACATGATCGAATTCAAAGTTCGTTTGATTTGTTGTTGGAGTTTCGTCTGCAACATGCTCAATTGAAGATAAGCAAAGAAGGGAAAGTTTTCACGTGTGGAGAAAGGGTCCAGAACCAAGGGTGACGCCACACCAATACAACATTTTGAGGGCAATTCCAAAAGGAAAAATCATGATGGAGAAATAAGATGGCAACGGAAAAGATATGTGATCATAAGCCCAGAGCCGTCTAGCAAGTGAGGAACGAATATAATAGATCTAGTTCTTGCTTCACATGGGGGCATCTTTTCTACTTGGGAATATCTCTACAGATATTGGGGGCGGCTAAAGTGTCGCCAAGCATACAATCAAAGGCAACTTGTTTTGAGAATTCGAAACGAAGAAGACGTCTTTTTCAGTATCAATTCAACCAATGAGGGCGGCTAGGGTTGGACGAACGAACGCTTTGGGAGGTAAATCCTCACTAGTTTGTTACATTATAAATAAAATTTATAATCACAGATGAGAATAATTTTTCCATGAATTTATTAAAAAAATACGTGCAATGTTTTTCTATAAAAGAGAAAGACAAAGGCGAAGCATTTAGGTTATTAAGGAAATTGTTGCGATGTCTTTCTAATATAGAGAAAGGTGAAAACAAGGTGTTATAATATAATTATGCTGAAGCTATAATGGAGCGAAGGAGCAAAGGAAAAATGTTAAAGAACTTATGGGGAAGAAATACTTGCAATGTTTTTCTAATAAAGAGAAAAACGAAGTATTGGATTATTAAGGAAATGGTTGCAATGTTTTGCTAAAAAAGAGGAAAACAAATTCGAGATATTTTGGTTATCAAAGGAAAAGTTGCAATGTCTTTCTAATAAAGAGAAAGATCGATGAAGTTTTTTGATAGAAGTACTTTACTGGAGCGGCCAGCATTTGAGTGAGTTTTGGTAATATCTTACCAAAGATATGGGCAAGAAATGTGCCTAGCAAGATACAAGAGCAGCCTGCATTCAAGAGAGAGTCAAATTCCTATCGATCATGGTGGTAGGGACTATTTGGCTGGGTGCGAAGCGTATCTTCGATGTCACACCAACACGTAGGTCATTTGTTAGCTAAATGAAGAGCAAGAGGACATAACATGCCGATTTATTTAGCGTATGAATAATTATCATATGGGTTTTTAAGTACATTATTGGTACTTTGAACGTGTTTGGTGATTAAAGTACAATGGATTATGAGATGATTAAGTACATTTTTGGTGCTTTGAATTATTAAGCCGACTTTGGGGTAGATCCACACATCAAGTTGTCCAAGGCCACTAAAGGTTATCGGATAAGCAGCATATGGCGAATTTGAACGAGCCTTTAAGGATAGTTCTTCTTTTGATCTTCTTAATTCTTCAACAAGTTGAGAATTAAGAGGGGGCAATGTTTGTACCCTATTAAAATAGTGTATGTGCGTGCCATACAAGCTATTTAATATCGGTAATCCGTGGGTTTATTGAGAAAACCCACATGGCTTATTGAGGAAGCCCAATGGGTTTATTATGGAAGCCTAATACGGCTTATTGTGGAAACCGGTGGGTTTATTGTGGAAACCCACATGGCTTATTATGGAAGCCAAATACGGTTTATTGTGGAAACCGGTGGGTTTATTGTGGAAACCCACATGGCTTATTATGGAAGCCAAATACGGTTTATTGTGGAAACCGGTGGGTTTATTGTGGAAACCGGTGGGTTTATTGTGGAAACCCACATGGCTTATTATGGAAGCCAAATACGGTTTATTGTGGAAGCCGGTGGGTTTATTGTGGAAACCCACATGGCTTATTATGGAATCCAGATACGGTTTATTATGGAAACCGGTGGGTTTATTGTGGAAACCCACATGGCTTATTACGAAAGCCAAATACAGTTTATTGTGGAAACCGGTGGGTTTATTGTGGAAACCCACTAGGCTTATTATTGAAGCCCAAAAGTCTTGGATAATTATTAATATTATTTAAGATAAATGCAAGATCCTAAATAAAAGAGGATAATTATCTTAAATATTTATAATTATTATTCAAAATAATAGTTTTCCAAGATAAATGAGGATTATGATAAATATTAGGGTTTATCATAAATATGGATGTTATTTGGGATTCATACAGATGAGAGAAATTATTAGGATAACTATCAAAACCCTAAAGCTACATCTATTTCTACCTATATATAGAGGCTAAATCTCAGCACAAAGGATATAAAATTCTAGGTTTGCTAACCACACACAACTGTTGTAATCATCATATCAATAAAATCTCTCCCTATGGGATTCCATCCGTGGACGTAGGCACAACTTTTCGAACCACGTTAAATTCTTGTGTCTCTTTTATTTTTCTTCAATTTGTTTCAAAACCATAATTTATTTAATCAACATCAAATCAATCGTGTTTTGTGCCTAGAATTATTTTTGGGTACGAACAGTCTCAGTTGGAGGCAATTCAGTAGGAGGATTATTATGGCAAAAATTGCTCAGATCATCAATAATGACATTAGCAGATTTCATCATAACTAGGGTTCTGAGATTAAATACTCGAAAATACGACTATCATAAGCATAGCCAAGGAAGATACCTTCATTGATTTTAGTATCAAATTTCCATATCTGTTCTCGATCTTTCAGAATATAACACTTACTTCTGAACACTCTGAGATAATTGATAGGTGTCTAAAACACCTAATTTAATATCTAGTATTTATGCTTTCTTTGCTACTTTTCTTGTAAATTATGTATCTTATGTTTGCTTTTGAGTTTTATAGGTGCTTTGGAGTCATTTGAACAAAGAAAGAAGAAATAGGCGCAAAAAGGCAAAAAGACCAGATGGAGTCCAGAGAAGCATTAAAAGCAGACGCACATCTGATCGAAGCTTCCATGCATAGCAAATCAGAAAAGGGGCTACCTACCTAAGCTAACCCTTATCTAAACAGTGGGGTTGTCTTAATCCACTTTATCCCTTTCACCTAGGAAACTAGATCGAGAATTGGTCTTCTTCATTACGTTTAACCTCACATTTAGACAGAAGTGAAGGATGGCTGCGTCATTAATCATCTGGAATCGGTATAGAAGATGATTAAGGTTGTTGAATGAATGGGTGCGTGGCTGTGAACTAGAAAAATGGAAGAGATTGAGAAATTCATGGTGAGATGGAAGACAGATGCTTTGGTGAAGGAATTGAATGAATCAGGTGGTTGAATTGAGATCTCAGAAGATGGATTGATGGGTCTTGAGCGATAGCTGGTGATATACGATTCTGAGATGGGTTTCCTGTCAAAGAGACTGAGTGGAATCTGAAGTTGGAGGTGTGTTGTTGTTGGCAGTAACAGGTTTGAGCAAGCTGGTGAAAAGATGATTTGGCAGTATTGATAATGGTGGATGTTTACGAAGGGGTCTTGTTAACTGACTGCAGTCAACAAAGAGATAGAGATGGAGCATGTGATGGGTTCTTGAGAAAATGAGTTGTTGCCATTGCTCAAGTGAAACTATGGCTTGAGTTGCAGAATTATGAGTTATTTGAAACCAAAATAGCAGGGAAGACAAATTGATACTGTTGGTGTTGCAGCCCAGTTGAGTTGAAATGGGACCAAGAATGCAGAGCAACTGGAGATGATGATGAACTGAGTTCAAAGCTGTTATTGAGCATGAAACTGATGCTGGGATTGAGTTTCAATATGGAAACAGATGGAAGTGTGTTTGACACTATTTTACGGGTTGTGTCTGATGCCGAGATTAGAAGGAAGAGGATTCTGGTAATGCAGCTGGGGTGCTGGTTTGTCAGCAAGAACAAGGTGGTAGTTCTGATGGGTTGCCATCAGATTCAGTATTGTGTTTATGCTGGTGATTGGCATAGGAAATGTATAGACTTGTGTAGCAGCTGCTGATGAAGAACAAGAGAATGAGATGTAATTGCAAATCTGAATTGTTGGTGAAGTTGCAGATGAGTGAGTTTGCTGAGAAGAGTGTAAATCAATATGGTACTGAAATGGCAGGTGCAGTGTATATGCTGGTTTTACTGAGAAGAAGAGCAGGTGGTAATGTTGTTGTTGCGGCAGGTAGAGGGTGGCTACTGTGAAGAATGAAGCCTAGATGAATGTTTAGGGTGGTTTCAGTTGTAGTTGTTGTTTATGTTGAATAATTTGAAGTGATGGAGGAAATGGAATGAATGGGTCAGCGAAGGTAAGCGGATACAAGATGGTGATGAGTCGGAGTTGAAGCTTTAGACTGGTTGGAATTGGATGAGTATTGACATCGGTGTGGCTCAGAAAGTGTTGCTGGTTGACAGTGGCTAGGGCTCGGACTTCAGGTTAATGGAGCAGATTGAGGATTGTGTTTGAAACTGCACTTTGCTGCAATGGGTTTCTGGTTATGTTTGTAATGCAGAATTGGAGTTGGATCCGAAATTGAAGTTACAACCAATGGATGGAATTTTTGAGCAGTGCACATGAATGAATGAACTGTGATTAGATGAATGTATAGGTTTACAGGGTTTTGGTGGAATTATGCGGCTGCTACTGTTGCTGTTGAGATTCTTACAAGACAGTACGAGACAAGGAATAGCTGAAATGGGTGAGAACAGGTTATAGGAGCTGGATAACAAGAGAGTTGCAGGTATTGGTGCTGCTACTCAGCTGTTCATGGCTCGAAGCAACAAGGAATGGATGGGTTTGAGTGATAGAATGAAGTTGAAATGGTAAGTGGCATGATAAAGGTGATGGTTGTGCAAGAGCTGAGAATGAGGAGGCTATAGAATGGAAGTTGCAGCTGTGTTGCATTGAGTAGGTGGAATATAAGATTGAATGGCCATCATGGTTGGATATGCATTGGTGAAGGGCAATCATGATGCAACACAAGCTCAGGCCTGTGCAACACCTTTGCAACTGTGGCTTAGAACTCATTCAGCTGAGTCAGTTAGCTGACTCTGGCCTGATTCATCTAACCCAGTTTGACTCAGTGACTTTGACTGAGTTGGATCGGTTGACTTACTTTGACCAGTCACCTGAGTTCCGTTTCGATGCCGGATTCCGACCAAATTCCGGCAGTGACCCAATTTTCCGGCGTTAGTTTTTTGACAACATTTTCACACGGGTATTTTACACACATGGGCTTGGTGGACCAATTGGAGATGGGTTTTGAGAAGACATAATATTGGAAAGAGTATCCTTTTGGAATGAGAGAAGCATATAAATAGAAAATATTTCTCTAAACCTAGATATATCTCCATTAGGGAGAGCTGCTGCTACTTTTGTTTTCTAGGGTTTAGAACATGATGCTTTCTTCTATGCGTTTTGTTATGAACTCCATGAATATGAACTGAGTTTTCTTATTGGTTAAATATGTAGTTGGATTTTGAAAACAAGTTTTGATCTTTATGAGTTAGTTTTCTCTCAAAACCATCGTTCACTTTCTACTGATTATAATAATTGCATAATTGATGTATTGCAATATGATTGAATGTTTGTTTAGTTGAGTCTAGAATTGATTGAACATACATCTATATCTATAGCTATTTTAGGGTTCATCATCGAGCGATAACCTTGAATACGAGTAGCATGATATGATTATAGTTTGTAGTGATACATCCTTGTAATCATATGTAGAAATTGACCTTTGTTCGAATTGTTTGCGCAATGTATTTCAATTGCATTGATTAGCCTATTTCACAAAACTTAATGCTCCTAGGAATTGAACTTAATTAGCGCAAGGTGTTAGGTTGTTCTTTAGGTAGAATTCACATACGCATCTCTAATGTGTATGTTGATAAATTTAGGAAATTTACGGAGTATTCTTGCAATAAGGTATTCTAGGGCTTTTGATGATAGCGAGATTAAATACGAATTATATTCATATATTCAAAAACTTGTTTACAATTGAAGATGAAATCTTTACCCAATATTTCATATCCTTGATTTGCGTGTTTGTTTATTTCTTTGTTTTGCTTTTACTTTTATTACTTGCATAAAAATCATAAAAATCCAGTGTGAGTTACTTATAGGAAACCAAAACATCACGACAGCCTAGACCTCTCTGTGGGAACGATCCTTTCTTGCCCTTGCTATATTTATATTTTGAGTAGTAAGAAAGTGTAATTTATTTTTGACGCCTATGACGGCGATCAAATTTTTGCGCCGTTGCCGGGGAGGTAGTTGTTGTCACTTTTTTTTGGTTTCTTATTTTTGTTTTTAGTTTTTCTTATTTTATGGTTTTGACATAGTTTTGAGAACTCTTGTTTCAGGTACTTATTGTTACATGGAAGGATCATATTGGAGCAATGGATACGGTTTCCAACCTCCTCAACACTATGACAATTGCCCACCATCTTTGGGATACAATCAAGACCAATTTATTGGTTATGATGCATATCCTAGAGATCCTTATGGTGATTTTCATACATACCAACAACAACCTTGTAGTGTGTATGTAAGTCAAGCACCAAGGTGGGATAATTCTACTTCTAATTGGCTTCATTCGAGTTGTATGCAGATTATGAATGGATTGCAAGATATGCAACAAAGGCTAGACCAACTTGACCATGATAGAAAGAACGTCGCACAAACCAATTTCTGCAACACTTTTTCTTACCCGACTCTGAATCGTAATTATGATCATTCACCCATTCAAAGGGAAGAGTCATGGGAAAGAGAACCTATTGTAGCTAATGGTGGTAAGCGTGTGAACGTCAGGAAACTTGCACAGAAATTATACAAGTTGGAAGATGATGGATCCTCGGAAGAGCTTGTCGATGAAATTAGTAGGACCATCCATATGGAACTCAAACGACGTCGTGATAAAGGTTTGGAAATTGACGACGATTCTGATTTCGGTGAGTCTGAAAATGAAGACGAAGATGATTGTGTTGAAAAGAGCCAACCTTTGGAGATATTTGATGACATTAGTGTAGTTGACTCAACTATTGATCTTTATAATGATCAAGCACCTATTCAAAAGGTACATGAGTATGATGAAACTAGTGTTTTACAGAACTTTGCAACAAGGTTTGAGTCTAATGAAGAGGAGTATGTTGAGAATGTGACCGTTATGACCAATATTATGGAAGACCCAATTGAACTTGCATATGATTGTAATGAAGATGTTGATGCCGAGATTTTGGTTAAGGCAGAAACGGACGAAGAATGGTTGCAAGGTTTGATAGAGGACCATGATATAAAAGAGGTGAGTAATTCACTTGAGTTTTTCAAGGATGGAGAGGATTCCGTGATACAAGAGATTGTGCAAGGTTTGTATAACCCTTTGCCTATTATTTCTTCTCCTTTACCTCTTATTGGTTTGAATGTATGTGCTTCGAAAACATTATTGAATGACTTTGTTTCTCGATTTCCGCCATTAGAGAAACTTGATTCTCATATTATGCAGGTTTTGGAACAAGACACCATGGAAGTATCCGACTCCTATATTCTTTATGGACTTCCAAGTGTGGACAAGAATAAGTGTGGTGGAAGCTTTTATCGGTTAATATCTTCATTTATTTTTTATATTACTAATATTTGTGCGAAGCTAGTGTTTGAAAAATAGGTGCTATGGGTGGATCCCCAACTTTTCCGATTATTGGTGTATGGGAGAATCCGTCTTGCAAGTCGGGCTGACGACTTAAAACCAAGCGCTAAATGGGAGGAAACCCACTGGTTTTGAGTATCTATCTATCTATATCTTTCTTTTTTTTTTTTAAGTCTTTTATCTTTATTTTCTTATTTTGGATATTTGCATATCAAAACTCCAACTTTTAGAGATTTTTGAACAATTTAGAATAGACACTAGCCTTTCTAAGTAGATGGATTTTTTTTATTAACAATGAGGTATATATATTGGCTGAGTTGGGATCATATGCCAACTAAATAGCTTGTTTAGTGTTTATCCTCTATTGTTCAGAAATAGCTATGAGTTGGAGCATCTGTTTTTATTATGCATCTGTATATATATCATGTTATGGATTTCCCATCTTGACTTTCTTTGGACGATTCAATTTACATTGAGGACAATGTAAAGTTTAAGTGTGGGGGAGTGTTCTCATATAGAGTTTTTAGCCTTGTTAGTTTTCTCTTGTGTTCATTAAAATTTTTTTTTTTGCTTTATACACTCTGAAACCTAGAAACATGTGCCTTTAGGATGACACTATCAATCTAAATGGATGGAACCATCTTGTCTGGAGGAGTTGAGGAACCAATTAACTAAAAAGGACATAATTATTCAGAAATTACAAATTATATGATAGTTGTTACCATATCTCGGAATATCACCATATCACGTTCTATTTTTATTTTTCCATATTTATCTATTGTTATCTAAGTGATTTGGTGGGTCACTAAACATCGAGTTGTTATTACTGCTAGGATGAAATAGAGTGATTGAGTTTCTTAAAAGGAAAAGAAAAAAAATTATAAAAAATTGACCGACCAATTAGACCAATCGGAATAAAAATGACACTTGGATAGTAATATGTGTGTTCTCCCCGTCTCCGTCTCCTAAACAAGTGTGGAATGCAGGATCCAAGGGAACTATCATGTAATCTACTAACAAGAATCATGCACTTGGATCCAAAAGATCTAATCATGTTGTCAAATAAAAAAATAAAAAAATAAAAAAAATAAAAAACAAAAGAAATATTATTATTGTGTTGAATAAAGTCGACTCCTGGTTCCCTTGTATATGTCAGTTGAGTTGATGTAGAATTAAGATTGTTGACCGTTGGTTCCCTTGTATATGTCAGTGTGTTGATGCTAGAATTCAGACCAGTAGCTCAATCCAATAGGATGCATAGGTTCATCTTGGCGGTGACCTTCAGACAGATATGGGAAACACCGATCACTTGTTAACATTCGCAAACATCTACCTCTATATCCATCTTCTTAATCTTTTCATTGTGATTGTGGTTAGTCAGATTCCGAGTATTGTGGTTTGTTCGACTTTCTAAGAAAAACTTTATTCATATATGAATAGAATTTGAATCAAGGTACCTCTTCCAATAGCCATTTTGGATTTGTTCATAGATTTGTCACAGGTAGTTGGAGTTGGAAATATATGTTTTATAGGTAGACCTCTTGTAAACCTTCACGAGACTAAAACTCGTCCACTAGGGACACCTAAGGGTTTGTAGTTGTAGAATAACCTACAACTACACCCTCAATAGAATTAGTAAAAACTCAAGAAGTTCTTGATGATGAATAACAATTTTCCTATTAATGTTCTCAATTGATTACAAAGAAGTATCTAAATGGAACTAGAATAGTTACAACTTTCTCTATTCTCTTTCCTCAGATATTTTCTAACACTCACTCAAAGAACCTCTCGAATTTTACATTTGAAATCCTATTTATAGTAAAACTTATACAAATTTGTATATGAATTGAAATATCGCAATTCATACTCGCAAAATTACTTCATCCTCGCAAAACTTCATATTTCCCGCGCTACTTCTATCATCGTATCATTTTATATCTCTTTTTCCTTTATTTATTACGATACTCGTGAACTATTATCTTGCGATATTCAAGATTTACATCTTGCCTCTTCTCATGTCAATTCTACGAAGAAGAAATGTCATGAGAATCCCTATTCTCGTAAATTTAGTGTAGTTATTACCACCCATCAAAGTTCGCAACACGTCTTTTTACTTTTCCCTTATCTTTTTTGACACGTTTCTTCGTAACCGTTCTTTTCAACCGTTCACGCTTACTCGTATTAATGAGTTTTTATCTTCATCAAACTCTCTTATAAATATTATCCTTTGTTTTTGCTTTTTATTCTCTTATTCATCTTCTTCACCACTTTTTCCTCTGCAATCTTTTTTCCTTTCTATTTTCCCTCTTATATTCAATGGCACCAAAGAAGAAAACTATTGAACAAATTAATGCGAACTTTTGATAGAGACCTTATTCTTTCTGAGGTTGAAGGTTATGATAATAAATCTTCTCTCTGTGTGAAGATCTTTACCAACTATGTTTGGGATGATCAGAAAATTTTAATCTCACGAGGTCAAATCCTCGCAGGTCTTCCTCTTCCTCTTTATGATGTTAACTTTCCTTTATTCTACGAAATTATTTCCCACCCCAATTTTTCTTGTGCTATTTACCAATTGACTGGTGATTGTATTCGTCTCTTATTTGAATTCGCAAATCGTGCCGCTTTTGGGAAATCTTTGTATTCAGTTGATCTTAGGAAACCTGGATTTTAAAATATAGAAATTGTTGTTGCGAATTATACAGTTGAGGGTTTCTTCAAGAATTACACACTAATTCCCGCGAGGAAAGAAGATAATCGTTGGGGTGTTCGTCTTCATCGTAAATCTAATATCGCAGCAGATGATCTTCTCATGCACGATATTGATTATGCTTCAGGAAATAATAAGACACCTCGTCGTTCTAATGATGAAGATTGGTATAAGTACCCTTTAATGTTATCAGGTTCTTATATTACTGGGATAGTAGAACTTCCTGCGAACCTTCGTAACCGCTATTATCAACCTTGGGTTTTTAGAAATGTATGTACTTCCACCTCCTTATCTTTTTGTTACCCTTTAATTTCAAATGAGGTAAGAAACACTCTTGTATTTTTCTAAGCAATATATTGTTGCCTCTGTTTCTTATCCTTATTTGAATTTACAAGTTCCACTTCTTCCTGAGATTGCTGCGAGTGAAAATAAGATTTCTACTTCTTCTAAAAGGCTTACTGCGAGGCAACAAACTCTTCGTTCTGCGAAGGTCTCCCAAGCTTCTGGTAGTCAAGATGATGCTCTTCGCAAAGGAAAAAGAAAACTTCAAGATGTTTTTTACGAGAGGAGGAAAAAGAAGATACTCTCAACCAAATCTCATTCCAATGTAATTTCTTCTAATGAGAACATTGAGGAAGATCTTGGTGATGAAGATGATAAATTTCCTGAGAAGGACTTTAGTTCTAATTACGATACCCTTTCTGACAAAGGAGATGATTATAATGATGTTGATGAAGGTGGAAATGAAGATTATAGTATCCCAGAAACTTTTGCCTCGGCAATGGTTAGCATCTCTGAGGCTTTCCTCCATTCTTCTCGTGGATTAGGAAATTCTCCTACAGCGAATGCTCGCAAACTTATTGCGAAGGCTTGTAAAGTTCCTACCGTAATTGATAATAATTCCCTCAAAGGAATTTCAAGATTCGTCTCTCCTGCTTCATTATATGCTTTAGGTAACATGGTAAGTTTCTTCTCTATTCCTTGTTTATTTCCCTTATTTATTTTTATTTTATTTTTATTTTTATTTTTATTTTTATTTTTTTTTTGATTTCTAAACCCTTTTTTCTTGTTTAGGTTGGAAGAGTTAGTTGTGCAGCTTCTTCTGATTGGGAAAGACGTCATTCTATTGCTGAGAAGAAAACTTTGAATCGTTGTAAGAAATTAGAGGTTGAAAATTCAAGTCTCCATCAGAAAATAGAAGATCTAAATATTGATAACGCAGAATTAATATCTCGTCACGAAGATAATTCACAATCTGCGAGCATCGCAATTGATAATTCTTCTCTTCTTGAGGAGAATAATCAATTAAAGCTTGAAAATTCTTCTCTTCGTAATGATAAGAAGCAACTAGAAGGTAAATTCTTTGCGATGGTAATTATTTTGGTTACTTTTCCTTCGTAATTTGCTAACCAATTCCTTAATTTCTCTCCTTCTTTGCAGAAAATTATGCGAAGATGAATAATGATCTGGAAACTCTCCTTGCTAATCGTAATAAGAAAATTTTCGACTTGAGATCTCACTTCTAATTTCCCAAAGATAACCATAGTTTATATGTCAAGCGTTTTCGAGCTAAGATGACTCGCAAGATTTGCGAAGATAATGAAATTCCTCTCAAGAAGTACCATACGCTCCTTTCTCAAGAAATTCTGAAGATACTCCATATCTGGAAATCTCTGAAAGTGAAGTTGAAAATGATAGTGAAGTTGAAGAAGAAGATCATTTTGATGGGGATAAATCACCTGAAAAATAACTTCACTCTTTTTTTGTATGTATGTTCTGTTTCTTTTCGATATAACACTTTATTCTTGATTGCACTTTGAATTAATCCAACAATTTCTTTTTCAAAGCTTAATTTGAATTAATCTTTCTTTGATATTTGTTTCCCTTATTCGCATAACTTGATCATGTGGAGAGAAATAATATATCTTAAAGACTTAGCTTAGTATTCCTTTTCCCCTTATTATTGCTCTTCGATGATCAACTCTTCTTTGGAAGTATTAGAATATCCTTCTCAATTTATCTTACGAAGTTTTGTCTGATTGTGATTATGAATAAAAAGTCCTCCCTTCGAAGTATAAGAAATATAAGCCTTTTTCCTTCTGTGGAATGCTGCGAGGTAAATAATAAATCTCCCCTTGAAGTATAAGAAGTATGAAGTATACGAAATATGAAATATCTTTAAGAAGTATAAGAAGTATAAAATATCTTTGAAGAAGTATTAGCAGTATCCAATTCATGAAGAATTGCCCAATATATGGAGAAGTATAAGAATTGTATGAAGAAGTATAATAAGTACTTAACCTTCGCAAAATTAAATATCCGTTAAAGAAGTATAAATATGAGATATTCTTGAAGAATTATAAGAAGTATTCAATCTTTTGGAGAAATATTCAATATATGGAGAAGTATAAGAAGTATGCAATTCTCGTAAATTTTTTAATATGAACTTATCTCAGTATTTGATTGCTATCAAAATCGATCTTTTGTTAAGTCTTCATTAAAATTCTTCACCGATGTTGTCTTCTTTGATAGGACTTCTTGTAAAAATTCTTCAATGATATTGACAGAAGTTGTCTCTTTCTTCAAAATTTCTTGATGTATATTCTTGTAAAATTTCTTCAATGATATTGACGAAGTTATCTTCTTTTCAGATCTTCATAATGTATATTCTTGTATAATTTCTTCAATGATGTTAATGCAATGAATTTAATTAATTTCTGTGGTCTTATCATGCCTTCCTAAGTAAAGGTCTTATTTTGCCACCTCTTTTGTAGTAAATTTTTGTATTTGCGATAATATGACAAGTCTGAACATTCTTGCGAACATACAACCTCGTGACATTATCGTCTTGCGATGAAATCGCAGGACGTTCTTACACTTTCATGCAAAAACCCATTGATCTCATCTTAACCTCTTTGTATAGTATTTTAGCCTCTTCAGGAATTGTTGCGAAAATATGACAGGCCTAAATATTCTTGCGAACATAAAGCCCCATGACATTGCCGTCTTGCGATGAAATCGCAGGACGTCTCCACACTTTCATATGGTGACCCATTGATCTCATCTTAACTTATTTATTATGTTCTGCGAGTTCTTTATTCTTTATTCTTTATTCTTTTTTTTTTAGAAGGCTCGCAGAACTTCATTTGTTGCACAAATATGACAAGCCTTTATGTTTTATCAAACAAGAAGCCTCGTGACATTTGCGTCTTATAGCACGTATCAGCTCCCTAATGGAGGGTGATGACCTTTATCTTCCCCCTGATTGCCCCTTCAAGGAAGCGTACATCGACCATACAAGGTTATCTCTTCCCATCCGGTTCTGCCAACAACCATCTTTTGATCGCAACCTCTTATCCTTTTTGCCTATAGGGCTTATAGTTACCAGGTTGCACCCTATGGGGTATCTTTGGGCCAAGTGCATCATTTTCCAAGACTTGTCAAAAATGGCAGATGTGGTTCAACCTCACCCGACACTCTTGACTCAACCGTGTACCTCGGCGCCTTGATCGTTTTCTGCACTTCTTGGGAAAGACAGTATGCCTTAGTCGCCCAACCTAAATCCTCTTACACCACATTTTATATTGCATAATGTCGTTAGATTAGGTGAGAATCCAAGGTGTCTAACCCGGATAGGTACCCCATTATTGGGTTGTACCCCAAAAATTTTACCATATACTAAGGGCCCTTGGTGGTGTTCCGGTTACCCTTAGCTACGTTATAGGTACCCCCTTAAATGAAGTACTTTAGGACTTTGCCTCTTATGAAATATAGCTTCGCGAACTAGGGTGTACGCCACAAAGGTTTGCCTGTATAAAATTTTCTGCGGCTCTCTTTCTTTTTTGGAGGCTGATCACAGATTGCGGTCTTTTATTCGCAAATTAATGAAATTTTAATCGGAATATAAATTCTGAAATTCGTAACTTTTCCCAATTTCCTGCGAGAAAATAATATTCGTAAAATTTATCACGAAATAAAAATTTTGTTTTACCACATACCTTATTTCCACGAGTAAACATACTGATTACCTTCTTATTTTATTATTTTCCTTCTTCTTTCTTCGCAAATCACAATCCCTTATTATCATCGTAAATTTCTTGTATGATTATCATCGTAACTTTATCCTCTTTTTCCTTAATCCTCTGCCATTAAATTTTCACTTCTTTTTCACAAGCCTTTGCTCTTTTTCTCCAATTTTCCTTCTCATTTTTCCTTCGCAAACTTCTACTTCTGTATCGTAACATTTCTTTCCCTCAGCCCAATCACCCTTGATAATTCCAATACCCTTCATATGAGGAAATTTTATGCACTGATGTAGAGTGGAAGCTACGCCTAGAATTCCATGAAGCCATGGTGTTCCTATCAAAGCATTATATGGTGATTCGACATCAACAACGCAGAACAGAATTTCAGTTCGCATTCCACTCAATGGAATTCGCATGCTCACTTCTCCTTTGGGATTGTTGGAAGTTCCATTAAAACCATAAATTCTATAAGTAGAAGGTATTAAATCTGCATCTTTTCCCCCCATAGTTTTGTAAGCAGAATAGAAGAGGATATTGACAGAACTTCCCGTATCAATCAAAATCCTATTAAGACCAATTGATTCTTCCTCCATATCATCTTCGTTTTCCTCCATATTCATGTAGATTGCTAATCTTACTACCAATGGATTATCATGTGCTTCACAACCTTCTGGAATTTCAGTGGCTTCAAAAGAAATTTCACGTTTCTGCCATTCTTCAATTCGTGAAATTTTTGCGATGTTCATTACTTCCTTTCCTTCACCATCCCTCGCATATACCCTGCTTAACACATTATCATGAAAATCCTCTATGGTTTTATATGAATGAACAATGGAATTACATAAAACATTCCTTGCTTTTGACCCCACTTATATATGTAGGATTTCTTCTCCCTTTTCTTTTGTTGTGTTCTCCCTGCGAGTTATGGATGGAGCCTGTGGTAATTGTTGCGACTTTGTCTTCTTAAGTAAAAATTGATTTAGTTTTCCTTGATCAATCATTCGCAAGATTATCCTCTTGATATTATGGCAATTATTTGTAGAATGTCCATGGAAATGATGATATGAACAAAATTCATGACTTCTTGGACCCATTGGTGGTTCCTTTCCCATGTTCCATGGAGTTGGTATATTCTCTACCAGGATAATTGCTTGCCATATCTTTTCTACACTCGTATTCAAAGGTGGCAACTTTATCTCTTCCCTTACCATTCTTTGACCTCCTTGACCGTTGTTATAATTTTGTCTCTGGTTCCCTTGTCCAAAATAATTTTGCCTTTGTCCCCCATAATTTTCTTGTTGTTGATCTAGTCTTGGAATTTGGTTATTTCCTATTCGATTATAGAAATTCTTCTCTCTATCATACTCTTCTTGATCTCTACTCGCCCATTTCTACCATCTTTGGTGGCTATCATTGATTTTCTTCTCTTCGAAATTTGCGAAGAAGTTTGTGAGGATGTTTTTGGAAGTACCTGCTACTACATTGATTATTTTGGGAAGTAAATTTGCTCCTCCCTCTTGATTGCTAGTGTTTGCTACTGGATATGACTCCATATTGTTTTGATTTTCCTCTAATGTAATGTATTCTTCTTGCAATTCTCGTAACTCTGTCATCATTATGGAATTCTTTCTTCTGAAGATTTGAACATACAATTGTTGATCGCTAACATCGCATTTATGAAGGATTTAATCAAGTATCTCTCATCCACACGCCCGCCATATCACTGCACATAGTCTTCCATCGTCTTACCAAATGCTTCAAACTTTCACCCACTCTTTGTTTTAAACCAAATACATCTTCAATACCTAGCCGTGAAGAGTGATTTGTGATATACGCTCCGAGGAAAGTTGCTTGCAAATGACTGAATGATGTAATAGTGTTCTTAGGGAGTCCTTCGAACCACTTTAAAGCTTCCCCTGTTAAACTTGATGCGAAGTACTTGCATAACACATCATCATGATTCTCCCATTGTAACATGCATCTTATGTATGCTTTAATGTTCTGAATAGCACATGAAGTCCCATAAAAGATACTGGTAAGTGTGGGCAAATTGCATTTTGGTGGAATTCCTCCCAATTGTACTTCTCTAGCAAATGGAGTCCTCGCTGCTTCTTCTATCGCTTCATCTAATTGCCTTCTATCTCCTCCTCTTCTATTGTTTATCATCCCTCTCATTTTGCTAATTCTCGAAAGATTCGTGCATTTGCCTCTTTAATTCTCATCCATTGGTCTTTTTAATGCAACTTCTCTTCTTCTACGTTCTTGCGCTTCCTCCCTTGCGATCCTTCGCATTCTATCATATTCTTCATTAATGTTTTCATTTGCATAATTTTGCAAATATCTTCTTTCTAAATTATCATAATTGTTCAGTTGCATAGCATCTTGGAATTCTTGTTCTTCCCTTTCTATTCTTCTCATTCTTCTCATGCGAATATCAGGAATTTCTTCTTCTTCATTTCTCCTTCTTCCGTGACTTATTTCTTCTTGATTTACTTGTACTCCGATTCGAGAATTTGGTTCATTCCTTTCCACTCGTTTGTTGATTTACAATTCTTCTCTTAATTCTTTCATACTCAACATTTTGTTTGTTACTTAACTTCTTCATGTCTTCTTACTCCATTCTCGTGATTGTTTTGATGTATTGCTTGTTGTCTCTCAGTTTCTTCCATAAGTTGTTGTTCTTCCTCTCGATTCTGATTGTTTTCTCTAGGATTTGGTCTTGTTCGTAAATTCTCCATGCTTTGTTCATGGTTTGGTATTAAAATGAAACGATTCTCTTGATTTCTTTCACTTTGATTCTGCTCTTGTTCTTGCATATTATTTTCATTATTGATTATCGGTGAATTTTTTCCTTCTCTTTTTGTTCTAACATTTTATCTTTCAACACTTTGAGATTTCCTCCTTTGTAACATCTCATTTTCCATCCTCAATTCTTGATTTTTTCTTGTTAATTTGGCACGTTCTTCAGCTTCATTAGTTCTTTTTGGATTCCTTGTCTCAATGTTTCTAACATCTCCCTTTCTCTTTCAAGAATTGTTCCTCCCATCAACCTCCCATTTTCTCTGATTTGTGGTTCTCTATCTTCTTCTTCTAGTGTATTAGTTCTCCAAGTGTGTATACTCACTTGATCATGATCTCCTACTTGTTGAGCTTGATTTCTTCGATTACTCCTTCTCCTACTAGGTTCTCCTATTATATTTGCTTCTCCTCCTGCTAATCTTACACTTCTTCTTACTTCAGTTAATGGTTCTGATGTGTTTCTTCTTCTTGTCATTTTTCTGGTACAAGAATTCTTCAAATCCCTGTTTCTAGTGCCAATTATGTAGTTGCAGAATAACCTACAACTACACCCTCAATAGAATTAGTAAAAACTCAAGAAGTTCTTGATGATGAATAACAATTTTCCT
This sequence comes from Papaver bracteatum, assembly GCA_023529315.1. Taxonomy (NCBI): domain Eukaryota; kingdom Viridiplantae; phylum Streptophyta; class Magnoliopsida; order Ranunculales; family Papaveraceae; genus Papaver; species Papaver bracteatum. The sequence continues at coordinate 164,864 of JAJJWX010003657.1, forward strand.
ATTAATGTTTCAATTGATTACAAAGAAGTATCTAAATGGAACTAGAATAGTTACAAATTTCTCTATTCTCTTTCCTCAGATATTTTCTAACACTCACTCAAAGAACCTCTCGAATTTTACATTTGAACTCCTATTTATAGTAAAACTTATACAGTTGTATATGAATTGCGAAGTATCGCAATTCATACTCGCAAAATTACTTCATCCTCGCAAAACTTCATATTTCCCCCGCTACTTCTATCATCGTATCATTTTATATCTCTTTTCTCCTTTATTTATTACGATACTCGTGAACTATTATCTTGCGATATTCAGTACTTACAGGGTTCAAAGGCTTGTTATTTATGCTAAAAGTGACCGTAGCCTCGACGAGACGGAGCTGTATGTATGTTTTATAATTATTTTGTTTGATTTTATCGAGGACTAGCAAAGTCTAAGTGTGGGGGAATTTGATAGGTGTCTAAAACACCTAATTTAATATCTAGTATTTATGCTTTCTTTGCTACTTTTCTTGTAAATTATGTATCTTATGTTTGCTTTTGAGTTTTATAGGTGCTTTGAGGTCATTTGAACAAAGAAAGAAGAAATAGGCGCAAAAAGGCAAAAAGACCAGCTGGAGTTCAAAGAAGCATTAAAAGCAGACGCACATCTGATCGAGGCTTCCATGCAGAGCAAATCAGAAAAGGGGCTTCCTACCTAGGATAACCCTTATCTAAACAGTGGGGGTGTCTTAATCCACTTTATCCCTTTCACCTAGGAAACTAGATCGAGAATTGGTCTTCTTCATTACATTTCACCTCACATTTAGACAGAAGTGAAGGATGACTACGTCATTAATCAGATGGAATCGGTGAAGAAGATGATTGAGGTTGTTGAATGAATGGGTGTGTGGTTGTGAACTAGAAAAATGGAAGAGATGGAGTAATTCATGGTGAGATGGAAGACAGATGCTTTGGTGAAGGAATTGAATGAATCAGGTGGTTGAATTGAGATCTCAGAAGATGGATTGATGGGTCTTGAGCGATAGTTGGTGATATACGATTCTGAGATGGGTTTCCTGTCAAAGAGACTGAGTGGAATCTGAAGTTGGAGGTGTGTTGTTGTTGGCAGTGACAAGTTTGAGCAAGCTGGTGAAAAGATGATTTGGCAGTGTTGATAATGGTGGATGTTTACGAAGGGGTCTTGTTAACTGACTGCAGTCAACAAAGAGATAGAGATGGAGCAGGTGATGGTTTTTTTATAAAGGGATATGTTGCCATTGCTCAAGTGAAACTATGGCTTGAGTTGCAGAATTGTGAGTTGTTTGAAACCAAAATAGGAGGGAAGACAAATTGATATTGTTGGTGTTGCAACCCAGTTGAGTTGAAATGGGACCAAGAATGCAGAGGAACTGGAGATGATGATGAACTGAGTATAAAGTTGTTAGTGAGCATGAAACTGATGCTGGGATTGAGTTTCAAGATGGAAATAGATGGAAGTGTGTTTGACACTGTTTTAAGGGTTGTGTCTGATGCCGAGATTAGAAGGAAGAGGAATCTGGTAATGCAGCTGGGGTGATGGTTTGTCAGCAAGAACAACGTGGTAGTTCTGATGGGTTTCCCTCAGATTCAGTATTGTGGTTGTGCTGGTGATTGGCAGAGGTAATGTATAGACTTGTGTAGCAGCTGCTGATGAAAAACAAGAGAATGAGTTGTAATTGCAAATCTGAATTGCAGGTGAAGTTGTAGATGAGTGAGTTTTCCGAGAAGAGTGTAAATCAATGTAGTACTGAAATGGCAGGTGCAGTGTATGTTCTGGTCTTACTGAGAAGAAGAGAAGGTTGTAATTTTGTTATGGCGGCAGGTAGAGGGTGGCAACTATGAAGAATGAAGCCTAGATGAATGTTTAGGGTGGTTTCAGTTGTATCTGCTGTTTGTGTTGAATGATTTGCAGTGATGGAGGAAATGGAATGAATGGGTCGGCGAAGGTAGGCAGATGCAAGATGGTGATGAGTCGGAGTTGAAGCTTTAGACTGGTTGGAATTGGATGAGTATTGACATCGGTGTGGCTCAGAATGTGTTGGTGGTTGACAGTGGCTAGGGATCGGACTGCAGGTTAATGGAGCAGATTAAGGATTGTGTTTGAAACTGCACTTTGCTGCAATGGGTTTCTGGTTATGTTTGCAATGCAGAATTGGAGTTGCATCCGAAATTGAAGTTACAGACAATGGATGGAATTTTTGAGCAGTGCAAATGAATGAACGAACTGTTATTAGATGAATGTATAGGTTTACAGGGTTTTGGTGGAATTATTCAGCTGCTACTGTTGCTGTTGAGATTCTTAAAAGACAATGCGAGACAAGGAATAACTGAAATGGGTGAGAACAGGTTAGAGGAGCTGGATAACAAGAGAGTTGTAGGCATTGGTGCTTCTACTCAGCTGGTCATGGCTCTAAGAAACAAGGAATGGATGGGTTTGAGTGCTAGAATGAAGCTGAAATGGTAAGTGGCCTGAGAAAGGTGATGGTTGTGCAAGATCAGAGAATGAGGAGGCTATAGAATGGAAGTTGCAGTTGTGTTGCATTGATTAGGTGGAATGTAAGCTTGAATGGCCATCATGGCTGGATAGGCATTTGTGAAGGGCAATCATGATGCAACACAAGCTCAGGCATGTGCAACACCTTTGTAACTGTGGCTTAGAACTCATTCAGCTGAGTCAGTTAGCTGACTATGACCTGATTCATCTAACCCGGTTTGACTCAGTGACTTTGATTGAGTTGGATCGGTTGACTTACTTTAACCAGTCACCTGAGTCCCGTTTCGATGACGGCTTCCGACCAAATTCCGGCAGTGACCCAGTTTTCCGGTGACAGTTTTTGGAAAGAATTTTCACACGGGTATTTTCCACACATGGGCTTGGTGGACCACTTGGAGATGGGTTTTGAGAATACCTAATATTGGAAAGAGTATCCTTTTGGAATGGGAGAAGCATATAAATAGAAAATCTTTCTCTAAACCTAGATATATCTCCATTATGGAGAGATGTTGCTACTTTTGTTTTCAAGGGTTTAGAACATGATGCTTTCTTCTATGCGTTTTGTTATGAACTCCATGAATATGAACTAAGTTTTCTTATTGGTTAAAGATGTAGTTGGATTTTGAAAACAAGTTTTGATCTTTATGAGTTAGTTTTCTCTCAAAACCATCGTTCACTTTCTACTGATTATAATAATTGCATGATTGATGTATTGCAATATGATTGAATGTTTGTCTAGAATTGATTGAACATGCATCTATACCTATAGCTATTTTAGGGTTCATCATCGAGCGATAACCTTGAATACGAGTAGCATGATATGATTATAGTTTGTAGTGATACATCCTTGTAATCATATGTAGAAATTGACCTTTGTTCGAATTGTTTGCGCAATGTATTTCAATTGCATTGATTAGCCTATTTCACAAAACTTAATGCTCTTAGGAATTGAACTTAATTAGCGCAAGGCGTTAGGTTATTCTTTAGGTAGAATTCACATATGCATCTCTAATGTGTGTGTTGATAAATTTAGGAAATTTACGGAGTATTCTTGCAATAAGGTATTCTAAGGCTTTTGATGATAGCGAGATTAAATACGAATTATATTCATATATTCAAAAACTTGTTTACAATTGAAGATGAAATCTTTACCCAATATTTCATATCCTTGATTTGCGTGTTTATTTATTTCTTTGTTTTGCTTACTTTTATTACTTGCATAAAAATCAGAAAAACCAGTGGGAGTTACTTATAGGAAACCAAAACATCTCGACAACCTAGACCTCTCTGTGGGAACGAACCTTTCTTGCCCTTGCTATATTTATATTTTGAGTAGTAAGAAAGTGTAATTTATTTTTGACGCCTACGACAGCGATCAATAATGTAAGTTGGGTTTTCTACCATACCACAACTCATAAGGAGTGTTTAGGGTTTTAGACCATAGGTAGACACGGTTGATCAAATAACATGTTGTGAAAATAGCTTCTCCCTAAAACCTTAACGGTAAGTTTTTGTTATGGAGCATTACCCTGGACATTTCTTGAATGTTCATATTCTTCCTTTCTGCAACTCCATTAGCTTGAGGAGTAATGGGTGGTGAGTATTGTTGAATAATCCCCAATTTGTCACAAAATTCAAACATCTTAGTGTCATTGAATTCAGTTCCACGGTTGCTTCTAATTTTCTTTAGTTTGCGACCTTTTCATTCTGGATCTTATTAACTATAATCTTGAATTCATTTAAGGGTTTCATTCTTATGAGCTAAAAGTTCCACCCAAGTGAATCTAGTGTAATCATCTACCATAACTAAAGCATACTTCTTAACAGCAACCGTAGGTTGTTGAATAGGACCGAAGAGATCCATATGAATTAAATCAAGTGGAGCTTTAGTGAGAATATCTTTAGATGATTTATGGTGAACTTTCGTTTGTTTACCCTTTTGACAGGCACCAGAGACACCGTCAATCTTTGCATTGATTAAGGGAACACCTCTAACAAGTTCTTTGTTAATGATATTAGTTAGAAGACGATAATTGATGTTACCAAAATGCTCATGCCAAAGATGTGTAGATTCCACCTTAGTCAAATTGCAACAATTACTAAACTGAGTATCAAGAAGGTAACAATTATTTTTACCACAATGTAACTTCCATTCGCATTGAAGACAACTTTATGGCCTTTGTCACAAATTTGACTAATAGAAATAAGATTTGCAGTCATGCCTTTAACATATACTACATCATGGATTTTAAAGCATTGAAAGGGCGATGTTGATTTTAAAGCAAAAGCTCCCATACTAACACTACTATCCCGTTTAGGATTTCTTGTTAGATTTGTACACCTTTTTAGAGAAGTAAACAGTTGTTCAGCTTTCTTATGAAGATTACTCGCAACCTGTAAACTTTTCTTGAAAGATGTACACATATGTTGAAAGTAATTGTGAGAATCACAAAACACACATGGACCAATATCTTTAACCTTATCTGAGAAGTTCTGAGTCCCATCAGGTTTCACAAAGCCCAAGCCTCGCTTATCCCTTGACTTGCGGAAATTCTTTAGATAATAATTAAAGGATTTATTCAAATTCATTGAAGGAACTTTGACAGACTTCAAATCCTCATACTTTGCAATTTCTGCAATGAGATCAGAGTTGATCAGGATTTGTTCATCCAACTTTTTATGGAGAATAACAAGCTTTTGAGAACATTTTATAAGATCAGAGTTAAATCCTAGTGAAGTGTTTATCGAGACTTTACTGTCCATAGAGTCAGGTCGCTACAAACACAGACTTATAAGGTCTTAAACGTGTTTTCCTGCCCTGATACCAATTAAAAAAGCGGGGGTCTAACAACCACACCCAATATTTCGCTTAGCAATCTGTATGGACTAACTCCAATATACTTTTAAGAGAATCAACTAAACAGTCAAACTCAATCTTAAGAAAAGTATATCAAAAAATTATACCTCGATTTCTTAATTCAATCCACAATCAAACAAATAGGAATTTGCGAGCCCAATTGAATATAAGAATTAACTTGGACGGTATCAAAAACCAATATCCAAGTATCAATCAATTTCATCAACAACCAAAGGTTGGATTTACAATTGATTGAACTTACGCATAACCTGTGATATTTCAATTATATAAACAAATATAATACGGAAAAGAAATAACACAGACACTAAAAAATTTGTTAACGAGGAAACCGCAAATGCAGAAAAACCCCGGGACCTAGTCCAGATTTGAACACCACACTATATTAAGCCACTACAGACACTAGCCTACTCCAAGTTAACTTTGTATTGGAATGTAGTTGAACCCTAACCAATCTCACACTGATCAAGGTACAGTTGTGCGCGCTCCTTACGTTTATGAATCCCACCAGGACTCTACGCACTTGATTCCCTTAGATGATCTCATACACAACTAAGAGTTGCTATGACCCAAAGTCGAAGACTTGATAAACTAATATGTCTCACATAGAAAAGTCTATTGAATAGATAAATTTGTCTCTCATAGATAAACCTATTAGTTTTATTCGGTCTTTTGATAAATCAAGGTGAACATGAACTAATTGATATACCAGACTTATATTCCTTAAGAACAGCCTAGAAATATCAATCACCTCACAATAATATTAATCATATGGTAGCGAAACAAGATATTATGGAATCACAAACGATGAGACGAAGATGTTTGTGACTACTTTTTATCTTGCCTATCGGAGCAAATCTTAAAGAAGATAATACTATATCACGATAGAAAACAACAAGATTAGAACATGCAACTACAGATAAAATAGTTGGGTATGGCTTCACAATCCCAATGAAGTCTTCAAGTCGTTAACCCACATGGTTTCGTGAAAAACCTAAGGTTAATGGAGAATCGACTCTAGTCGCAACTAGTATCGCACAGGAGGTGTGGGGATTAGGTTTCCCAGTTGATAGAGTTATCCTTTATATAGTCTTCAAATCATGGTTTGCAATCAATGTTACCTTGGTAACAAAGCATTCAATATTCACCGTTAGATGAAAACCTGATAAGACTCAAGCTAATATCTTTCAACTGTTAGATAAAACTTAGCTTGTTGCATACACATGAAAAGTGACTTCATTTAGATATGAGTAACCGTACCTAAATGTGTGCACCTTTGTTGGCTCAACAATAGTTAACCGAGGTTGGCCATATGAACACTTTTATATCAATCTTATTCATCTTAACCATAACTAGTTCAAATGACTCAAATGAAACTAGTTCTAGAGTTGTTCAATTGTTTATATTCTCATAGAAACATACAAGACACAATTGAAGCAAAATCGGTTTTGATTCACTCGAATCAAGTCATCAACATTATATCTACGGTTTGAAAAATATTGCATTCCTTATTATATAAATGTATTAGTTCATGAACAAAACGATTTTAGAACATCATCCACTCAGGTATGCAAATGGGTACGCATACCAGTTTGAGTTCGCCAGTATACGAACTGGTACGCATACCTTCTAAACTCAGCAGAAATTCCCAGAACTGAACCTCACGCTAGTACGCGTAACGATATGCGTACAAGGTTCCCGAACTATCACCAAACCAAGCAGTATGCATACGTGTATGCATACCATGATTCCCATACTTGGATTACATATATGCAAGTACGCATACTATGCTTATATCCAATTGTTTTAAACTCTCATTTCAATCATTGAAACATTATCGGAAGACGGAAATAGATGTCTCACACAAACTATTATCTTCAAAGAAATTTTTAAGTGATCGAATGATCAATATGAAACATTCCGAGTCTACATCAAATGACTGTCTCACACAAATCATGTAAGATGTAACCATGCGAATTTCACATGATTATCTTTTGAATTTTGTCAAGAATATAAGATGAACTTGGTTAAAGCGAAAGCTTACCAACATATATTTCTAGAAATATGTAAGCGAGTTAAACTCAACTCGAAATATTAAATGTGTATAATTGAAGTCTATATAACTATACGAATTTTGTCTCAAATAGGAGATAGAGTAGATAGACTTTTGAGTGATAGATGAGTTCAAGTCTCCATATACCTTTTGTTGATGAAGTTCCACAAGCTCCCTTTCATAGTTCTTCGTCTTCATTCGATGAACGCCGTGAAGTCTAATGCTCAACTACACTTTCTATCCTAATCCGAGACTTAGCTATAAGTAGACTAGAAATCAATACTTATAGTTTTGGCAACTAAAATTGACAACAAGCTTGAGATAGAAACACTTGCGAGTTCGACCATCCAGTGCTCTAACACCTTGAGTTACATCAAATGGATGTGAAAACAACCTTTCTAAATGGTGAGCTTGAAGAAGAAATTTACATGTGTCAACCTGAAGGTTTTTCCTTAGAAGGACAAGAACACATGGTCTGCAAAATTAAGAAATCAATTTATGGACTTAAGCAAGCCTCCGGGTAGTGGTATCTAAAATTCAATGAAATCATTCAAAAATTTGGTTTTGAGGAAAATGTTGTAGATCCATGCATATACCTCAAGATATGTGGGAGGAATTTCATATTTTTGGTATTGTATGTAGATGACATACTACTTGCGAGTAGTAATCTTGGCCTTATGCATGAAACTAAGGAATATCTCTCGAAGAATTTTGAAATGAAATATATGGGTGAGGCTTATTATGTGATTGGGATAGAAATATCCCGTGATAGATCACTTGAAACATTATCAATCTCACAGAAATCATATATCGAAAGAATTCTAGAGAGGTTTGATATGAGTGCATGTAAGCCAAGTATAAATCCGATTTCTAAATGAGACAAGTTTGGACTCAATATTTGCCCTAAGAATGAACTGGAACGTAAACAAATGGATAAAATCCCTTATGATTTTGTGGTGGGAAGTTTATTGTATGCCCAAGTTTTCACACGACTAGATATTATCTATATTAGTTGGTATGCTAGGTAGATACCTTGTGAATCCTAGAATGGAACACTGGAAAGCTGCAAATAAAATTTTGAGGTACCTGCACGGAATAAAGGATCATTGTCTCACATTTACGAAGTCAGATCAATTTGAGTTGGTTGGCTATACAAATTTCTATTTCATGGGATGTAATGATACTCGAAAGAGCACTTTTGGACATCTTTTTCTAGTAGCTGGAGGAGCGATATCATAGAAAAGTGCAAAAGAGTTTATTCTCACTGGCTCGACAATGGAAGCTGAATTTGTAGCATGTTATAAGGCTACAAATCACTGTTCATGACTGCGGAATTTCATCTCAATGTTTGGAGACCTAAATTTTGCCTCTACACTAATGAAACTTTACTGTGATAATACCGCGGAAATATTATTTTCAAAGCATGCTAGATATACTAAGGGTTCAAGACATATGGATCTAAAGTACCTATGTGTAAAGCAGGTTGTTCAGATGAAAAAGTTGTTCATTGAACACATAGGCATAAAACTTATGATTGCAGATGCATTTACGAAGGCGTTACCTCCCAAGACCTTTTTGGAACATGTTGGAAACATGGGTCTTGAGGGAGTAAGAAACAATTACTTTCACTTAGACCTTTGCTTATGTTTGAACACTTATTGAGATCTTATTATTGTTATTATTCTGAACTTATTTTTGTATCCACTTTGGTATACTTTTATGTTATTGGATGTATGTTAACATAAATTGTTTTCTTTTGAAGACATTACTGAACCATTATGACATCCCTATTTAAGGCCTGATTAAGTAAGTCGCTTGTGTTGTGGTACATGGAATGGAACATGTTGATAACTGGACAATGTGCCTGTAGTATATTGGGATACAACTACAAGGAATGAAGAAGATAATTCAGCAGCAAGCTGCTTTCTCTCTGTGATACAGAGCCTAACTTTTAGTTTTGAAAGAAAAAATTATTTCATTCATTAACCTAAACAATTACAGATTGGTTCCTTAATACCCAATCGAGTTCCTTAGTTACCAACGGTTACAAATACATCACTTTTAAGAAACAAAACTCGAGGAAAGTAATTAACCTAATCATAAGTAATGGCTAGGCCGATTTTACCCTTAGGACCGACAAGACTAGCCAAGGCTCGGCAAGGCTCATGGCATGTGTACAATACATTGCTCCCCTCTTCAAAGATTCTTGTCCTCAAGGATAAAATTTGGAAATTGTGACTTAATGTGAGAGAGATCTTCCCAAGATGCATCTTCCACAGTGGAGTTGGACCAATGAATTAATAGTTGAGGTACATATTTATTACCTTTGAGTGTATGTCGAGTGGCCAACACTGCTACTGGTTCCACTACATAGTACCCTTAATCGTCCACCACGGGTAACTGCAGCATAGGAGAAGTCTTGATCCCAATATGCTATTTGAGTTATGATACATGTAAAATAGGATGAATGCGAGAACCCACAAGCAATTGTAATTTGTATGCCACCTCTCCAATTCTCTGCAACACTTTAAATGTACCAAAGTATTTAGCTGACAGCTTGAAATTTTTGCTAAGAGCCACTAAAGACTGCATGTAAGGTTTCAGTTTGAGAAAAACCATATCACCCACTGCAAACTCTCTGTCAATGCACTTTTTATCTGCGAAAAATTTCATTCTAGCTTGGGCTTTAATCAAGTCTTCCCTGAGAAGTTGTAGCATAACATTCCTTTCTTTCAGATAAGACTCCACTGAGGCCACTGAAGTTGTTGTAGGCATCGGAAAGATAAGATGAGGTGGTTGGTAACCATAGAGGTACTGAAATGGAGACATCTTTAAGGAGGTATGATAATTGGTGTTGAACCACCACTCTGCTAAGGCTAATCATTGGAACCATTGTTTAGGGTTAGAGATTGTCATGCATCTAAAGTATTGCTCGACACAAGCATTAGTTCTTTCTATTTGACCATCTGTTTGTGGATGGTAGGCTGTACTGAGTTTGATAATGGTGCCCAATGAGTTGAATAAAGCCTGCCAAAATTGGCTCACAAAGATCTTGTCCCTGTCACTGACAATAGATCTAGGAAGGCCATGAAGTTTGAAAATATGATTAAGAAATTATTTGGCTACTGTGATGGATGTGAAGGGGTGGATCAAGGCAAGAAATGGCTATATTTTGTGAGCATGTCAACAACAACCAATATCACACTCTTGTGATTAGATAATGACATACCTTCAATGAAGTCCATGGAGATGTATTGCTAAGCTCTCTATGGTATAGGCAGTGGTTGAAGAAGACCATTAGGAAAGGAATAATTGCCCTTATTACACTGAAAAACCTCACAGGCGGCTACAAACTGCAGAACATCATGTTTCATTTTTGGCCAAAAGAAATGGGACTTAGCCCGTTGGTATGTGCCTAGCATACCTGAGTGTCCTCCAATGGCAGAAGAGTGGAGAGACTTGAGAATGGAGTTTCTAACATTGTTAGCTAAACCAATGTATAGTCTCCCCTTGAATCTTAAGATGCCATGAGTATAAGAAAATGGTGATTGAGATGTAGATATAAGCAGTTGTGAGATATGTTGTTGTGCAATGGCATCATTCTCATAACTGGAGATAACATCAAGTGCCCATTGTGGAGTGCTGCAGGAGAGAGCATGACATTCGGCATTGTCAGAGGGTAATCTGGAGAGGGCAGCAATTATAGTATTGTCCCTCTCCTTCTTGTACTTGATAACATAATCGAAACCCATGAGTTTAATGAGCCATTTCTGTTGAAGAGCAGTGGAAATTCTTTAGTCCATCAAATACTTAAGGCTTTGGTGGTCAGTATGGATAATAAACTGACTACGGGAGAGATAATATTTCCACTTTTGCACCGCCATGACAATGGCAAAAAATTATTTTTCATATGTGGACAATGCTAGTGCCTTAGGTCCAAGTGCTTTACTGAAATAAGAAATGGGTTTACCTTCCTGCATTAAAATAGCTCCCACCCCCTAGCACAAGCATCAGTCTCCAATGTGAATTGTTTGGAGAAGTCAGGCAAAGCTAACACTGGGGCTCTTGTCATAGCATCTTTGAGTTCAGTGAAGGAAGCATGGGCATCTAAAGTCCACTAAAAAGAATCCTTTTTTAGCATATTAGTGAGGGGTTTGGCAATAGTACCATACATGTGAATGAACCGTCGATAGTAACCAGTTAAGCACAAAAAACATCTCAGTTGCTTCAATGTAGTAGGTAATGGCCAAGTTTGCATTGCAGCTATTTTCTCCGGGTCTGAAGCAACTCCCTGAGCAGTAATGAGGTAGCCTAGATATTCCAGCTGAGATTGGCCGAACACACACTTGGATAATTTTGCATATAAGGAGTGTTGTCTCAATACTGAGAAGACTTGTTGTAGATGAGCAACATGTTCTTCCACTGAAGAACTATAGACCAATATATCATCGAAAAACACCAAGATAAATTTCCTTAAAAATGGTTGAAAGATGTCATTCATGAGGGCTTGAAATGTGGCTGGGGCATTAGTAAGACCAAATGACATGACTCTAAACTCATAGTGTCCATGATGGGTTTTAAAGGATGTTTTATGAATATCTGGACCAAATAACCTGACTTGATGATAGGAGGATCGTAAATCAATCTTGGAAAAAATGATAGCTCCCTTTAATTCATCAAGCAATTCATCAATCAGTGGAATATGAAACTTATCTTTCACAGTCATGTCATTTAACTTTCTATAATCGACACAAAATCGCCAAGTTCCATCCTTCTTTTTGATAAGCAGAATGGGAGAAGCAAAAAGGCTATGGCTTTTTTGAATAAGTCTTGCATTAAGCATTTCTTGAACCAAGCTTTTGACCATAGAATTTTTTATATATGGACATCTATAGGGTCTTTGAGAAATTGGGTTAGAATGTGGTTTAAGAGGAATTTTGTGGTCCAATGCCCTTTGTAGTGGAAGTTGAGAAGATTCAGCAAAAGTATCAGAGTAGGAGTTTACTAGTGGTGTGAGGAAGGGTGGTGTAGGGGAGGGTGGTGATGATGAGATAGCAAAAAATTGACCCAAGAATGCAGGGACCTTACGCTTGACATAGTTTTTAAAAACATAAGCATTAATAAGGCTGAGAGAAAAGTTAGAGGAACTCCCATGCAATGTGATGTGGTTGTCTTGATGCATGAATGAAATCTTGAGTTGAGAAAAATTGAAGGTGATATCACCCAGCTGATGCAGCCAATCATCTCCTAACACCATATCGTAACCACCTAAAGGAAGCACCCGCAAATCAAATGAAAATTGGTTGCCCTGCATTTCCCAACAAAGTTGGTGACAGATGCCCTTGCTGATGGTATTATCTCCATTAGCTACTGTGACTAACATGTGGCCCGTTGGAGATGCATGATACCCAATTGATCTGTAAGTCAAGAATCGATGAAGGAATGAGTGCTCCCTGTGTCGATGAGGATCATAATTGGCTTCTTCTGCAAATGACCAGCAATTCGTATAGTATCATGAACCATATTCCCTTGTAAGGCATGTAAGGAGATTTCCATAGTGGAGTCAGTAGAAGGAGGTAAGTCAACTGAATGGGTAGTATCATGCAGTTGGTCTGACTCCTCACTATCCTCATCAGTTATAAGCATGAAAAGTTGCTGAGTCTTGCATTTATTGCCTGGTCTGTAAAACTCATCGCAATTGTAGCACAAACCTTTATCCTTACGTTGCTGCATTTGGGCATAAGTGAGGCACCTGATTGGGGTTATGGTTTTGTCAGGTGAAGTGGTGGTAGGTGTGGTGGGAAGTGTAACAATAGGTTGTGAAGAAGAGCCACTAGATTTACCATATGAAGTAGATGGTGAATAAAAGGGTGTGATGTTGTTAGATGGTTGAGAGATGGCTAATGGAGGAGGTGCAAAGGGTTTGTGAAATGACTTCAGTGGTTTAGGTGAGTGATGCAGAGATGCTTGCTACATTCTAGCAAGAAAAAATGCCTCAGAAACAGTATCTGGTTTAAACATCTGAACAGCAGTACGTATTTCCTCCTTCATGCCACTTATAAAACTCAATGTATAAAAGTTTTCTGGTAGAGTTGGATTATTGGCTACCATGAATGTCTTATAATTCTCCCATTGATCATAGTAAGCTTCCATTGTAGATGTTTGAGACAATTTATTAAAGCACCCTACATAATTATCCTGTGAAATATCTTCATATCTAGCACATAAATATTTAGTAAAAGTATCACAAGAAATGAATTCTTTACCCCTTTGATAGTTTAAAAACCATGGATCTACCTGTGAATCAAAGTAAATAGCAGCCATATCTACTTGTTATTCATCAGGAAACTTATGAAGATAAAAATAGCGATTGCACTTAAGAATCCAGTCATGAGGGTTGATACCATTAAAGCGTGGAAAATCGACTTTAGGGGTACGAGTAAACTTACTATGCTCTTTATGAGTTAGACGATGACCCTCAGAATAAAATTCACCGATATGAGCATCTGAATTGGAAGAATCAGCATCAACTCCAGTATCGTCCGATCGCTTGATGCGTAGAAATTGGATGATATCTTGTAGATTGGTTTTCATTATGGTGAAATCCGAATCCAAACGATTAACAAATTGATTAAGGGTACCTACAGATGTTGATGTTTGATGCACCGAAGAAGCTAATTGAGTAACTGTTGTTGTTAGATGATTGAGATTTGAATTAGCTCGGCGACTGTAACTTTTTCTGCCATAACCACGTGTACAGGAGAAAAATCTGATACCAATTGTAGTGTATTGGGATACAACTACAAGGAATGAAGAAGATAATTCAGCAGCAAGCTGCTTTCTCTCTGGGATATAGAGCCTAACTTTCAGTTCTGAAAGCAAAAATTATTTCATTCATTGGCCTCAACAATTACAGATTGGTTCCTTAATACCCAATCGAGTTTTTTAGTTACCAACGATTACAAATACATCACTTTTAATACACAAAACTCGAGGAAAGTAATTAACCTAATCATAAGTAACGGCTAGGTCGATTTTACCCTTAGGACCGACAAGACTATCCAAGGCTCGACAAGGCTCATGGAATGTGTACATGACATGTACAACCATGACTCGCATAAGTAATTTACTTGGTTAAGGTATAACCATCAAATTTGTTTAGCAATTGTGTGCGCTTATGTTTTTCTATGATTAACCATTAAATAGATTATCAAATGGACTAGTGGGAGAATGTAAGAATATTTATTTACTTAGAAGTATCCTATTGGGCCATGTAATATATTTGGTTAATTAAGAATATTGCTAAATATATTGGTTACCATATGTCTTGGGCTTATTTCCTATTATCTCTTCCTTGATGGACGGTCGAGATTGAATGCTAATTCTAAACCCTATGAGCCTTGCTCCTCTTTCTACCAATAAAAGGAACTCAATTGCCATTAATATTGTTTCGAGAATTTTATTATTCATTACACAAGAAAGGTCAAGAAGGAGAAACCAAGATATTCCATTGTATTATGTTCTACAGATGTACTTTCAACCTTGAAGGATTTCTTGGATTCAATCAATGACCTCACCAGGTATTATACTTTAACATAACTATGCGTATTGTGATTATCATGTTGTTCGAAGATTCAACCGTTATGTTTATATAAAATAAATTCTTATATGAATACCATTTACTGAGATGCTTTTCGATTTGTAGAAATAAAAAAAATGCAACCTGGATGGTTTGAGGCATACCTCAAGTATTTAAGGCTAATGGATTTCTTCAACTATCTAATAGAGGAGGATAAGGGGTGTCTACAAATGGCAAAAGTACTAAGGTACCCTCACTATTCTTATTCGATTCTAAACATAATTCTTCTAACAATGAAATATATTCAACTAACACTTTACTTAAATCACATCTCTCTCAACAATCAAGTTTGTATTTAACTACACCTATCAAATTAATTTATTCCCTCTTTTGATTTTTTTTCCCTTTCTTAAACTAAAAATCGTCGATTGCAGTAATATGACGATGTGATTTACTAACCCATTCCTCTTAACTAGGTTTTTGATTGATTTAATGTTTCAAGATTTAGATATTCGAATTTCCTGCATTTAACCCGAATCAGTTTATGTTCATGTATACATTGATCAATTCCATCATTATCGGAAGATGATCACATACACTCGACCGATTTATATTGGTGCTCTTCTTGGTTGAAGAGCATAAACTAGAATCGATTGATGTGGATACTCACATAAACTAATTCTGGTTTGTGTTCTTCGTGGTTGAATAACACAGCCCAGAATCGGTCGACGTGGACACTGACATAAACCGATTATGGTTTGAGGATACGTAAAAAAAAATGTCATTTTTTTCTCTAGAATCGGTCCACATGGATTCCCTCATCCGCCGATTTTATTGATTTTTCTGTTGATTCTTTTCCTCGCTTTACTGTATTATTCTTCCAACCATGAATAAAGAATAATAATTCCAATTGAAATGATTATGTTTGTGTAGTGTAAAGCCTACCTTTTGATTGACAAACTGAAATTAAGAACCCTTTGTGATCAACTCAATCATAGGATGAGAATGATTTCATACTCATAGTGCTCTATAATCGAACTGAAAATGAGTGTTACTAAAAAAATAATACCCGAATTGAGAATGAGTATGATTTTATACTTGGATTTTTATACCCAAATTGAGAATGAGTATGATCTTATAAGTATAAATTCATACCAATTCTCATAAGTATTTCTTCGCGGTCTTCGATAAAATTGGATTGGATAATATTTATAGATGTTTCTTTCAAAGAAGAAGATTTCACAATGAGTTTATGGACCAAGAATCTTTATGCACCTAGCGGAAGGTTGGGACAAAACAACTTTGAGGATTCATGCAGAAGCGAAAGCTTTACTCAAGGAAAGTAAATGCTAATGGATAATATTTTATCTACTGTGTTCATAGTTACAGATTGCAAACAACTAGCAGATATAATAAACAATAAAATTTGTAAATTCCGTGAAAGGCGGAAAACACAATGTAAGAGGCGAAAAATATTCTTCAAAAACTTCCACAAGCTCAAGAACAATATATCAACAAGAAACATAATGCAGCAGCGGACTCAATTGCTAAAGAAACAAGAATACAAAAGCTTCATGAAAAAGCGGGGGTCTAACAACCTCACCCAATATTTCGATTAGCAATCTGTATGGACTAACTCTAATATACTTTTAAGAGAATCAACTAGACAGTCAGACTCAATCTTAATAAAAACTATATCAAGAAGTTAATATCTCTATCTGTCGATTTGATCTATACTCAAGCAAATAGAAATCTGCGAATCTTTATCAAATACAAGAGAGATATAAACTTGGATTGTACCAAAAACCAATATCCAAGGATCAATCAATTTCCAATCAACAACCAAAGGTTGGATTTCATA
Organism: Papaver bracteatum; assembly: GCA_023529315.1. Classification (NCBI taxonomy): domain Eukaryota; kingdom Viridiplantae; phylum Streptophyta; class Magnoliopsida; order Ranunculales; family Papaveraceae; genus Papaver; species Papaver bracteatum. The sequence goes on from JAJJWX010003657.1 coordinate 181,746, forward strand.
ATTGATCGATACAACGCACAACCTGTGATATTTAAATTATATAACAAAATTGAAAAGGTGAGGGTACCCAAATATACCTCAAGCTAAAACTTTTCCTTCCTATAAGTCCTTTCTTCGAAAGTGATTGTCTATGGACTGAGTCGAGACAATACAACTAATTGTTTCACACTTCATGTGATCGTCTATGGATACGAGATCGAGACAATATAACAACGAAGTATGTTTACTTGATACAAAAGTTCGGACTTAACCAAACACAATAGGATTCACGTATCAAGCAAATATGAATTAATGTTTGTGCAATTTACTTTAATTATAATAAAAAAATTATAATGCGTAAATATAAAATAAATAACACATCAAGATTTTGTTAATGAGGAAACCGCAAATGCATAAAACCCCCGGGACCTTGTCCAGAATTGAATACTCTCAGGATTAAGCCTCTATACAAAATAAACCAACTTCGTATAGTTGAGACCAAGAAACTAAACCTATAGTTCACCTAGTTCCGTATGTATTCCCATGCCTCCAACCTATAAACAAGTCATGTACTTGGGCCAATTCCTTTGGTTCGTATTCCAAACAGTAAAGGAAGAACAAATCTGTTTGGTATCAACTCTCTTCAACCAAGTGATATGAGTTGCGCAAAGGCTCTTCTATTTATCTTAACATAAACTCCTTTGCCAAGTTCCAAGATCTATCTTATGTTCAATCACCAAAAGGCAATCGGTAAGATTAAGCCAACAACACTCTTAATCCAAAGAACTATGTTGATGCCGATCTTCTCAATTAATCAATCCAATCTACCACAAGGATAAACCAATTATTAATTGGATCATCTGTTACCCAAACAAGTATTGTGCACACCAAAGATTATAAAACCAAGTCAGAAATCTTTTATCTCTTATTTGTCTTCAAATCTTCTTAGATCTTCAATAAACACATGCACACAACTACTTTAATATCTTGTGATCAATCACACACAGAACAGAGTCTATTAGCAATGAATTATCACAAGATCGTCTTTAGATCTAACAACAATTTAAAGATCCATGTCAAAACCTTGAACTAGTTTGAGTAAATCTTATATCAGAAGAGAAGATTCTCAAGCATAAAAAAAACTAGCTGCAATCAAATTTCAACCACCGTTAGTCAATCAAATCAACACGAAAACTAAAGATAAACCATAATATCTAGTTTCCCACCAACGGGCCGCGCTAGAGCTTCTCAATCCCAAAGAAGACTTTAAATTGAGCGGTCGTAAGAGATTTCACCTAATTAAATTACTCTCTTCTTCATAGGATGATTCACATGTGAAAACTGTGCATAGTCACACTAGCTTACCAAAGATACGTCTGACTAGGTACTAGGATCGGTTCCCCACATATATTTGGTATCTAACTTGTATGCACTGCACATGTCCATATGATCAGTTCTCCTTGCCTAAAAGTATTCATAGGATTGGTTCCCCTTTCTTCTATAGACCTTGATGCACCTCATACAAGGATAGTTTCCCCCTTGTGATGTATTGCACCTCTTCATAGGATCGGTTCCCCTTTCCCAAATTTGGTCAGACACTCACAAACCTGATCATACCCCAGGTGATTACTTAAGATCTGTTTCACTAATAAAAGTCATACCAATACGTAAGTCAGGCCTCATGTGAATAGTTTTACGAAGAACACAAACAAGTCATGAGCGGTTATACTAATCACACATATTGGTAGTTCATAAGATTTGCAATGAAGGACAGTCCCAATAACACTTGGCGATTTCCTTTTCGGTTCACAACACATATCATGAACTTACTTCCTTAGAACACATGTAAAAATTGTTCCCTAGGATGAAATCCTCACCTCATACCCATACATAATCACAATATCATTCATACGATTATGTTGATGTCTTATATACAAAGTTTAATGGTTAAGCAAGAAACTTCATATTGTATTCCTTAATACTATGTCTATCTAGAGTGCTCATGCTTCGCAGTTTTGTGTTTTCAATATGCACGACTTGAAATATACGTTAGGGAATGAAACAGTTCAAGTCAAATATCACTAACCTCAAGTGGAAGGATGATGTTGTGGTTGTAGCTCCATACTTCTTCACTTCTTCAAGTATTCGAAATACTTGTAATGTCTCACCCTAATACTTTCAAGCTAACCTATACGAAGTTGACTTTAGTACATTTAAATCAAGTGACTCTTAAATAAGTTTTGGCTCACTAAAATATGACAACAAAACTTGATGGGTTCAACCGAGCTATGCTCTAACAAAAATATAATTCGGAGTGGAAATAACACAGACACCAGAAATTTTGGTAACGAGGAAACCACAAATGCAGAAAACCCCGGTACCTAGTCCAGATTGAACACCACACTATATTAAACTGCTACAGATTTTAGCCTAATACAAACTAACTTCGGTCTGGATTGTAGTTAACCCTAATCAATATCACACTGATTCAAGGTACAGTTGCTCCTTAAGTCTGTGATCCCGGCAGGATACTACACACTTGATTCCCTTAGTTGATCTCACCCACAATCAAGAGTTGCTACGACCCAAAGTCGAAAACTTGAATAAACAAATCTGTATCACACAGAAAAGTCTACTATAATATATAAATTTGTCTCCCACAAATAAACCTATGAGTTTTATTCCATCTTTTGATAAAATCAAGGTGAACATGAACCAATCAATAACCCAGACTTATATTCCCGAAGAACTTCCTAAAATTATTGATCACCTCACAATAATATAAATTGTATGGTAGTGAAATTAGATATTGCGGAATCACAAACGATGAGACGAAGATGTTTGTGATTTCTTTTTATCTTCTTGTTTGTGGGAGAAAACTACTTCTGCCGGTTTAGGTAATTTTGGATGTGTGTGTGGATGAAAAGTGAGTTTAAACCTTCAAAAAATGTGTTGCACGATGAGCACTTTGATTCGAGACATAATCTATACAATTCTGGCCTAAACCGAGGACACGGCCGTTCCAGATTTGTTTCGGTCATAGGTGAAGGATGTGAGGTTGATCTTAGGGAGGGAAGTGAAGAAGGTGTTGAGAGTGTGAAGGTGAAGGCTATTTTATGACTTGTTAACATAAGGTTGAGCAGGCTAGCAAATGTTGCAGGCAGGCTCTGGGTGTTGAATACGATGGTATTAACACTTGGTTTTCTGTGTTGTTCGGACTTCTGTCTTTGGAAATAGGGAGGAGAACCTATTTATACAAGTCGATAATCCTTCATTACGTCTCTCGTGGGAAAGTGGAGTGATGGAGGAAGTGGAGTTGTGTGTTAGTGCCACACGGTTTCTTGCCCACTTCTCCTATCATCGCTAACCGCCCATGTTTCCCTGACACGATCTTGTGATGGCATGTTGCACACTGCACGCTGTAAACCGCCAGACCAATACCCCAGTTTGTATCCCCAAGTTGTGACGTGATTAATGTCTCGGGTGTGTGGATCGTGGGACCCACATAAAATAGTGCATGGTGAACCGTGAACTTGGTATAACATCGCATGCAACCATCTTCAGGTGACCGTTTGGAGGCTGTATAGACAGGCCATGCCTTGGTCGGTTACCCTGTGAAGAAGAGTGGCGGATGGTGGTCATGTTGATACCTTGTTTGCTGTTTGATTCGCACCCTAAGTCATTCATCTAAGCTTGCAAATTTGGACGGACGAGATGGCTCGTAGCCTTGCTTGCGACCGTTGGATGGGAGGCGCGCATGCTGCCTCTTTCGGCCCAAATGTTTGCATGCTTAGAGAGTTCCAATGGAGGAACCGATCAGCCCTGTATGGAGGCGGTACAATGGTGCTCACGCCCATGCCTGCTTGACTCGCAAAGATTTGATCTAAGCCACTCGACTCAGGTGGCAAAGACGGGTGTTCGAGATTAAAACTTATGGAGGGGCTGTGACATGTTGCCTTTAGGCGCGTGTACCGAGGTGCTCATCTATCACTGGCCTTGGATGACCGGCTAGGAATGAATCCGGGCCCACGGTGGTCATGCTAGCATGCTCGGTTCGCTCTAAGTCTCCATCTTGGCCTTCCATCCAAGCCTGCAAAGATGGACGCTCGAGATGTTTCTACACCGCAAACCCTAATTAGGATTTTGGACCGGCCACTTTGGGCGATCGGTTTTGGGTTACGTGCACCTCCTTTGGGGATACCGACCATGTATGCAACATCTTGGCGACAATGAGCATGTACATGCTTGATCTATGACCCTGGGCGCAATCTAAGCCATCCAACTATGCCTGCGAAGTCGGATGGTCGTGATCATTTTGGATCTTCTCAACCTGCATAAGGCGTTAATCTAGCCTTGTTTGGGCAATCGTTTCTTACACCACGGCTTGCCTATGAGGGAGTCGTCATGTAGGTAGAAAGTGGGCCCTCCAATGGTGTACCATCACTTCACTACTTGTTTTAGGGTATAATCTAAGCCGTCCAACTATGCCTGCGAAGTTGGACATTCACGATTAAAAGGAACCCTAGCCGTGCGTCATGCTCACTTTGAGCGCACGTTTTGGAAGGACCAACTGTAGTTGGTCTTGACCATTTGGTCATGTATGGAGGTGGGTCCTAGGTGATCATGGTAGCATGCTCAGGACCCCCTGAATCTATATCTACACCCTCCATCTATGCTTGCGAAGTTGGACGGATGAGATATATTTTTGGGTTTGTTTTCAGCAAGTGAGACTAACACGGGTAGACTTGCATGCGCTCAACGGGGCTAGTATAACCTGCCGTCAGGTAGCCTACGGGTGTTTGCACGTCGAACACAAGGCTTTAATTAAAGCATTAATAGTAATGATGTATACCTCGTAAAAACCAGGGATGGTTGCTACATGCTCCGTCGGGATGGTTGCTACATGCTCCGTTCTGGGTATGTTTTAATTCTCAGGGATGGTTGCACATGCTCCAATGAATTAATATGGCGAGAAGTATTCATCGCCTGAAGGCTTTATCCTTTGCAGGACGTCAGCTTACAAAAATTGGGTTTTTACAATTTTAGCCTTTAAATAGAAATCCACCATCAACATTAAGTCCCCTGCCTAGCATGCAATGGTTACACTATTATAGGGTAGGCATGAGATGGTGACAAATATACGTAAAATAAATAAAGGTAACTAACCTTGGAAGAAAACCGCTAGTGATTGTCCATGTGAACGCATCGTCTCAGGCATGAAACCTTGGGTGGGCCGGTTTCCCTTCTTGGTTTTTTGGAAGCAAAAAGGAATCCTTATCTAATTAGAATTCTTCAAATTTTTGCCTATAAAAGGGAGAACCCTTTTTTGTTTTCCCTTCACGATTTTTTTTTTTTTTTTTTGTGAACGTCCAGCTCTCTGCTCGTGCTGCCGCCATCGCCGTTGCTGCCGGAGTCGCTGCCGGATTTGTTGCCGCCGGCGCCGTTAATCAGGTACGTGCAAAAAAATATATTTTTTTTTTTTTTTGTAAACCCTAATTATTTAGGTTGTGTTTCTTTTGCACTTTGAGAGGATTGTAGGTGCGACATACCATAATTGATTCCTTTACCACCTGCCAAGATTGCGTAGTAAAAGAAAGCATAAACATGTTGTTCGTTCCCTTTATCCTTGCATGTCAAAACCCAGGTTGTAGCTTGATAGAACCGCTGCCTTGAACTCGTATACATGATAACCACCTGTAGAAAATATGTTTTCATGTTGGCTTAGTTTTAGGGATGCGTATGCAAACTTTAGTGCCCGCCTGCGTGATTTTTGAGGTACTCTTGCGCTTGCGTTTATCAAAATTGCTGTAGAATCCTCATACAAACTCGGATTTTGACGGTCCGCATATGTATCCTCAAGCCCAGAAAATTTCCAAACTTTAACAAAGAAGATTTTTGAATTTTGAACATGTTTAGGGGATAAAAATCGCGAAATAGTAAACTTCCAGGAGGTTTTCAGAATTTTTTCAGGTTGCGTGTCTTCTGATGTTTTGGCCACCCCTTCTTTCTATTTCATCCGATTGTCGTGAAATTTTGATATGTTGTAGGTAACTTCCATATGAAGAGAATGGCACATAACATAACACTAGATTCCATACCCGTTGCTCCCAGTTCATAATCGAACACAGGGTAGTGTAAATTTCCCTCAACTGAGTTTGTTTGGAGGACGCTTGAACCATCCCAATCCCATGTAATCTCCGTATTAGGTGCCTAACAACGAAGTTGGGAATCACAAGAATCTTTTATTGCTGTACGACCCCTTGGAAACATGCTAACACTTCCAATCTTATTGCAGTTGCTCAATGATGAACGCGGAGGATAATGTTGTGAAGGGAGGTGTCGACTCTTTCAGAGATGTGCCAAATATAAATGATGGAATGCTTACCAAGTCTTTTCCAAACGTCAGGAGGCACCCCAGACATAATATAATCCTTATTACCGGTTCAGAAAATGAAGAGGGTCTACCATCGTCTTTAGCAGGCGTGATGAGGCTTTGTCTCCAGAAGAAAGAATATCCACCTTCCCCCATTGACTTCAGAATTTGTCAGAATCCACTTGACTCATACGAAGGATGGATGTGGTGCATGTTGGGTAATGAAGGGATTAGAGACAACTTAACCAGGGCGCGAATTCTTGATGCTATTAAGGCGTCTGCAATTCTTCATGTCAAGAAGGATATCCTAGGTTTGGTCGCTTTTGCTGCTCGATGGTGTCCTTCTACGAACACATCTTTATGCACGTGGGGTGAAATAACTATCACTCTTGAGAGCGTGTCTGAATTAATGAGCCTTCCTGTCGCTGGCAGTCTTAATTGCAAACTGTCTGAAGGCGAAAACATCATCTATCAGGCTATAATTCAGAAGGTGAACGAATACGATCAGTTGGAGAAGAAGCCGAAATGTTTCTACACTTGGTGGGTGGGTGAATGGTCTTCCACGCAAGGTAATGATGATCTTAGCACAGCTGCATTCTTGTCCTTGTGGTTGTCCAGAGATATTCTTGATGACGGCTCCGGCACGAAAACTATTAGAAAGAAAATCATCGTATTCGCCATTAAGCTAGGCAAAGGTATAACTCTCCCTTTGGCTTTGTTATTCCTAGGCTCGCTGTATGGTCACCTGAATTCTTTAGTGGAGGAGATGTATATTTCCAACGGGTACATGAAGGTGGATACATATATGCACGTCGCCTTTCTTCAGGCGTTTTTGTGGGAACACTTTAAGGATTACGCTCCCACTCCTACAACCTCAGTCCCCAGCTTGTATGGTGATTCAAGAATACTCCGTTGGCAGAATAGACGTCCAAAATCTGGGGTGAGGCTTGTAGATTTGCTCGATAGTGTGAGTGCCATAGACTTTCGTCCTTGGGGGCCGGTTCATCCTTCCGCCATCGTCCCTGTCATTGAGCTGCCGCCTGAGGGGAGAGATATGAGCCTTGAAGAAGTTGTTTTCCTGCGGAGCTGTATACCAGGATATATTCCTTCTTTTTGTGATGACAGGCTAAGCATTATTCCATATAATATTGATAGAGCCGCTCACCAAATGGGTTTTGATCAAGGTGTCCCATTTCGTCGTCCCGCAACGCCTTCAGAAGAACTTAAGTCATCATGCCTTGATGTTGATGTTTTCTCGCCGGAGCTGAAACTTCCTTTTCCTTCCCCGAGGATAAAGCCAGTAGCTACTTCTGGTTACAAAGATTTTTTGGAGGGGGCAATTACTGCTCTTTAAATCATTTTCTAGCGAAACGGTAACTGACCTTCGTGATAAACCTCTTGGCTGGTCATAAGCGATTGAAACCCCTTCTAGGGAAACGAGGCAGGGTTAACGCCACCGACTGCAATCTTAAGTCCAAGAAAAAGAAGCAAGCATGTAGTCCAGTAATTCTCAACTCTTCCAATATGCAGGTATTCTGAATTCTTTATGCTTAATTTTCAGTTTCGACTTCCATGAGGAGCTTTTACTAATCCTTGTTGGTGATCAGAGGATTCCTGAAGAAAATGCCTTTTCCGCACTGACTCGAGTTTACAATGAGGAGCGTGGAGGCAACGGGAAGTCTGGAAATCTTCATGCTGGGAAACCTGGTAATAATGACCTTCATGTAGAATAGTCTGGAAACACTGATCTTCATGCGGAGAAGTATGGCAACATCGATCTTCATGTAGATGAGTCCGGTAATACTGATCCTATCATATACAACGATGAAGATGGTGCAAGCTCGATTGAAGAGAATGCCTTTCAGAGCGGTAATTTTAATGATCTTGTAGATGAGGCCGTGTCAGCAATCCAGACCAGCACTTCGAGGAGTTTGGAAGGGACATCTACTGCGATGGTTCCTTCTAAAGAGATGTTGTCACCAGCAGTCATTCCTGGTGGTATGTTCAACCTTCCCTTTGATAATCCACGTCCTGATCATGTGTTGGTTAGAGGGTTCAGCGTGCCGGCCCAGTTTGAGGAGTTGTACACCACAATATCGAAGAAATATGGCCACATTGCTACCACCACGAAGCTGAAGAGTCACCTTGCTTTGGTAAATCGCGTTCAGGAGGCCTTACCCTCTATTCGGGAGATGAGTGTCGCAATTGGTCGTGATGTTTCTGAAGACGTGATGGAAGACTGGAAGTTCCACTTGGATGTGTTTGCGCAGTATGACTTCAATGCTCCTTGGTTATTCAAAGGGTTTCATGCAATTCAGGAGATTCAGAAGAAGCAAGGTACGGTGCTTTCCATTGAATGTGTCGTTCGTCAGAAACAAAAGGTTGGTAGGTTGGCCGAGGAGTTGAAATCTCAGCAAGCCGTTCTCCGGAAGATGGAAGCCGCTCTTTCTCAGAAGGATGAGGTGTTGCTGAAAGATTTTCCCTGAAGTATTCATGCCGTCTACTTGTGTTTTCTCTTTAGATGCTTTTCGAGTGATTGTGAGGATTTCCTTTCACACAGTTTGGTTCTAGGTTTTGAATTGATAGGTGATTGAATCTTGGACTGGTTTATTTACGACATGCTTTTATGAATGTTTGACTTTTGGAAAAGATTATTCTAAAATAGAATCTGAATCTTATATTATGAGTGATCATACATGTCATGTGAAATTGAAAACGCAGTGTGAAAGGGAAAGGTGATGGGTGGTGAGCATGTATGGCGCTTGCTCATTGAGTATCCTGTTCATATATGTAGGACGCCAAGTCCCCATTAGGATATATAATTATCTTACAGTAATGTTTGCTGGGACTTATTTGTCTTTCGAAATCCGTGTATGATAATGAGCACTCCCGAATACCCTCTCCCCAAAGAGCGCGTGCTAATTTTTTAAGGGGAAATATTGCTTCTCTAAATTTATCTTATCGTGGAAAATGCGTTTCAATGTGTGGCACTCGCTGGTGGGGTGATGGAGAAATCGATGGTAATGACAATACCTCGGGTTGGCTGTCTCTTGATCGGTGGGCGGACGCCGCACCGGCGGCAGTTGTACTTCTCCATCATGTACCCATATCTCTAACAACTCCACAATCTTCCTTATGGGAAACGGGAATCGTGTATCTTTTGAGTCTAAACTTTCCTGCGTCGGCGTGTGTCGTGGCTCTTCCCTTAGGTTTCGGTGTGAAGCACGCTTTGGAGACAGAATTGAGGCGTTGTCACGTGTCACTGCATCTGCGGCCCTCTTGGTCGGGAGATTCTGCTGAAAAATGGAGGATGTTGCGCTGGCGATGGCATTGTCGTTGAGCTGGTGATTTGAAGGCTGCAAGCTCCTACGTTCATATGCTCTCTGATTGATTTCTCCTTCCTCTAGCGTTTCTTCCCCTGGATGAAGAGTCAGCACGGGTTGGGTATTATTCTGAGTTTTGGCAAGAGCCTTGAGGTATAAATATTCTAACAAGGCTTCGTATGCAGTTGATTCTCCGTTTTCATCCGGCAGGCGTAGTAATTCTTCATGCTGGTCGATCCGTCTCAAGCTACCGTTTCCAGGTGAAAGGTTTTGTTGGTCTCTGGGCTCTCTGGGGCCATGTGTTCCACCAGTTCATCTGAAAACCTGACATCCAGAATTTCTTGCATCATTAGTGATACTTCCCGGGTAGCTGCTTGCAGAGCCCTCATGTAATTCAGCCGATATGTTGTTCAAGAGACGGAAGGTTTCACTCTGCCTTCTGGCAATACCTGCTTGATTTGCCAGGACGTCTTCCAGCATCCTGGTCACATTTTCGATGACACTTGAATTATCCATGGTTTCTGAAGGATTCAACGAACGGGAGTACATCTCGGGATGAACTTCTGGGATTTGGTGAAGAGTGAATTGATAATCAAATCAAATTTAAGATCTGCCTCTCCAAAGTCGAATAAAAACTGGTAGCCTTTAAAGATTCGAGTTATGCAACCTAGTAATTAACCTCCCACTGTGGTCGCCAATTGTTTGTGGGAGAAAACTACTTCTGCCGGTTTAGGTAATTTTGGATGTTTGTGTGGATGAGAAGTGAGTTTAAACCTTCAACAAATGTGCTGCACGATGAGCACTTTGATTCGAGACATAATCTATACAATTCTGGCCTAAACCGAAGACACGGCCGTTCCATATTTGTTTCGGTCACATGTGAAGGATGTGAGGTTGCTCTTAGGGAGAGAAGAGAAGAAGGTGTTGAGAGTGTGAAGGTGAAGGCTATTTGATGACTTGTTAACAGAAGGTTGAGCAGGCTAGCAAATGTTGCAGGAAGGCTCTGGGTGTTGAATACGATGGTATTAACACTTGGTTTTATGTGTTGTTCGGACTTCTGTCTTTGGAAATAGGGAGGAGAACCTATTTATACAAGTCGATAAGCCTTCATTACATCTCTCGTGGGAAAGTGGAGTGATGGAGGAAGTGGAGTTGTGTGTTAGTGCCACACGGTTGCTTGCCCACTTCTCCTATCATCGCTAACCGCCCATGTTTCCCTGACACGATCTTGTGATGGCGTGTTGCACCCTGCACGCTGTAAACCGCCAGACCAATACCCCAGTTTGTATCCCCCAGTTGTGACGTGATTAATGTCTCGGGTGTGTGGATCGCGGGACCCACAGAAAATAGTGCAGGGTGAACCGTGAACTTGGTATAACATCGCATGCAGCCATCTTCAGGTGACCGTTTGGAGGCTGTATAGACAGGCCATGCCTTGGTCGGTTACCCTGTGAAGAAGAGTGACAGATGGTGGTCATGGTGATACCTTGTTTGATGGTTGATTCGCACCCTAAGTCATTCGTCCAAGCTTGCAAAGTTGGACGGACGAGATGGCTCGTAGCCTTGCTTGCGATCGTTGGATGGGAGGCGCGCATGCTGCCTATTTCGGCCCAAACGTTTGCATGCTTAGAGAGTTCCAATGGAGGAACCGATCAGCCCTGTATGGAGGCGGTACAATGGTGCTCATGCCCATGCCTGCTTGACTCGCAAAGATTTGATCTAAGCCACTCGACTCAGGTGGCAAAGACGAGTGGTCGAGATTAGAACTTATGGAGGGGCCGTGACATGTTGCCTTTAGGCGCGCATACCGAGGTGCTCATCTATCACTAACCTTGGATGACCGGATAGGCATAAATACGGGCCCACGGTGGTCATGCTAGCATGCTCGGTTCGCTCTAAGTCTCAGTCTTGGCCTTCCATCCAAGCCTGCGAAGATGGACGCTCGAGATGTTTCTACACCGCAAACCCTAATTAGGATTTTGGACCGGCCACTTTGGGCGATCGGTTTTGGGTTGCGTGCACCTCCTTTGGGGAGACCGACCATGTATGCAACATCTTGGGTCGAAAATGAGCATGTACATGCTTGCTCTATGACCCTGGCCGCAATCTAAGCCATCCAACTATGCCTGCGAAGTCGGATGGTCGTGATCGTTTTGGATCTTCTCAACCTGCATAAGGCGTTAATCTAGCCTTGTTTGGGTAATTGTTTCTTGTACCACGGCTTGCCTATGAGGGAGTCGGTCATGTAGGTAGAAAGTGGTCCCTTCAATGGTGTACCATCACTTCACTACTTGTTTTAGGGTATAATCTAAGCCGTCCAACTATGCCTGCGAAGTTGGACGTTCACGATTAAAAGGAACCCTAGCCGTGCGTCATGCTCACTTTGAGCGCACGTTTTGGAAGGACCAACTGTAGTTGGTCTTGACCGTTTGGTCATGTATGGAGGTGGGTTCGAGGTGATCATGGTAGCATGCTCAGGACCCCCTGAATCTATATCTACACCCTCCATCTATGCTTGCGAAGTAGGACGGATGAGATATATTTTTGGGTTTGTTTTCAGCAAGTGAGACTAACACGGGTAGTCTTGCATGCGTTCAACGGGGCTAGTATAACCTGGCGTCAGGTAGCCTACGGGTGTTTGCACGTCGAACATAAGGCTTTAATTAAAGCATTAATAGTAATGATGTATACCTACAGAAAACCGGGATGGTTGCTACATGCTCCGTCGGGATGGTTGCTACATGCTCCGTTCTGGGTATGTTTTAATTCTCAGGGATGGTTGCACATGCTCCAATGAATTAATATGGAGAGAAGTATTCATCGCCTGAAGGCTTTATCCTTTGCAGGACGTCAGCTTACAAAAATTGGCTTTTTTACAATTTTAGCCTTTAAATATAAATCCACCATCAACACTTCCCTATCAGAGATATAATCTCAAGCCAATTGAACTCGTATGATAGAAAATGGCAAGATCAGATCGCTCAACTACAAGAGAAGTTGTTTCGTCTGGCTTCACAATCCCAATGAAGTCTTTAGGTCGTTAACCGATAGGGTATCAAGAAGAAACCTACGGTTAAAGGAGAATCGACTCTAGTAAACCAACTAGTATCACACAGGAGGTGTGGGGATTAGTTTTTCCAATTTCTAGACGTCTCATTATATAGTTTTCAAATCAGGGTTTGTAATCTAAGTTACCTTAGTAACAAAGCATTCAGTATTCATCGTTAGATGAAAAACCTGATTTATCCAAGCTAATATCTTTCAACCGTTAGATTGAAACTTAGCTTGTCACATACACATGAAATGTATTTCATTTAGGTTTGAGTAACCGTACCTAAACGTGTACATTTGGTTGGTTCACAAATAGTTAACCAATGGTTAGCCATATGACCACTTTCATATCAACCATATTCATCTTCTTCATAACTAGTTCAAATGACTCATAAGAACTAGTTCAAGAGTTGTTCAATTGCTTAGATCTTTATACATAGACACAATTGAAACAAAATGGGTTTGATTCACTTGAATCAATTCATGAACAATATAGCCATGGTTTGCAAAGATTGCATTCCTTAATGATTTATTGTTTAAGTTCATGAGCTAACCGATTTGAGATATAACCAACTTAAGTACGCGTACGGGTACATGTACTCTAGCTTTTCCGGAATTGGGTTTGAAAACCCAGCTGAAATTTTCGGATGAAAACTTCTGTGGGTACACGTATGGATACGCGTACCTAAGGTGACTGGTTTGTAAGTTCATAAACTCCAAACTCAGCAGAATTTCATGGACGTGAACCTCCACCAGTACGCATACCCAACATGTCTCCTTCACCAATACCGTGCACATATATGTACGCACTTGGTTTCCGGTACATGGATTTATACACTAATGTGCGAACACACTATATATGCTTATATCCATAGGTGGTTACGTAATCTCAACTCTACATTTCAATCATTGAAACATTAAGTTCGGTTCAAGAACCCGACCCGAAAACACGAACTAGCAACCCCAAACGAGTCCCCAGGCCTTTCAAAGTGTAAATACACGTTTTCCTACTTGCTAAGTATGCGTACCTCAAATTCCAGCAGAAATTTTCGGAACTAAGGTATGCGTACCTTACTGTCTTCGGTATTCAATAAAAACTCTTTTTGGTTACAACTTCTTCGTCCGAACTCGGAATGACCTCATTATTTTTGAGTTCTTTTTATCTTTCAATTCTATTCAAGATGGTGATGAGAAATCCTTAATTTGAATGAGCTAAGATCAGTCTTTGGCCTGTCTCTTAATTTTGAGCGTTTTGCTCCTTTCCGTCGCACTTCTTCTACTTCTATTGGACTTGGGCGCTTAGATTCTTGAAATACTTATCTTCCTAGCTATTTTCAGAACTTTGTATCTCCTTCTTGGATGATTCACCTATTATAGGAAAATAAGAGAAAACAAGAGTAATAATACGAAAATATGCAAGAATAATAGCTTAAACAAGTATGGAATGAACACTAAAATCATATGAATTATGCACTTATCAACCACTACAGATGCTAGCCTAATACAAAATAACTTCGGTCTAGACTGTAGTTGAACCCTAATCAATATCACACTGATTGTTCATGAATCTGTGGGAGAAATGAGAATCACCAATCACTTGAATCAATTCATGAACAATATAGCCACGGTTTGCAAAGATTGCATTCCTTAATGATTTATTGTTTAAGTTCATGAGCTAACCGATTTGAGATATAACCATCTTAGGTACACGTACGGATACTTGTACTCTAGCTTTACCGGAATGGGTTTGAAAACCCAGCAGAAATTTTCGGATAAAAACTTTCGTGGGCACGCGTACGGGTACGCATACCTAAGGTGAGTGGTTTGTAAGTTCGTAAAATCCAAACTCAGCAGAATTACATGGAAGTGAACTTCCGCCAATACGCGTACGGGTATGCGTACCCAACCTATCTCCTTAACCAATACCGCATGCACACATATGCACGCACTTGGTTTCCGGTACATGGATTTATACATTAATGTGCGAACACACTATATATGCTTATATCCATAGGTGGTTACATAATATCAACTCTACATTTCAATCATTTAAACATTCTTCTATAATGTTATAATAGTCGTTAAACATAAAGAATCGACTATCGTCATCAAAGTTATTTTTAAGATTGAAACGTCATCATGACTTTCGTCACGGATAAAGATGGAGGGTGGTTAAAGCGAAAGCTTACCAACACATATTTCGAGAAAAAGATGGGCGAGTAAACTCGAATCGAAATAGCAAATGTGTATGTATGGAAACTATCATACTTATACGACTGTTGTCTCAAGAGTAGGAGATAGATAGACTTTTGAGTGCTAGATAAGTTCAAGTCTCCACATACCTTTTTGGTCGGATGAAGTTCCACCGGTTTCCAGAGTAGTTCTTCGTCTTCATAAGATAATCGCCATGGAGTCTGGATCTCAATTATACTTAACTATCCTAGACCAAGACTTAGTCATAAGTAAACTAGAAATCAAGACGTATAGTTTTGATCACTAATATTGACAAACATGCTTGAGATAGCAACGCATGCGAGTTCGACCGAGAAATGCTCTAACACTTCATCATATGTCGACTCATTTGAACCAAGTCTAGTATCATTTGTAATAACTTCAATAAGAAATAGATTGCTTACTTTTTGTACTATATTGTTTGATTATTAGTATACTAACCTTTCCATCAAAAAGAAGAAATACCATTCTCAAATAAGGCATGATCATACTCGAGTATGAATCATATTCATTCTCTCATCGAGTATGAATGAGTATATATGGAGTATGAAACCATCGAGTATGAAATTATACTCATTCTTAACTCGAGTATATATGTAGTATGGATTCAAATTGTTTCGATGTCTTTCAACATTAGCATATAATCGGTAGATGTGATAGTTCATCTCGACCGATGGGTAAAAACAAATTTCAAATTTTTTTTGTATGTTTTTTGAAGTTACAATTGGATGATACCGATTTCAACACAAACCGATTCTGGAGTATAATTTTTAAAATTGGTTGTATAGACACCTAATATCCACCGATTCTTAGTGTTCTTGGTAGATGAAGAATACCAACCTATAATCGGTATATAGGTGCCATATTATTCACCGATTCTAGGTTGGTGTTCTCAAAAAATCATTTTTTTTTTAAATTTTCTCATGTTTTGATAATTTAATAACACAAGTTAATCTTACATTTGATACGCTATTTTTTACGATTTTTGTTAAAGGGAGAGAAAAATGTGATCCGAGGAGAACAAAAAAACGTAGTCAACTCATTAACTAGGATAAACTCGGTGTATTTCTCTAATGGGGTCTAAAATATCCTTACAAACAACATATTTTCTTAGCACACGATTTAAATTTAAAGTTTTCTTTTATATTTTTTGTCTTTCTTCTTCCGTATCCGTAAAATTCCACTTTCAAATATTTTGGAAAAACAAAATAACAAATTAATCTTCTATCAAGATTCCCGTCGTGATTGGTCTGCCTTTTAACCATGTGAACATTTTCAAATACTAACAGTCCCGTCGTGATTCTAGAGTACCCATATAATTCGATCATTATTTCTCTATGAAATCATCGGTTGCCTGGTTTGATGCTCAAAATATTAGAACTTGACCTTAATTCAAGTTGTGTCATTCATTTTTCTGGTTAGTTATATCAGAGGCATACTATTCAGTGGTGGGACTTGAGCTTAAATTATTAATGTATTTCAAAGATGTTCACCTGTTTAAACGAATTAAACTTTCCCTACACAAACAGTTACGTTATAAACAACGTTGGAACGTACCTTTTCTCCCTTTATCTTCTGTTCTATTACCTATGGGAAACCGATGATTTATGGTCACTTGTCTAAGATTATTTTTTTACTAATTGTAAAATTAAAATTTCTAGGGTTCATAATCTTTTTTATAGAAGGAGAAGACAATAAATAATTCCTGTGGCTATCAAGGTTTTTTTAGACCGAGTTGGAAAAGTATATCGAGTAAGTCCTAGTTATTGAGACAACTACGATTATTGCTCTCATCGGATCGTATTTTGCTTTCCCTATAACAAATTTTTTTTTACAACTAAATAACCAGGTTTATATTGGTTCATTAAGAGCATCTCCAATAGAAGGTGGAAAATTTATTTTTTAGTGACACATAAGAGTTTAGACCTTCATTTTAATTAAATCCATCTCCAACAGTAGGTCCTACAAACATAATGAAATACTAATTTTGAAGGTTTTGAAGAAAATCTTATCTTGACCTCCGGAATGACCTCCATATCATATTTTTTATTTTTAATAATTAATTAAAACACAATTAAACGGTTAAGATTTCATCACATAAGGTTTTCTAAGGGTTAAACCTCTATACTATATATATAGGGAGATGGTTTATTAGTCATGAGGTCTTATATTTACTATATGCGAAAATACTCCTAAACAAGGGTCTTAAAACAAATTCCACGTAGGATTTTTAAAACTCGATATTAGAGATACTCTAACAATAAGTAGATAATACTAAGTCTTATATATGTGCTAGATTGGAGGTGCTAGATTAGCACATAAATGTTGCAATTCAAAAAAAAAGTGTGGCAAAAAAGTTAACACTAGTTCTCTTTCCTACCAGTTGCTAGCATGTGAGCGAGCATGATAGAGAGTTATGCTGAATGATTCAGCGCGAGGAAAAGTACCTTTTCGCGGAACGAAACATCGCTCGGAAGAATATTCCAAGCATCTACGCTGAATGGTTCAGCGCCAAGCCCCAACATTGAATGGAAACGCGCCACAGGCAGGCGCTACATCATTCAGCGCTTGACTTTTTTTTTTTTTTACTTTTCACTCATTCAGTAATTAAATTTTATATTGTTTCATTATTTGTTTTCTCACACTCATGTTACACCACCAGACAATTATGTTTTCATTATTTGTTTTCTCACACTCATGTTACACCACCAGACAGTTATGTTTTCAATTTTTGAATTTTGAAAAGTTTGACAATTTGTTCCAACGGTTGTTTGTTTCAAAATCTTAAAATTTGGCAAACTAAGAAATTTAACATATACCAATCTAAAGGAAGGAGGCCAAGCTCAAATTCTCTAAAATGGAAGCACTTGGTTTTTTCCGCCATCTCTCAGCTATGGCTTCAACTAAACCTCTATCCGCATTGGAAAATTTAAACTCAAAGACAGAAGAAAACCCACAATTATCACAGTATATTTGCGCTATCGGATTATCTATTCACTAAAATTTTGTATAACGTTTCAACCTCATTAAAACTGCCTCTAAAGTTTATAGTTCGACTATCACTCAAATTATTAGATACATGCCTATCTCCCTTTGTCGAAACTATTCGTGGAACTTTCTGAGAAACCTTGGTTTGAATCTTCTCTCTTCTATAAACCCATCAATAAGATGATATATATCTCTAGCCCAAAATCTAAGATGCACGGTCACGATTAGTAGTTTTAGATTAAATATAGATTTTCAAACTTTCAGGATGACTAGATTACCCTCTATCCATTACGTACCATTAAAAAAATTAATATTTTATTATGGACGTATTTGTGGGCGTCATTCATGGCCGTTAGTTGTATTAGGGATTAATTAGGCTTAAATTAAGGTTTAAATTAGGCTTAAATAATGATAATTAAGGTTTAATTAAAGATAATTAATAATAATGACAAATAAGGATTACGTGTCATGTGATGGCTAAACCTATATGCTTGGTCGTTTTAGCTTGCGAAGAACGAGGAATGAACACCCAATTGAGTACTACGCTTGTTTCTTTTTCACCAAGTCTTTCTTTCTCTGTATTTCCAATATCAAAAAAAAAAAAAAAACAATTCAAGTTTTTTCCTTCCAAAAGACCTAAAGCGTATTGTAATAATTGATGAAATGTAATAACTGTATTTTCACTCAGCACCACTACATATTATAAATGAAAATTCCAATTATCACCACATATTAACGATTGTTAAAGATGATAATTCCGATTATCAACGGAGAAATAGTAGAATTTCATTAAAAATTGTAATTTTCACAACCACATCAGATTATTAAGAATAAAAATTATTATTTTTTTACTGAAAACTAGAATTTTTCACCTAATCTAATTAGCGTGAAAATGAGAAGTTTTACCCAACAATATCTTGTGAAAATTGGAATTTTCCTAAATCTCTATAGGTGATACTTGGGTATTTTTTTGTCGGTTGCAAAAAAAAAAAATAAAAAAAAAATGAGGACAAATAAAAATGTGAATTAATCGTTAGGTTTTTTTTAGGATAGAAACGAATCATTTAGAGAGATTTGGTAGGAGTAAATTATGTTGGGAAGTCAAAGGAGTTATTTATGGAGTGTTTTTAGGGGTGATAATTGGCGGTGCAGCTACGATGTGGTCGGGCCACATAATTCAAGGATGTGGCCCTTCTTTAAATGCTGACACGTCATACAAAGTAGGAAATCTTTTGAAAACCAATTTTATTTCATAATTGTTTTGTGTTTTTTATTTTTTAACTTACTACTTTTTCTCAAAAAGTAGACAGGTTGAGGGGATTTGGAGGGGGCATGTATTTTAGTTAGATATGTGTCGAAAAATAAAGAGGGGTCACATACAAAATGTATGTGGCCCGACCACATCGTAGCCTGGGCGGATAATTGGTCACAACCGTTTTATTTATTACTCCTATTTGTAAAAACATATTAAAATTATTTTTCTTAGTAAAAGGCTATTTATGTAAACAACCCTTATTTATAAATAAATATGGGTACTTCATATATACAATTTTAATGGTGGGTTTCATATATTAAAGAAAAGAGAAATGGGCTACAAAAAAAAATCCCCATTTCCAAATCATCTAAATGTTCTTCCATATTCATACTACAATCTTATATATTCATACTACAATCAATAACAAAAGGAAAAAAAGAATCAACCACATTTTATCATTTTCATCATAATCATACAAATTCATAATTCATACAAATTCACAATTTTATCAGCCACATTTTATCATTTCATCATAATCATACGAATTATACAAATTCATAATTCATACAAATTTAGCTTCATCAAAAATACTACAAGTATCATTTTCACTATAATCATGTAATCTCTTATACAAATTATCATTCAACTTCATCACAAATAATCAATTTAATTCCCAATATCAAATTTCATTCACAAAAATTCAAATTAAATCATACAATACTAGAAATATCATCTAAATCATCTAAACATATCAATTTCATCAACAAATCATGATCATCGGAAAAAAAAACCCTAAAGTTTCACAATCTTACCCAAATCAATTTCGTGGACGGATTCGCTCCAAACCAATCTCAAATGACTCTAAGGGTGTTTTTCTTCAAACCCACGATCCGATTTGTAACTTAGTTATGACGTAATATTCTTAAAACCACAAAACATTGAAACAGATTCATGAGTTATTACATAGAAGGCAAGCGAGCAACAAGCTGCGCCGCAAGCCCTTTTTGAATGGCAAACCCTATCCTCTTAAACACAAACTCTCTAGAATCGGGAGTCATGACATTACTGTGCATGACTCTTTGAACTCTCGCTAGGAGTCCAACCGCCTCCGGAGCTAAATACCCAAAAGTGTCAAAGGGCTATCCTGCTTGATCTACTACATGCATTTTGGAGGTTTTTTGGGTGGAAGAAATGAGATGAGGAAGAAGAAGAAGATCACCCTTCTGTTGGGTTTAGATCGATTTCTGCAACGCTAAACCGTGCAGCGTACGGCGCGAAATGGTTACGCGCTTTGACTGTGTTGACTGGTCAAGTGCGGGATTGTTCCGCGAAAGGTAGTAGCGCTGAA
Organism: Papaver bracteatum; assembly: GCA_023529315.1. Classification (NCBI taxonomy): domain Eukaryota; kingdom Viridiplantae; phylum Streptophyta; class Magnoliopsida; order Ranunculales; family Papaveraceae; genus Papaver; species Papaver bracteatum. The sequence goes on from JAJJWX010003657.1 coordinate 202,295, forward strand.
TGGTTCCGCTCTCGACGCTGTTTGTTTCAGTGACTAGCATGCTAGACTAACACTCCCATAAGACTTAGGTGATTTTACTAGCTGACGTGGATTGCTAATCTAGGTGCTAGACTAGCACTCCATAAGACTTAGTCTAATGAGTTATTGGAATTACTACAAAATGACACGTTTTTGCCTCTATGATTCTAAAAAACCACTTCTTCAAAAGCCCTAATTCATTCATTTGTTATTTTGGTATCACTCTTGAGAAAAATGGCTCTGTCCAAACCCTGTTTCTTCACTCATCTGAAAACCCCAGCAAAACCTCATCACTTCAACAACAATATCCACCATACTTGGTGTCTCTAGGTCTACTCTCTTTCGCAACCCTAGAAGATGCAGCTGCGTTTACGGTAACCATCAGACTCATTACGCAATCTCAACCTCAACGTCGTCCTTTAACACCTATTTCAAACCCTAACCCTTTTACACCAAAACTTCCTGAACATGTTTCAGTGTTAACAGGAAATCGTCTTAATCTTCCTATCAAAATCCTTAAATTGATTCGTGAAAATGATGTTGAAGAGGCTTCATTGTACACTCGTCATTCCATTTCTTCCAATTGTAGATCTACTGTTTACTTGTAATACAGTTACGGCTGCTCTTATTCGACATTCCAAATATTCCGATTTTCTTACTCTTCATCGATTCATTACTGAAGCGGGAGTTGTTCCGAATGTGATAACATTAATGCTCATTGTGATTGTAGAAAAATAGATACTGCATTGGAGCATGATAGGTATCTTATTAATTATGCTTCTTTTAGCCCGTCTAAGACTACAAATATAATTTTAGAAAATGGGTTAGTTGACAATTCAAAAATTGAGCAAGCTTTACCAGTTAAAGATGATATGTGATTGAAAAGGGTTTAAAACCTGATCCTGCTGTCTATAATGATCTATTATTGTTAGGACTTGTAAAAAATGGGAATTAGGAGGGTGCTCTGAGTTTGTTTGAGGAGTTAAAGGCGAAACTTCGGGCCTGTTTCAGATAAATTGTTTATGGGAACTTGATGAAAGCTTACTTTTCGAAAGGAACGGAAAAGGAAGCAATGGATTGTTATAGTGGAGCTGTTGGGGAGAATTCCATATTAGAATGAGTGCTGTTGGTTATAATTAGATTGAATAAAATGGGAGATTTGGTAAAGCTTTGGATTTGGTTAATAAGGTTTACTGTGAACATAATCCTCCGGTGAAGATAACTGTAGATTTGGAGACATTTAACGTAATAGCTGATGGTTTTCAAAAGAATTTAAGGATGCAATTGTGGTTTTGAGAAATATGGGCGAGAAAAGATGCAATCCAGGTACTGTGTTGTTTAATAATTTGATTGAACAGTTATGCGGGAATTCTATGGTGGCTGAAGCTGAAGAGCTTTACTATGAGATGGGTGAAAAAGGGATCAATACTGATGAAGTTACATATGTTTTGCTAATGGATGCTTGTTTTCAGAGAATCAGGCGGATGATGCTAATTGGTATTTTGGGAAGATTTGGAATCTGGGTTGAAGTTTTTTTTTTTGGTCAAATGGTAGAAAGATTGGACCCTGGTATATCCTGTTTTGAGCCTATGCTGAAGTTTGTGTGAGGCAAGGAAGCTCGATGAGGTGCTTAAAACAATTGATGGCATGCTGAGTGATGAAAGTTAAAGTTTGAGTTCAGAGATGAAAGAATATGTATCGGATGAACTGAGGAAAGAAGAGAGAGATGGCAAATTGGTTTGATTGAGGAGAAAGAGCGAGAGGAGGAAGAGAAAGAATGGCAGAAGGCTGAAGCTCTTGCTAAGGAAGCGGAGGAAAAAGCAGCAGCAGCGGAGGCAGCAAATGCTTGGACTAAGTTTTCAGATGGGGATATACTGGGTTCTAAGAGGGTGACCAAGAGGGTGCACAAGAAGGCACATAAGAAGTTCCTGCTACTGAGGTTGTACAAGAAGTTCCTGCCGCTGCGGCCTTAGAAGAAGTTCCTGCTGCTGAGGTCATAGAAGACACCATTATTGGTGATAATTTAGGTAAAGAAGTGAAGACAGGAGATAAAGGATCAGGCGAGCAGGTAGTTGCATATATGTCAGGTTGCCGCTTTAATGCTCTGTTACTCATATATGTCACAATCTTAGGGTTCTGTTACTTATGCATGATTCGGAAGAAAAATAAGAAAAGAAAGGGTGAATATGCTGCTGGTATTGGTGAATTGCTAGGTATTGTGAAGTGGAACTGTAAAAAACTAATATCTTTTATGATTTTTATAGTTCTACTTCACAATTTCTAGCACATTCATTAGGTTGCAGGTGTAGTTGATAAGAACAGGCTATAACTAATATCTTTTTGAATTACTTGAAAGTGTTAAATCTATTATTATTTCATTTGAAGAAGCTTTGAACTATTTAAAGGTATGAAATCTCTTTTTTAACTACTTGAAAGTGTTAAATCTATTATTGTTTCCTTAAATTGGTTGACATATGTAGTTTTAAGTGCAGAACATGAGATGATTTATCGACACTGAAAATTTTGGCTCAGGTAACCCAGATTGTTATAGTGCTATGTTTGACTATATTTTATTGGTTTTTAAAATGTAGGTGCCTTGTTCTGGAACATCACTACCACCACCACCTTGTCATGGAATGCGGAGACCTCCTTGACCTGAAATGCCGCCTCAACCTGGTGGTGCTAGTCCCTTTTTCGGCTTCCCATGTCCTGGAATGCCACAACTACCCAACCAACAGCAATAGCAACAGCAAAATCAGCAGCAACGGCTTGGGTATGCCTATTCTGCCATCTTGATGAAATTGTAATTTCTTTGTGTTCCAGTGTTTAAAATTTGCAAGTTATTATCTGCTTTAAATTTTCTTTACTATGTTTTGCAGTTTATTTATTATTGATCATCATGTGTTGTATTGGGCAATCTGAAAATGTTCTGGAATGAGGCTTGGGTTATATATAAAGTGATTACGCTGCTTTTAGATCACTTGCTGTTGAATTAGGAGTGTCCTAGTGTCTACCCAGAACATCTTAGTACAAACAACGAATCTGGCTAACTCACACAGTTAGTTATGTTTGATGAGGTGAGCTATGAGTCTTTAAGTGTCTTTTTCCCTGCCTAGGTTGAGAAATCGGTGATACCAATTCTAGATGTAGTTTGTCAGGAAATGAATAGTGGGTGGGTACTGTCGAGAGGCTACAAAGTAGTTTACTTTGAGCATGAACTCTCAGTACCCCCTCAGTTATGCCTAGTTTACGTAATTAGGTAATTCTCAATATTTCAAATGTGTAATAAATTCTAATCTAAACTCTAGATTCTAAATGTGCTGAAAATATGTGCACTTGTGGATGTTTTTTTTTTTTTTTTTAGCTTAAGACTATTTGCCTCAATTCCATCCATGTCGACTATTTAGTAACACAATAGCAGTGTCAAAACTCTTCAAAACAATATTCAATGAGAAAATTTTGTATCAATCTTGTTATCATCCGTCATGATTGTGCCTTCGTAAATTTATGCATCACATGGTACATTAGTATCAATACTTATCTAATGGTGATTTACTTCATGAAAGCCTAGTTGTTACAATTTTAAACTTTTTCATTTTGATTGAGTTGCATCAGAATTACCTCTTTTCTTTTGATCATGCAAGTCTACAGACCCTAGACAGTATATTTCACCTATCTGAAATGTTATTTAGAGTTAGCGGATGTTAACGGGTAATATATGCTGTAATGCTAATGCTTCTAAGAAAAAGCAACACATTTGAGATCCCATGTCAAGATATTACCAAGTTATGATGACATCATAGCTGAATCTGAAGAATAACCACTTAATAATATATTCATTACCTGAAGATGATTGGTTGCGGTTGACTTTGTAGGGTATTATTTATTACTCTTAGCTTGTATGGGTATTATGTGGCTATTGTTTCAGTTGAAGGATAATCTGCTAGGAAGCTTTATGCTTAGTGTCTTGTAGAAGATGTAATGCTTTAATCCACTTGAGCACGGTTAAGTCGTCAACGTAAATCTTTGTTGTGGCTGTTGGCTGTTGCAAGTATGGATAGAAACTGATTGTTAGCACGTGTTCTTTGTATTACTAGAAACAATTTCTAAACATTTAGTAGTTAGTACATCACTGTTCAACGTCGGGGATGATATAGTGCATAAAGCACTTTTAGGACCAATTTTGGTGTTAGTGTAGTTTACTGAATACTGCCTCCAGGGAACACAAGTTTGTCAAGTGTCAATATTGCCTCTAGCACTGCAGACTTTCGGCGTTAATTGGGGTATTTTGATACAGAAGAAATGGATTCTTTTCAGGATACTTGCAATAGATAATATGAGTGGTTTGGGTGTATTAGTCATTGTTAGTATTCAGGGAATCCTTTGCCTCAGTCTTCACAAATTCTTATGATGCAGTAGTATTCGCCAGTCTCCTCCAAAATGGAAGATCCTTGTATTTGATTCACAAACTTTCGTTGGCAGAATTAGTATAAAATCAAGATTAGACGTAGGAAAGGGAGGGGGGTTGTTCATTAGTCCTTTTGCTTATACAAAGTAGTATTATGTGAGGATTGCCTCAGTTCCATCCATGCCGACTATCTAGTAACGTAGTAGCAATGTCGAGATCTTCAAAAGAATATTCAATGAGAAATTTTTTGTATCAATCTTGTTATCTTCCATCAATGAGTTTGCCATTTCTGTTGACTGTCCACTAAATTCACGCCTCGTCATTTCATTTCCTTGATAAGTAAATTTATGCATGATATCTTCGATTGAATCAATCACATGGTACATTAGTATCAGTACTTCTCTGATAATGATTTACTTCGTAAAAGCCTAGCTGTTGCGGTTGTTAACTTTTTGTTTGCGAATTATGATATAAACTTCCTCATTTTGCTTGAGTTATTTAGAGTTTCCTGATGTTAACTGGATGACCATATGCCGCAACGCTAATGCTTCTTAAGAAAAGCAACACGTTTGAGATCTCATGTCAAATATTCCCAAGTTATGATGACAGTATAGTTGAATCTGAAGAATAACCAATCCACTCAATAATATGTCATGACCAGAAGATGATTGGTTGCAGACTTGCGGAGGTTGACTTGTAGGGTATTATTCGTTACTCTTAGCTTATTACGGGATTATGCGTCTATTGTTTCAGTTCAAGGATAATTTGCTAGAAAGCTCTATGCTTAAGAGTCTTGTACAAGATGTATCATCAACTTGGGCACGACTAACTCTAAGTCGTCAATGAGTATCTCTTTTGGTTCTTGCAAGTATGGATTGAAACTTGGTTGGTAACATGTGTTATTTGTAGTACTAGAAACAATTCTAAACAAGATTGTTTAGTAAGTACATAATTGTTCAGCGACGGGGATGTATGTAGCTTAAGTGCATAAGAATGATCCAAAAGCGTCAGGGATGTATGCTTGTCATCAAATCAGTTAGTTGTGTCTAAGAATGATCCAAAAGCGTTGTGTCTTTGATGATTTGCAGAAGCTTTGAACTATTTAAAGGTATTAAATCTTTTTTTTGAACTGTTTGAAGGTATTAAATTTCTTAATTTTTACTTGAATTGGTTGATATATGTAGCTTAAGTGCAGAATTTGAGATGGTTAATCGGCACTGTAACAATTGGCTCAGGTAAAATGTAGTTTGACTATATGTTATTGGTTTTTAAAATGTAGTGCGACTTGTTCTGGAACATCACCACCACCACCACCTTGTCATGGAATGCAGGCACCTCCTTGACCTTGAATGCTGCCTCCATCTGGTGGTGCTAGTCCCGTTTTTTGGCTCCCCATGTCCTGGAATGAATGCCACCACCACTACCTAATCAACAGCAATAGCAACAGTAAAATCAGCAGCATTGACTTGGGTATGCCTATTCTGCCATCTTGTTGGGGATTTCTTTGTGTTTTAGTGTTTACAATCTTGCAAAAAAAATTCCGTCTTGGATTTATTTTTTGCTAGGTTGTGCTGTTAGTTAATTCAGTATTAATGATCATGTGTTTGGCAATCACAAATTGATCTGTATTATCTATAAAGTGATTACATTGCTTTTGGATAACTTGCTGTTAAATTAGGAGTTCATAGTATCTACCCATAACATTACAAACAATGAATTAGCTAACTCACATAGTTAAATCATGTTTGACGAGATAAATTGTGAGAGCATTTGGTGATACCATTTCTAGATGTGATTTATCAGTAAATGAATAGTGGGTAAGCGTGGTGGAGAGGCTACGAAGTAGTTTATGTTCATCACAAACTCTCAATAGCCACTCGGTTATGCCTATTTTATGTAACTAGGCAATACTCAATATTTCAAATATGTAATTTCTAGTCTAAAATCTAAACTCTAGACTCAAAATGTGCTGAAAATATGTACATATGTGGAGGCTTTCTTTGGGCTCCGACTATTTGCCCCAATTCCATCCATGTCGACTATCTAGTAGCATAATAGCAATGTCAAAACTTTTCAAAAGAATATTCAATGAGAAATCTTGTCTTCCATCACGATGTTGCCTTCTCTCTTGACGGGCCGCTAAGTTCATGCCTCATCATTTCATTTCCTTGGTAAGTAAATCCAAGCCATGATATAATTGATTGCGATCACATGGTGTATTAGTATCACTACTTATTCGATTGTGATTTACTTCATAAAAGCCTAGTTGTTGCGATTGTAAACTTTTTATTAATGTTTCACCTATCTGAATTGATATTTGGGGTTTCCTGATTTTTACTGGATAACCATATGCTATAATGCCAATGCTTTTAATGAAAGCAACACCTTTGAGATCCCTTGTCAAGATATGTTGTAATGACAGTACTGTTCAATTTGAAGAATAACCACTCAGTAATATGTCATGACCAGAAGATGATTGGTTGTCTATTGTTTCAGTTCAAGGATAATTTTCTAGGAAGCTTTATGCTTAGAGTCTTGTAGAAGATGTAATGCTTTTCATCCACTTGTGCACGACTAAGTCGTCAGTGAATATATTTGTTTTGGCTCTTGCAAGTATGGATTGAAACTTTGTTGTTAACACATGTTATATGTACGAGAAACAATTTCTAATAAGATTTTTTGGAGTTAGTACATAATTGTTCAGTGTTAGGGATGAGGTAGTGCATAAAGGATTTTCAGGACCAATTATAGTATACTGAATATTACCTTTAGTGAACTCAAGTTTGTCAAGTGTCATTGTAGTGAAGATTTAGGAAATTCTAGCACTGAAAGATGATACGAGTTGTTTGTGGCCTTTGGGCAAGTAGGTGACAACTAGTGCATAGGTTAGATATAAGGTGATAGTTTATTAACACTGAAATATTTGAGTCAGGTGAGTGATATATCTGACTATGCTCTTGGTTTTTGGTACGTAGGTGACTTGTTCTGGAACATCACCACCACCACCTCAACCGGAAATGCAGGGACTTTCTAGACCTGGAATGCCCCGCCTCCACCTGGTGGTCCTATTCTTATTTTCAGCTCCCCACGTCCTGGAATGCTGCTGCCACCACCACGACCACCTAATCGACAACAACAGCAAAATCAGCAGGCAGTAGCACTGAGTCAGGTATGCATGTTCTCCCATCTTGTTAAAATTGGGATTTCCTTGTGTTGAAAATTTTCAAGTTTTTATCCGCTTCAGATTTTCATTACTATGTTTTGCTAGTTATTTATTATTATGATCATGTGTTATGTAAACTCAAAAAGTGTCGTTTTCCCCAATCTCAGTTGAGAGGTTGAGAATTCTAGATGTGATGGGCGTGGAGTGGCTACAAAGTAGTTTATGTTGAGCATGAATTCTCAGTACCCACTTAGTTATGCCTAATATATGTAACTAGGCCTTAATATATCTAGTCTTAACTCTAGATTCAAAATGCATTGAAAATATGTATATTTGTGGATGCTCTTTTTGAGCTCCAAGTATTTGCCCCGATTCCATCCATGTCGACCATGTAGTAGCATAATTGCAATGTCAAAAACTCTTCAAAAGAATATATTCAACGAGAAAACTATGTATCAATCTTGTTATCTTCCATCATGATTTTGCTCTCTCTTGACTGCCTACTAAGTTCACGCCACATCGTTTCATTTCCTTGGTAAGTAAATTTGTGCCATGATATATCTGATTGAATCAATCACATGGTGCATTAGTATCAATACTTATTTGATAGTGATTTACTTCATGAAAGCCTAGTTGCTGTGATTATAAACCTTTTCTTTGCGGATTAAGATATATATATTTCCTCATTTTTCATGAGTTGCATCTGATTCACCTCTTTTCTCTTCAACGTGCAAGTCTACAGACCCTAGACAGTAAATCTCACCTATCTGAAATGCTATTTGGAATTTCCTGATGTAACTGCGTAACCATATGTTGTAATACTAATGCTTCTAAGGAAAAGCAACACGGTTGAGATCCCATGTCAAGATATTCCCAAGTTAGAATGCCAGTATAGATGAATCTGAAGAATAACCACTTGATAATATGTCATGACCAGAAGATGACATTATTTATTACTGTTAGCGTATGTCGAGATAATGTGTATTGTTTCAGTTCAAGGATAATCTGTTATGAAGCTTTATGCTTAGAGTTTTGCAGTAGATGTAATACTTTTCATCACTTGAGCACGACTAAGTCGTGAACAAATATCTTCATTTTGGCTGTTGCAAGTGTGGGTAGAAACTAGTTGTTAACATGTGTTGTTTGAAGTACAAGAAACAATATCTGAACAAGATTGTTTAGTAGTTAGTACATCATTGTTACAACGTCGGGGATGATATAGTGGATAAAGGGTTTTCCGGACCAGTTGTGGGATTAGAGTAGTATACTGAATATTGCCTCTAGTAAACATAAGTTTGTCAAGTGTCAATTTACTGAAGTTAGATACTTCTAGCACCGGAGACTTTTGCCGCTAACTTGAAGTTGTTTCGATACCGAACATGGATGATATAAGCGGTTTGGGCAAAGTAGGTAACAACTAGTGCATTGGTTTATATACCATTAAGTGCATGTTAACAGTTTTTCATTTCCCTTTAACCACAGATCTTTTACTTGTACCAGCGTTAATTAGCATTCAGGGTATCCTCTGCAGTATCCTCGGCATATGTCTCTTCCAAAATGGAAAATGTTTTTATGATTTACGAACTTTTTAATCTAAACAAAATATTTATATAATGTGAAGATTAGACCTAGGAAAGGTAGGGGGGTGTTGTTCATTAGTTCTTTGTTTACAGCAAATATACTTGTGCTAGTCATAAATAGTATTCAGGGTATCCTTCGCCTTAGTCTTCACAATTTTTTATTTATCATGGAGCAGTATTTGCGAGGCTCCTCCAAAATGGAAGATCTGGTTAAACGAAGATTAGACGTAAGAAATAGAGGGGGTGTTCCTTCTTTTTTTTCTCCTACATATTAATCTAGCGGAACTGTATCCCAAAACTATGTAATTACTTCTTATTTTTCGTGCAGGATTATATGGCAGTTTTGGCTTCTGTGTTATATTCTTTCCTCGGCATTAATGTAGTGAATCTTGCTTGTGCAGGAATTTTGGCATAATGGATATTGGTGCGAGCTCATTTGGTCATATGGCAGCTCAATGTTCATTCATCGGAATGGAACTTGTAACTACTATTCTGGTATGAGGATTTGCAGTTCCCTCGATTGTTGTTAATATTACTTTCCAGAGCTTTTGTAATACCTTTTAGTTTTAATTTTTTAATATCCGTTTGAAGAAAATAACTATAAAAGCATACTTTGCAATCAAGCATGGTATTTATTCAACAATAGGATCCGTTACAAATAGAACGCATCCAGCGAGGAAATACGTTGGAACTCAAATACAAAGTATGAGTTCTACCTGGCCTCCAATGAAATAGTTACTTGATTTTCAGAATATCTAGGATTAGTATTTGCATGATCGTCTAGGCTTCTTTCGACGAAAAATCCGGGTTGTTTGGGTTCGATTAGTATGGAATTTGCACTACTTAACATGAAAACCACAGATGACATACTTGGTCTATCTTCAGGAAGTTTTTGAACACATAATAAACCTACTTGAATACATCTCAATACTTCATGAAAAGATGCAGAATCTGAGTCCCCCGAACCTGGTTCCATTAGTTCACAAGGGTTACCTTCATTCCATAATATCCACGCATGTCCTAGTAGGTTATGATGGTGATTGTCATGGTAAAATCCTCTGTTCTTCTTTCCACTTATTATCTCCAACACTAGTACGCCAAAGCTGAAAACATCTGATTTCACAGAAAAATGGCCATCTACTGCATACTCTGGGGACATATAGCCATAGGTTCCAACTAGTCTCCGTGTCTTTACTTCAGTTTCTTCTCCTCCTAGAATTCTTGCCATTCCAAAATCTGAAATCTTCGGGTTCATATTACAGTCTAATAAAATGTTACTAGCTTTGAGATCCCGGTGTACGATTCTCAAACTAGAATCTTGATGCAGATAAAGAAGTCCTTTCGCAATACCCATCACAATGCTCAGCCGCTTATCCCAATCCAGCAGTTTGCTTCTCTTCTGATCAAAAATGAAATGGTCCAAGCTTTCATTTGGCATATACTCATAGATTAATATCTTTTCTTCTCTTTGAATGCAGCAACCTAAAAGCTTAACAAGATTCCGGTGTTGGAGTTTTGCAATCAGCATTACCTCATTTTTGAACTCTGTGATGCCTTGACCAGAGTCCTTGGAGAGCCTCTTCACAGCTATTTGTTGTCCTTCTAATGTCTTTCCTTTGTACACAGGACCATAACCACCTTCTCCAATTTTGTTTGTGTGAGAGAAGTTGTTTGTAGCAGCTTCTATAGTAATAAAATCGAACAAAGGTAAATCCAGATCCTCCTCCTGTCTCTCGTCATCGTTAAGTAATCCATCTGTTTTCCTAATTTTCCGAATGATTAAGAAGACGACCAAACAGAAGAAGAGCATAACTGAACCAACTATGAGAAGGACTTTAATCAGCACTTTCCTTTTCCTCTTCTCTGATATTGGTTCTCCTTCAGATGATGCTAACCTTATAAATAGTTGTTGGTCGCTAGCATCATTAAAATGTCTAAAATCGTAAAGATCATCAAACCAAAGTATACAACCACTTCCACCTTCACGAATATCTGAATTAGCGTAAGCTGTACAAGAACAATTCTTCATACACTCCAAATTACATTCCTCGATGCTCATACTCTTGTTAACCAAAAACTTTATCATATCAGGCAGCTTAAGCCCTTGAATTGGTACAAATATATCGCTCCCACATTCTAGACTTGTTTCTCGAACGCAACCACCTGTCCAGTTATAGATGCTCCATTGCTGCTGTGATATGGGTGTAAAACCCCGCAAACACTCACAAGGTGGAGATATGGCTATGTTACAAATACCATTCACACCACAATGATTATAACTGTCACATTGGTCTCTTGGGAGTACAGACATATCATTCCACTTCATCCTCTGCTTATCCCATATAAAACGTTGAAGTTTTCCCCAATCATTCACCAACTCCCTTATAATAAGGGAGGGGTCACTGCCCTTGTTTACAAAGGTACCGTATACTTCGTCAGTGTTTATGACAACTGTGTAACTGAAAATTTCATTTTGTCTTAAATTTTGAATACCACTATAATGAACTCCATTCCATACCCCAGAACGAAATTGTTTCACCGATCCATTACGCAAAACAAATTGAGGTAATCCAGCAAGCTCAACACCATAAGAGTAATCCCCAATAGAAGGGTCGTTGACATCCTTCCATGACACGAAATAACGATTTAGGCCGGTTTTTAGGTCCCATCCAAATTTCATTCCAGGTAACAGAGTATTTGTAGGATAATCAAAACTTTGCCATATGTAGCTTGCCGCATCGCCAGAAAGCCCATCTTTCAAAACAAGATTTCCAGACTCCAAGAGTTGAACGATGGGGTTGTCTACTGATCTTGATATATTAGATGACCAGATGCCAATTTTTGAACCATTGAGAACGACAATATTTCCATCATCTGCTATAGTAAAACCCCCATCTGAATCTGTCAACGGATGATTTCTGTTTGCAACCCATACGGCTACAACAGGTCTTATGCTCTTAAACCATATTCCCAAGTACAAATTCTTGGTATTATTTGTACTGAAGAAGCCAAATTCGAAGGTCTGACCTGATGAAACTAAGGTCTTGCTAACACTAAGATATTCGTTTTGAACAATGGTATCATCGGCAAGGGAAATTTTCGAGAATAAGAAGAAAAAAGTGCAGAAGAAAAGAAGCAAGGACATGATCTAGCCAGTAAAAACTTAAAACTCTATAATTCTCATTACAATGCAAAAAAAGTCATTAAGAGATGTATTTCTTGTATCAGGATAGCAACTTATTAGGTTGGATTCAAACAGATGAAGTCAATGACAGCAAAAGTTAGCTGATATGAGCACTGGTTAGGAAATGTGAACTAGGAGACTAGTTGAATTCAATGCTACATTTAAATTTTAAGAACTCATATATAACAGTGGCCATTTAAAACAATACAGTATATATCTATGCATTTATAATAGTCAAAGCTAGACTAGACCGAGTCGTAAATGCATAAAAGTATTTTGAGCTGCAGCTTCGTCTAATATTATGAATTGCTCCTATTTTGGCATTGCCATAGGTATCTCCATTTCTAGAGTTTAAGTTTTCTATAATGTACAATAGGTACAAGAATACAAAGATTACCCACTTGCTTCAAAGTTCATTGGCGATGCTTAAACTCAAATTGGAATTAATGAACACATGTGAAAAACATCATAGTCGTAGAAATTTTGTTCGACCTATGGGTCTACAAGGGGCCCATCCCATACTTTGGTTAGGGCTTTTTTTATGATGTATTTTTTATTGGAGGGAACATGATTTTATTTTGGGTAAGACACTTTGAAGTAAATTTGAGCTGCCTTATTCAAGTATTCATGTAAATACTAAAATTATCCTTCTTAATTAAGTTTGTATAATGATTAGTTAGTGTAGAAATTAGTGAAATTAATAAATTGGTTTTTTAATAATAAGAAGAATTATTTGAGAGAGTAAAGTAGAAGACGAAGATCGGAAAAACACATTTTTCTGAGACGGGTGAATATGAATATGAGTGATTCGAGTGATGATAACTCCTCCGAATCATCATCTCCTAGAGAGTTTGTTAATTTTGGTTGAATTGGCCAAAACTTTCCTAGATAGTGAGTTGGTGCCAGACAGAACAAAGCTTTAAGAGCACATTGTGGGCTACTATAAAACACATTTTACTGAAGAGGAGATCATAAGACCTAATTTAGAGGGGATTTCGCTTAGTAGCATCACCGACTTAAAAGTTTTGGATGTTGCTTTTACTGAAGAAGAGGTCGTTCATGCTATAAGTGAGATAGGAAACAACAAGGCACCTGGTCCTAATGGTTTTCCAATAATGTTCTTTTAGAAATGTGGGAACTTTATTAAAACCGATATTATGAGTACTGCACGTGGATGAATTTCTCACTTCAGGTACAATTGATTCTAAACATAATTCAACTTTCATTACTCTGTTTCCCAAAAAGGATCACATAGAAACTATAAAGGATTGCAGGTCAATTTGTCTCCTAACAAGTGTCTATAAGATCATTTCCAAAGTCTTAACAATAAGACTAAAACTTGTTATGGACAAACTTATTTCACTTGTACAATGTACATATATTGAAGGTAGACAGATTATAGATGGCACTTTAATCGCCAATGAATTGGTAGACTCTAGACTTAGATATAGAAATGCAGGTATTGTGTGCAAAACTGATATTGAGAAGACTTTTAACAGAGTTAATTGGAGATATCTTGAATTTGTGCTAGCTCAAATGGGTTTCAGCTGGAAATGGAACAATTGGTTAAGATTCTATTATCTTACTTCTTCCTTCTCTGTGTTCATAAATAGTCTTCTTTTGGTTACTTTACAAGTTCTAGAGGTGTTCGACAAGGTTGTCCAATTTCTCCACTCCTATTCAACATTGCTATGAAGGGTTTTTCTAGATTTATCAATAAAGAATCTAAGGAAGTTGTGTTTAGTGGTTTCTCGGTATCACATACAAGTATCGTTATCCATCATTTTCACTATGTAGATGACATTATAGTTTTTATTGACAACAATAAGAAAGAGATGCATAACCTCTTCTCATCTTTGCAATGCTTTGAATACATTTCCGGTTTAAAGTTAAACATTTCTAAAACAAGACTTGTTGCGGTTGGGGATGTACTTGAATTGCCTACATGCGCTGAGGAACTGGGTTGTTCTAACGATAACTTACCTTCATGTAGTTGGGAATGCCGCTTGGTGCTAAGTATGGTTCAAAAATTCTGGGATCCAATTATTGAGAAGTTTGATGCTAATTTTTTAACATGGAGAAGGATTTATCTATCAAGGGGAGGTAATCTTGTCCTTCAAAAGTGCATTTTATCTTCTCTACCGTCATATTACTTTTCTTCATTTAAAGCCCCAGTTTCAGTCATTAATATCCTTGATAATAAAATGCGTAACTTTCTATGGGAGTACAATGAAGGCTCAAAAATCTCACATTTAGTTAATTGGGATTTAGTCCGTGCAACTAAAGAAAAGGGTAGTTTAGGTGTTTGTAGCCTCAGATTGATGAACTTAGCATGATAGCTAAATGAGGTTGGAGATTTGGTGTGGAAAAGAATAAGCTATGGTAAAAAATCATTAAAGATAAATATGGTTGTGACTTTTTGCATTGGATCCCTGGTTATAATAATCAATCTCATGGTGTTTCTTGTTGGCATGTTATTGCGGATGCTGCTGTTGTAATACGCGATCATTCGGTTCTTTCATACATTCTGGCAGTAACACATTATTCTGGAATGATCAATTGTGCGGCATAATTACTTTGGACAGGGCTTTCCCTAATCTTTATAAGTTATCTAAAAACAAGAATATAAAGATTGCATACATGATCAATCAAGATGAAAACTGGAAATTCGACTTTTGAAGTCTTAACTAGCTTAGAAGAACCAGATAATTTCGTAATTGTGATTGCTCTTATTGAAGATCCTCCAGTTTTAGATGGGTTACCTGATACTAGGAGATGGATGCTATACTCTTCAGGTACTTTCTCTGTCAAATCATTATACTCTAAGCTTATTGAATCAGTCGGACTTGATGATTTCATATACAATTGCATCCAGAAAACAACCATACCACCTAAGATTAATCTCTTGGTTTGGAGTGTGATACACATTAAGTTAAACACACATGATATGCTATTACGTAAAGGTGTTTAGTTACACAATTCATGCGTACTTTGTGGTGACAACCAGGAAACACAAGACCATTTATTTATTTATGGTAAGGTAGCTTTCAAAGTCCGGTTTATGCAGCTACCGAAATACTGCTTTGCATGGGATACTCCGAGAAACATGAACATGCTATATATCTCACTGTTGGCATAACATCACTTTTTTGTACAATGGAAACTTCATTTGGAGTTTAATTCCATCTGCGATTGTTTGGTCTCTGTGGAGAGAGCGCAAATGTCGCACATTTAAAGCCAATCACATATTGAAAACAGATGATGATTTGGGTGTAGATGCAATAACTTTGATGGGATACGACTGCTAGGAGAAGAGTTCATATCAATTTCTATAGTACTGTAATGAATGAAAACGGCTGGAATAATGCATCTTACCCCTTAAAGGCCTTAACAAATAAAGCTCTCACGTTAAACGGTGATGAAATCCTCGATTCCTATTGGCCGAAATAGGCCTTTTCTAATGCAGAAGCTATGGTGTGGACACTTGGCATAACTCTATTGGTTGGAATACTTAAAATTGTGTTACACTTTGTTTACATCAAGTACTTAAATTTTTGTCAGTAACGAAGTCTATAAAAAAAGTAGGTGGATAACACTTCTGTCAGAGTTTTAGCCTAAATTATTTAGTTATACCCTATTTACACAAATACTTAACTGTATCTTAGTAAAGGTGGACAATACTTCCGTCGAAGCCTAACCTTGAACAGAACGACATCCTTATTATAATTTATATCTGCCCGTCGTCCGTCCATTCCCTATATAACTGTGTTTCCTTATTAATAGGTCTTTCTTAATGCTAACATGTATAAAGATGTTTTAGCGTAAATACAAGACCATCTCCTTCCTGCTTTCCTAATCCTGATAGTTTTATGAGTTTCTCCTCTTCGTATTTGCATAAATACCAATAATAAAGGTGTTTCCTAGATTTACTAATCTATGCCGCTATGCGAGCTCTGTCCAGAAGACTTGACATCTAGAGTTTGGTGATTTAGATGCAATGAGATTGCGGGTTCTTGGTGCTGGTGTTGGAGAAGTTATCTTGCTCTATTCGATCTCAATCACTCTCACGATTTGTTTTATCTTATCTTGCTCTTTTTTTTCTCCCTATGATTGTTTTGGTAACCTAACGGATCACATAACCAACTTTCATCAGGTAAATTAGGGTTTACTAATGCGATTGCATATGCAATGGGTCTTCAGTTGTAGCCTCTGAATTTGTTAATTGAAGGTCTCTTGATCTTTTCAGCTCATTCAAGTATTCATTCACTTCTATAGTCTTATCTGATGCTTTCGCTTCTAATCAAGAGGTATTCACGGTTATACATTCTAAAAATTCTTGCAATTCACAATTTCTGCAATTCCTCCAGCAATTTGATTTTTATAATTGTTCACGGTATGATAGGTGTAGTGGATAGGTTTTTTTGCAATTTATTTGTTGGTTCAGCAGGTATAGTGGATAGGTTGTAAATCATGTTTGGACTCATTAGACCTTTTCTGCCGATTATTTTTCAGGAGATGTTGTGTTTTATTAGGAGTACATAATCTTATATTAATGTTTAGGTAATAGGATGTGAAGTAAGTTATGTTGTGGAAATGTGTTGGCAATGCGTGGTGATGGATAGATGCGAAAAACATTGTATATGGGTTTCTTGGCGGTTCTGGTGGTGTTTCAGCGTGAGAAGGTTATTGTGACAACATACATATATTGTGAGCTTGGGCGTTAGCTTGCAAAACATATTAACATGTAATAAGTGAATGCAAGTTCTAGGATTTCCGATAATTCTCTCACTTCCACCATTCACTAATTGAGTTTAATGCATGTGTGTTAACGTGCGATGTATGTAGCTTATGCGTAAATGCAGATTATTTATTTATTTGTTTGCTTCCCACACTGTCACTGACCACACTTGTAATTCATATGAGTCGGATGGTATTTGATTCCCCAGTCGACATCTTTCGTGTCTTAGTCCTTCTTATGAGCCAACAATGTATTTAAATGTTTTCTCACCTATTTTCAATTTTCCTAGGTTCGTTGAAAACTCAGTGGAGGGAGCTGGAAGAGAACTCGGATGAAACAAAATTTTCGAAGAAAGATATATGAAGTGGTAGATGGATTTTAGGATTTTGGTAATTCATTTTGGGTATCATTTGTAGTTCACTTAATACCTTCCAGATGGAGAAGCGCTGGAGAACATCGTTACTTTGTGTTCCTTTTCAAAAAAAAAGTGAAATTTTATCTAATGGAGTGGTGTTTGTATTGGCATATTTATATTAGATAGTCTGCTAGAGGAATTAATTATCGATTGTGTCAGAATTCGGAGCAATCTACTGGAGAATGAACTAAACTAAATCTAGATTCTCCAACCTTAATGATCAAATCGCACAAACCCATCCAAAATTTGACGTAACTCTAAAACCTTAACATCAACCTTAATTAACGAATTGTAAATAGCAGTACTAATAAGAAAAGAATTTGTTGATAATTTTGTTCATTGACATGCATGATTTCAGATTGTATGAGAGAAACTAGGTACGGTTTGTTCTTTAGTTTCTTTTGGTTAGCTTGATAAATAGCTAATTGTAGTAGTTCCTTCTCTGTTTTTGTGTTGATTACATTTGGCAACCGGCACCTTTTCGGTCATTCCATACGCTGCTATATGAGTTGTCAAGTTTGCGTATGGCGGAATCACAGATTACTGGTGATAGTACTGGATATTTATACATGTTATGGGTATTGATGTTGAACCCAAGATCATTAGAAAACAAGCAAGACACTAACCATACCAAGGTAGTCGTTAGTTCGTACATATTTTGTCCATTTTTTTGTAGCTATAAGAGTGGGCATTTTTTTCTTCTATGAAAAGTTTAGCATACATCATCCAAGGAATTAGTCATACTGGGTAAAATTATTGTTGCAACTGTAACAATAAAATATTTAAAGAAGATGTTAGAAATAAATTTATGAAAAGATTAAATAAACACTCAATGGAATCGAAAACAGATGATAGAGTCACTTGATCATCAAGCTGTCCTTAACAAGATAGTTGTAGGTACCGAATATCACAAGACATTAGATTACGAACATCGTAATAAATATAAGAGGAAATAGCTACAAAACAATGCGATAATAGAGGAAGCACGGGGAAGTATGAAAGATTTGCGAGCATAAAATAATCTTGCGAAGATATGTTGCGATACTTCGCAACACATATACAGTTGTACAAATTTTACTATAAATAGGAGTTCAAATGTAAAATTAGAGAGGTTCTTTTAATGAGTGTTAGAAAATATCTTAGGAAAGAGAATAGATAAAGTTGTAAACTATTCTAGTTTCATTTAGATACTTCTTTGTAATCAATTGAGAGAATTAATAAGAAAATTGTCATTTTTCATCAAGAACTTCTTAAGTTTTACAAATTCTACTGAGGGTGTAGTTGTAGGTTATTCTGCAACTACATAATTGGCGCTAGAAACAGGGAATTGAAGATTTTTCTAGCAAAAATTCTAGGGAGTTTTGAAAATCTGAAGTGGCTAGAAGAAGAAATACATCAGAACCATTGAATGCAGTAAGAAGAAGTGTAAGGCTTGCAGGTGAAGAAGAAAATGTAACAGGAGAACCTAGTAGGAGAAAGAATAATCAAAGAAATCAAATTCAACAAACAGAAGATCATGATCGAGTGAGTATACACACTTGGAGAACTGATACACCAGCAGAAATATACAGAGAACCAAAAATTATAGAAAATGGGAGATTGATGGGTGGAACAACTCGTGAAAGATAAAGGGAGATGTTAGAAACATTGAGACAAGAAATTCAAGAAGAGCGAAGGTTTGAAGCTGAAGAACGTGCCAATCTAACAAGACAGAATCAAGAATTGAGAAGGGAAAATGAGATGTTACAAAGGAGGAAATCTCAAAGTGTTGTAAGATCAAATGCTAGACCAAGAAGAGAAGAACAAAATTCGCCAACGATCAATAGTGAAAATGAGATGCAAGAACAAGCACAGAATCAAGTTGAAATAAATCGAGAGAATAGTTTCATTCTAGTGCCAAATCACGAACAAAATATGGAGAATTTACGAACATAGCCACTTCCAAGGGAAAATAATCAGAATGGTGAAGAAAATCAAGAGGAAGAGCGGCAACTTGTGGAAGAAATTGAGAGACAACAAGCTATGCATCAAAACAATTACGAAGATGGAGTAAGAAGACGTGAACAAGCTCGTAACAATCAAAATCTTGGGTGTGATAGAATTCGGAGGAAGATTGGGAATCACCGAGAAGAAATAACAAGGAGCGAACCAAAACTTCGAATCAGAGTTCAGGCAAACCAGGAAGAAATAAATCACAGAAGAAGGAGAAATGAAGAAGAAGAAATTCCAGATATTCATATGAGAAGGATGAGGAGAACAGAAATGGAAGAACAAGAATTTCAAAATGCTCTGCAACAAAACAATTGTGACAATTTGGAAAGAAGATATTTGCAAAATCATGCAAATGAAAATATTAATGAAGAGTATGATAGAATGCGAAGAATCTCAAGAGAGGAGATGCAAGAACGTAGAAGAAGATAAGCTGCGTTGAAGAAGCCAATAGAGGAGAATTCTGAAGCAAATGCACGAATCTTTCGAGAATTAGCGGAAATGAGAGGAATGATAAGCAGTAGAGAAGGAGGAGATAGAAGGCAATTAGATGAAGCAATAGAACAAGCTGCGAGGACTCCTTTTTCTAGAGAAGTACAGTTGGGAGGGATTCCACCAAAGTGAAATCTTCCTACGTTAACTAGCATCTTTGACGGGAATTCATGTGCTATTCAGCACATTAAAGCATATGTAAGATGCATGCTACAATGGGAGAATCATGATGCTGTATTATGCAAGTACTTCGCATCAAGTTTAACAGGAGAAGCTCTAAAATGATTCGAAGGGCTTCCCAAGAACACTATTACATCATTTACAAGTAACTTTCTTAGGAGCATATATCACGAATCATTCCTCGCGACTTGTCATTGAAGATGTGTTTGGTTTAAAACAAAGAATTGGTGAAAGTTTGAAGCATTTGGTAAGAATATGGAAAACTATGTGCAGTGATATGGCAGGACGTGTGGATGAGAGATACCTGATTTTGTATTTCATAAATGCGATGTTCGCAACTGAACAATTATATGTTCAAATCTTCAGAAGAAAGAATTCGATTATGATGACAGAATTGCGAGAATTGCAAGAGGAGTACATTACATTAGAAGAAAAGCAAAACAATATGGAGTCATATCCAGTAGTAAACACCAACAATCAGGATACATGAGCAAACTTACTTCCTAAAATAATCACTGTCGTAGCAGGTACTTCGCAAACATCTTCACAGATATCAGAAGAAAAGAAAACCAACAATATCCAGCCAAAATGGTAGCAATGGGAAGTAAAGATCAAGAAGAGTATGATAGAGAAAAGAATTTCTACAGTCGAGGAGGAAATAACCAGATCCCAAGATTAGATCAGCATCAAGAAAATTATAGGGGTCAAAGGCAGAATTATTTTGGACAAGGGAATCATAGACAAAATTATAACAATGGTCAAGGAGGTCAAAGAATGATAAGAGAAGAAATAAAGATGCCACCTTTGAATACAAGTGTAGAAAAGATATGGCAGGCAATTATCTTGATGGAGAATATACCAACTCCATGGAATATGGGAAAGGAACCACCAATTGGTCCAAGAAGTCATGAATTTTGCTTGTACCATCATTTTCATGGGCACTCTACAAATAGTTGTAATAATATCAAAAGGATTATCTTGAGAATGATTGATCAGGGCAAACTAGATCACTTTTTACTCAAGCAAGCACAATCGCAACAATTGCCGCAAGCACCAATGGAAACTCGCATGGTAAATACAACACAAGAAAAGGGAAAAGAAATCTTACACATTGAAGTGGGACCAAAAGCAAGAAATGTTTTCTGCAATTCTATAGTTCACTCATATAAAACTATAGAAGATTTTCATGATAATATGTTAAGTAGGGTATATGCGAGAGATGGTGAAGGAAGAGAAATAATGAACATCGCAAAAATTTCACGACTCGAAGATTGGCAGAAGCGTGAAATCTCTTTTGAAGCTACATAAATTCCAGATGGTTACGAAATACATGATAATCCATTGGTAGTGAGATTGGAAATTTGTATGAATATGGAAGAAAGTGAGGATGATATAAATGAAGAATCATTTGGTCTTAATAGAATCTTAATTGATACATGAAGCTCTGTCAATATTCTCTTCTATCCCGCTTACAAAATCATGGGGGGAAAGGACGCAGATCTAATACCTTCTACTTACAGGATTTATGGCTTTAATGGAACTGCCAATAAACCTAAAGGAGAAATAAGCATGCGAATTCCATTAGGGGGAATGCGAACTGAAATCTTATTTTGCGTTGTTGATGTTGAATCACCGTATAACGCTTTGATAGGGAGACCTTGGATTCACGAGATTTTAGGCGTAGCTTCAACTTTTCATCAATGCATAAAATTTCCTCATCCTAAAGGTATTGGAGTTATCAAGGGTAATTGGGAAGAAGGGAAGAAATGTTACGATACTGAAGTAGAAGTTTGCGAAGGAAAAACTGTTGAGAAGGAAAGTTGGAGAAAAAGAACAAAGGCTGCAAAGAGAAGTGAAAATTTAATGGCTGAAGATTAAGTCATGAAGGAATTAAGTTACAATGATTGAGCATACAAGAAATTTACTAAGGTAAAGAATAAATATGATTTGCGAAGGTAATCAGTACATTTCTTCATAGTGTATAATAAAATGCATTTTGAAAAAACAAGAAAATGAAATGAGGTATTTCGCAACGTGAAATATTTGTGAAGTATTTTTACGAATAATTTTTTTTTTTTTTTGCGATTAGCTTTCATTGAAGAAAGACGCAAAACATATTTGCGAACAAAAGACCGCAAACTGTGATTAGCTTTCAAAAAAGAAAGAGAGCCGCAGAAATTTTACACAGGCGAACCTTTGTGCGTACACCCTAGTTCGCGAAGCAATATTTCGTAAGAGGCAAAGTCCTAAAGTACGTCATTTAAGGGGGTACCTATAAGCATGGCTCAAGGAAACCGGAATACCACCAAGGAACCTGAGTACATGGACATTACGGGGTACAACCCAAAAGCGGGGTACCTATACGGGTTAGACACCTTGGATTCTCAATCTAATCTTGCGAAGTACCAAGATATAGGTTGGGCGACTAAGGCATACTGTCTTTCTCAAGAAGTGTAGAAAACGATCAAGGCGCCGAGGTACACGGTTGAGTCAAGAGTACCGTATGGGTTTGAAGCACATCTGCCATTCTTGACAAGTCTTGGCAAATGATGCACTTGGCCCAAAGATACCCCATAGGGTGCAACCTCGTAACTATAAGCCCTATAGGAAAAAAGGATAAGAGGTTGCGATCAAAAGCTGGTTGTTTGCAAAACCAGATGGGAAGAGCTAACCTTGTATGGTCGATGTACGCTTCCTTGAAGGGGAAACCAAGGGGAAGATAAAGGGCATCACCCTCCATTAGGGAGCTGATATGTGCTATAAGACGCAAATGTCACGAGGCTTTTTGTTCGCAAGAACATAAAGGCTTGTCATATTTGTGCAACAATAATATTTCTGCGAAAAAAAAAAGAAAAAGAAAAAAAGATATATGTATATATACATACTCGCATAATTACATACAATAAAGTTAAGATGAGATCAATGGGTTATTACATGAAAGTGTGATAACGTCCTGCGATTTCATCGCAAGACGATAATGTCACGAGGTTGTATATTCGTAAGAATGTTCAGACTTATCATATTATCGCAAAAATATTACCACAAAAGAGGTGGCAAAATAAGACCTTTACTTAGGAAGGCATGAAATCAATTCCATCAATACTGTTGGAAATTTTTTGCGAGAATATATATTAAGAGTTCATAATCATAGAGGCAATTTTGTTCGCTATCGAAGACGGATATTTCATATTCATTAAATTTTATAAGGATTGAATACTTCTTATATTTCTTCAAAGATTCAATACTTATTATACTTTTTCAGAGATTCAATACTTCTTATACTTCTTCAAACATTGGATGCTTCTTCATAGAGTGAATATTTTTTATACTTCTTCAAGGGTGTTTCATACTTCGTATATTTCTTTAAGGATGTTTCATACTTTTTATGCTTCTTCAAGAATATTTCATACTTCTTATACTTTTTTCAAGGATGTTTCGTATTTCTGCAAGGAGGATTCATAATACTTATACTTCAAGGGGAAGATTTCATATATACTTTGCAAAATCTCGAATATTCGCAACATTAAACTGAGGTAGATATTCTAGATACTTAAAATAAGGATTGATCACCTGAAGAGCAATAATAAGGGGGAAAGGAATACTAAGTTAGGTCTTCAAAATATATTATTTCTCTCCATATGATCAAGTCGTGAAAACAGAGGGAAGCATTCAGTTAAACATCAATTTATCATCGCAAAATTAAGACATTGGTACTAATTAAATTTCAAAAGGAAATTGTTGATGGATTAAAAAGTGCAGCACTTAAGTAAACAAGATAAAAGAACTGAAGCAAATATACAGAAAGGATTAAGACTATTTTGAAGATGATTTATCTTCATCAAAATGATCTTCTTTTTCTTCTTCAGAGAGATCATCTTCAACTTCACTATCAGAGATTTCCAGATATGGGGTATCCTCAGGAATTTCTTCAGAAAGGAGCGTCTGGTACTTCTTGAGAGGAATTTGATTGTCTTCACAAATCTTCCGAGTCATCTTAGCTCAAAAACGCTTGACATATAAGCTATGGTTGTTCTGGGAAATTATAAATTGAGACCTTAAATCAGAAATCTTCTGGTTACGACCGGAAATAATAGTTTCCAGATCATCCTTCATCTTCGCATAATTTTATGCAGTAAGGGAAGAAATTAAGAAATAGGTTAGCAAGTTACGAAGGAAAAGTAATCAAAATACTTACCATTATGAAGAATTTACCTTCTAACTGCTTCTTATCATTACGAAGAGAAGAGTTTTCAAGCTTTTGTTGATTATTCTCCTCAAGAAGAGAAGAACTTTCAGTTGCGATGCTCGCAGATTGTGGATTATCTCCGTGATGATATATTAATTCTGCATTATCAATACTTAAATCCTCTACTTTCTGACGAAGTTTTGAATTTTCAACCTCTAACTTCTTACAACGGCTTAAAGTCTTCTTCTCAGCAATGGAATGACGTCTTTCCCAATCGGTTAAATTGCAAGAATCGACTCTTCCAACCTGAACAAGTAAAAAGGGTTAGGAATTAATGAAATAAGGGAAACAAATAAGGAATAGAAAAGAAACTTACCATACTCCCTAAAGCATATAATGAAGCAGGAGAGACGAATCTTGAAATTCCATTAAGAGAGTTGTTATTGAGTACAGTAGAAACTTTACAAGCCTTCACAATAAGCTTACGAGCATTCGCAGTAGGAGAATTTCCTAACCCACGAGAAGAGTGGAGAAAAGCTTCAGATACTTGAATCATTGCAGATTCAAAAGTTTCTGCATTACTATAATCTTCGTCTTCTTCATCATTGTCATCATCATATTCCTTATCAGAAATGGTATCAGAATTAGAACCAAGATCCTTATCAGGAAATTTGTCACTTTCATCATTTTGTTCTTCATCAACGTTCTTGCTAGAAGTGATCACATTGGAGTAAGCATTGGTCGAGAATTTCTTCTTTTTCCTTTCAAAAACAACATCCTCAAGTTTCCTTTTTCCTTTGCGAAGAGCATCATCTTGACTACCAGAAGTTTGGGTATCCTTCGCAGAGCGAAGTGTTTTTTGTCTCGCAGTTAACCTTTTGGAAGAAGTAAGTTTCTTGTTTTCACTCGCAACAACCTCAGGAAGATCAGAAAGAACCTACAATTTCAAATAAGGATAAGAAACAGAGGCAACAATATATTGTTTAAAAAGCATATAAAAGTGTTTCTTACCTCATTTGAAAATAAGTTGAAGAATAACAAAGAGATAAAGAGATAGAGATACATACATTTTTATCTTTGATAAGCCAAGAAAAGACCCAAGGTTGATAGTTACGATCACGAAGGTTCACAGGAAGATCTACTATCCCAGAAATATAAGAACCCGATAATGTTAGAGGGTAGTTATACCAATCTTCATCATTAGAACGACGAGGTGTTTTATTATTTCCCGAGGCATAATCAATATCGTGCATGAGAAGATCATCTGCTGCGATATTAGATTTACGGTGAAGACGAACACCCCAACGTTTATCTTCCTTCTTCGCAGGAATTAATGTGTAATTTTTGAAGAAACTCTCAACTGTATAATCCGCAGCGATAATCTCCATATCTCGAAATCCAGGTTTCCTAAGATCAACTGAATACAAAGATTTTCCATTAGCAGCACGAGTTGCGAATTCAACCAGAATGCGAATGCAATCACCAGTCAATTGATAAATGGCACATGAAAAATTGGGGTGGGAAATAATTTCATAGAATAAAGGAAGATTGAAATCATAAAGAGGAAGAGGAAGACCTGCGAGGATTTGACCTCGTGAGATTAAAACTTTCTGATCATTCCAAGTAAGATCAATAAAGAGCTCCATACTGAGAGAAGACTAATTGTCATGACCATCAATTTCAGAAAGAATGAGGTCCCTATCAGCAAGCTCTGCATTAATTTTTTCAATAGTTTTCTTCTTTGGATCCATTGGATGTAGGATAGAAAATAGGAAGGAAAAGAAGTGAAAGAGATAAGAAATCGTAGTAGCAGAAAAAGGGAATAAATTGCAGAGGCAGAAGTGATGAGGAAGATGAATAGGATAAGAGAATAAAAAGAAGAACAAAAGATAATATTTATAAAGAAGAGAGAGATCGATGAAGATAGAAACTCATCAATGCGATTAGACGTGAACGGTTGAAAAGAACGGTTACGAAGAAACGTGTCAAAAATTTAATGAAAAAGAAAAATACGTGTTGCGAATGTAATAGGTGGTGATAACTATATTAAATTTACGAAAATAGAGGTTCTCATGACATTCCTTCTTCGTAGAATTGACATGAGAAGAGGCAAGATGTAGGTACCGAATATCACAAGACATTAGCTTACGAACATCGTAATAAATATAAGAGGAAAGAGCTACAAAACAATGCGATAATAGAGGAAGCACGGGGAAGTATAAAAGATTTACGAGCATAAAATAATCTTGCGAAGATATGTTGCGATACTTCGCAACGCATATACAGTTGTACAAATTTTACTATAAATAGGAGTTCAAATGTAAAATTAGAGAGGTTCTTTTAATGAGTGTTAGAAAATATCTTAGGAAAGAGAATAGAGAAAGTTGTAAACTATTCTAGTTTCATTTAGATACTTCTTTGTAATCAATTGAGAGAATTAATAAGAAAATTGTCATTTTTCATCAAGAACTTCTTAAGTTTTACAAATTCTACTGAGGGTGTAGTAGTAGGTTATTCTGCAACTACAATAGTTAACCGGTACGCCTCAAGAATGAGTGATGCCTATACCCTGTGGTCAAGTCGTATCCAGGATAAAAATTCCCATTGCAAATACTGTTAGCACTACAGTACTTTCCCACTCTTACGAACTCAACAACAATGGCGCAAAGAATGTAAAAACCACACAGAGGAAGAGAGACGAAAATAAGAAGGATAGAAGCTTCTTCTGGACACGAATTGAAATGAAGAAGTCGAGTGGTTTATATAGCTGAGAAGAGAGAGGTATAATTGATGTGCATTAAGAGAGAAATAAAGAGAGAATAAATCAGAATTAAAGGAAAAAATAAATTTGAATAAATTCAAGATTTTTTTCAAAACGGTAATAAAACAACCATGCACATTATGTTGACACAAGGAAAAATGGAAAGAAATAATCCCAATGGGTCATACGCCCCCTACAATTAAGACAAAATTTATTTTGATTTTAATTTAAAATATTTAAGGAAATAATTTAAAAGAATTTTGTCAAAAAGATAAGTCTTGGTTGATCTAAGTTCACGGCACAAGCACGAGACCGAGCCCAAGCCATAGTAAAAAAAAATTCCCACCCATTGCACCCACATTGTTTTACTAACTATCCATAAAGGAATAACTATATAATGGATCTCCTCTTTAGTTATACCTAATGTGGGACTAAAGGTTCTATTTCACTCACTCATAGGAAAATGAGTAAGTGCTCTTAGAGACCCAAAGGTTCTAAGTTCCATTCCCACCAAGACTATAAAATCAATAAAACTCATTTTCTCCAACAATCCCCCACATTAATGAAATACCGATTAAATCAGAAAACGGAAAGCGAGAAATACCACTTAGGCAAGAGGTGTCCATGAAGTCTTGAACCTTTTCTTAGTGAGAAGTTGCCGGAACTACTTGATGGAAAGTGAACGCGATGTCTTGAACTGCCATTGTTTGGTGTAATCCACGATAATAACCACACGTGATATCTCTCTAGGTGCTGTCAAGTTCGTGCCATTGTGTTTTTGGCCCTGAACAAATTTTGTTCTCAGAATGCTCTAGTGAATCATCTCTATTCTCATAGGAAGCGACCCACTTCCACATTCAGATAGGTGCGTTCCATCAAGAGTGTTTACTGCTATACCCCACTTCAATCTTAAATTGAGACTATATGACTCATTAAGACTTAGTTAAAAGTCATCATTCACATGAAGTCACACTATCACGTCTACACCATAGGGAAAGGGCAGAGAATGAAATTCTCTGATAATGTTTACCTTGACCCACCACAAATTAGTTGTCTCATTCAAAACCTTGATCTTGGGATCTCCAGTCAGCAAGGTTGAGTATCATTCATGGCAAGTTTATTTAATGAGCCTTAGCCCCACCCCCCTTGATGTATTACTAACTATCTCCCTGGACAAATTTTTTGTCAAAGAGCGATATTCTCCCTAGACCTTAATCATTTAACGCCTTTTGAGATTAGTTCTTTCAGGGTACCGTGTCTTCTACGAATATGTATATACTTCCCATTATAGTAGTTGTTTTTAGCTTTAGCTATGGCAGCTTGATTATCACAATGTATATATATAGTTGGCACATGCCTATGCCAGAAAGGAATGTCTTCTAAAAAGCATCTTAGCCAAGCGGCTTCCTCTCCTGCTTTATCTAATGCAATAAACTCGGATTCCATAGTGGATCGAGTTATGCAGGTCTGTTTGGAACTTTTCCAAAAAATAGCCCCAACTGCTAGAGTAAAAACATATCCACTCGTATACTTAGACTCCTCTGAGCCCGATATCTAGTTTGCATCACAAAATCCCTTAAGGATGGCAGGGTACCCTTCATAATTTAAACAAAAGGTCAAAGTGTATTTCAAATACCTCAATACTCTAAAAAGTGCCTTCCAATGTTCCTGCCCTGGATTACAAGTATACCTACTTAACCTACTCACATCACAAGAAATGTCTGGCCTAGAACAGTTCATCAAATACACCAGATTTCCTATAATTCGTGAGTATTCAAGTTGCGAAACTCCATTACCCTTATTCTTTTTGAGTCTACAACAAGGATCATACAGAGTATGAGAAGGTTTACAATCAAAATGATTGAAATTTCTAAGTACATAATCAACATAATGAGATTGACTAAGACTATAACCGTTAGAATTTCTTCTAATTTTCATCCCTAAGATTACATCTACGGGGCCTAAGTCTTTCATGTCATAGTTCTCATTTAGCATGCTCTTATTGGAATTAATTTCATCCATGTTTGTATCAAGTATAAGCATATCATCAACATACAAGCATACAATCACACATGCATCATTCACAAGTTTAGTGTAGACACACTTGTCAGATTCATTGATTTTAAAACCACTAGAAAACATTACATGATCAAATTTTTCATGCCATTGTTTAGGTGCTTGTTTCAATCCATACAAATATTTTTTCAGTTTACAAACCTTGTTTTCACAACCTTTCACTACAAATCCCACAGATTGTTCCATGTAAATTTCTTCATCTAGTTCACCATTTAGAAAAGATGTATTTACATCCATTTGATGTATATCTAGGTTATGAACCGAAGCTATCGCAATTAACATCCTAATGTAAGTAATTCTCTTAACGGGTGAGTAAGTATCAAAGAAATCTATACCTTCCTTTTGTTTAAAGCCTTTAGCTATTAACCTAGCTTTGTATTTTTGAACAGTTCCATCTATGTTATTTTTCCTCCTGAAGATCCATTTACATCATATTGGCCTTACACCCTGGAGGTAAATCTACTATCTTCCACGTATCATTCTCTTTGATGGATTCCATTTCACTAATAGTAGACTCTTTCCACCACGAAGCTTCAGAAGAAGTCATGGCTTCTCTATAAGTCTGAGGATCAGACTCTGCTAGTGTAACGAAGTCAGGTCCAAATGAGGTTTTGGTTCTAGCCCTTTTACTTCTCCAAGGATCAATTCTTACTTCATCTTTCTCTGAAGGTAAAATCTTACTGGTTGAAGGGACATCTAGGGGATCAACACCTCTCTTACGAGAGTCAGATTTTAATGGAATTTTTTTTTAAAAAAACATAGCTTCCCTAGACTCCATAATAGTATTCATACTAATTTCAGAAATTTCAGAACTCACAACCATAAATATATATGCAGGAGTATGCTCAGGATACCTTATGAAGACACAGTCAACAGTTTTGGATCTTATCTTGGTTGTTTTAAGTTTAGGGATGGCAACCTTGGACAAACACCCCCACACTTTGAAGTATTCAAAATAAGGTTGTATACCTTTCCACAATTCATATGGAGTTTTATCTGATCCTTTAAAGGGTACTCTATTCAGGATATAGCATGCTGAGAGGTCAGCTTCCCCCACAAGTTCGAAGGTAACCCTGAACTAATTCACATGGCATTCATCATCTCCTTAAGAGTACATTTCTTACGTTCATCTACACCATTGGACTGAGGTGAATAAGGAGGGTAACCTCGTGTATTATGCCATTTTTTACATAGAAATCTCCTATAGGAATTCTGTACTCACCACGGTTAGACCTAATGGTTTTAATGGTAGTATTCAATTGGTTTTCAACTTCTAGTTTATACATCTTAAAGGCTTCTAAGGCATCATCCTTACCTCTAAGAAAATATATATGACAATACCTCGTACAATCATTTATAAAAGTAACAAACCATTTCCTACCACCTCTAGTTTGAACCGATTTCATGTCAACTAGGTCTGAGTGAATTAATTCTAAGGGTTTAGAATTTCTATGAACATTTTTGCTAAAAGGTTTTCTAGCATACTTTGATTCTACGCATATTTCACATTTGTGTTCCTTTTCCAAACTAAATTTGGGTATGCAGCCTACATTAGCTAGTTTATGCATTGACTTATAAATTACATATCCAAGTATACCATGCCGAACATCCAAAGACTCACAAACATAAGCAGAAGAATCATTATTATTCATTACAACAGAGTTTACATTAAGCTTATACAGACCCTCAGTCTTATAACCATGCCCTACAAAATCTTTACCCTTAGTTACAATACATTTCCCAGATTCTATTACAATTTTAAAACCCTTATCATCTAAAACACCACAAGAAACAAGATTTTTGCAGAAGTCCAGAACATGAAGAACTTCATTCAAAGTCAGAGTCTTGACAGAAGTGAGCTTGAACCCAACTTTGCCTTTTCATACAACTGAAGATGCAGATGAGTTACCCATATAGAGTTTCTCGCCTTCCCATGCCTTATTATAGGAGGTGAACATGTCTCTGTTTCCAAATACATGTTCGGTAGCACCAGAGTCTACCCACCAGTCTCTCACATTTGTTACCAAATTTACTTCAGACACCGTACCAGAAAATTCATCTTTTTTGTTTTCAACCAAATTAACATTATTTTTCTTTTTAAGGTCCTTACGGTTTCTATAGTAAACCTCCATATGGCCAGGATGTACACACATAGAAATCACCCTTAATTTTATTAATACTAGATTTAGGTTTCTGAAACATACCTTTCTTGCCAGGAGGTTTCTTGGAGTTGTTTCGGTTCTTATCACCTTTTTAGCATTGGAACCTTTGTGTTCAATCACATGAGCTTTGTTAGACATTCCCCTTGCAGAAGATACATATTTATCCTTGGATTACAACAATTCTTCAACTTGAATCTTCTTACTCAAATCAACCATAGTGACTTCACCAGTTTCATGTCTCAGTTTCTTCTTGTACTCAGACCAGGAAGAAGGAAATTTCTCAATGACATCAGACACTTGAAAAGTTTCATCAATCACCAGACCTTCCACAAGAATTTCATTGATAATTTGTTGGAATTCAAGGAATTGATCAATCACATATTTGTCATTCGACATTTTAAATTCCATGAACCAAGAATTTATTTTTTCCAGCGGTTTCAGCTTTGTATTTTGCCTCCAAAGTAGCCCATAAATCAAAAGAAGAAAAGTTCTCCTTAGCATTGTAAAAGTCATACAAAGCATCCTCTAAACAATTCAAAATATGTTTTTTAGCCATGTGGTTATTCCTCTTCCATTCTTCTAAAACAGACTCACGACCAACATCATTGAAGGATTCATCAAAAGGTTTCAGAACATAAGAATCCAGATCATGGTAACTCAGGAAAAATAACATTTTTGACTGCCACCTCTTAAAGTCTTTCCTAGAAAATTTTGCAGGTCTTTCAACATCGTTCTTACCCATTGTTATAGACAGAAAAGAACTATCGTGTTAAGATTGTTTCAACTGTAACAATAAAATACTAAAAGAAGATGTTAGAAATAAATTTCTGAAAAACTTAAATAAACACTCAATGGAATCAAACAGAGGACAGAGTCACTTGATCATCAAGTTGTCCTTAACACGATAGTTGACCTGTATGCCTCAAGAATGAGTGATGTCTATACCCTGTGGTCAAGTCGTATCCAGGATAAAACTTCCCGTTGCAAATACTGTTAGCACTATACAGTACTTTCCCACTCTTACGAACTCAACATCAATGGCACAAAGAATGTAAAAACCACACAGAGGGAGAGAGACGAAAATAAGAAGGATAAAAGCTTCTTCTGGACACAAATTGAAATGAAGAAGTCGAGTGATTTATATAGCTGAGAAGAAAGAGGTAGAATTGATGTGCATTAATATAGAAATAAAGAGAGAATAAATCAGAATTAAAGACAAAAATAAATTCAAATAAATTGAAGATTTTTTCAAAACGGTAATAAAACAGCCATGCACATTATGTTGACAAAAGGAAAAATGGAAAGAAATAATTCCCAACGGTTCATATGCATGCCCCCATAATTAAGATAAAATTTATTTTGATTTTAAAATATTTAAGGAAATAATTTAAAAGAATTTTCTCAAAAAGATAAGTCTTGGTTGATCTAAGTTCACGACGCAAGCACAAGCCCGAATGGTTTTAAGTGTTTTTCTGGCATACTTTTTTTTTTTTGCATTTTCCACTAGTGATGCGCCATATAATTAAGATAAAATTTATTTTGATTTTAAAATATTTAAGGAAATAATTTAAAAGAATTTTCTCAAAAAGATAAGTCTTGGTTGATCTAAGTTCACGGCGCAAGCACGAGCCCGAACGGTTTTAAGTGTTTTTCTGGCAGATTTTTTTTTTTTTTGCATTTTCCACTAGTGATGCCCCCCATAATTAAGATAAAATTTATTATGATTTTAAAATATTTAAGGAAATAATTGAAAAGAATTTTCTCAAAAAGATAAGTCTTGGTTGATCTAAGTTCACGGCGTTAGCACGAGCCCGAACCCAAGCCATAGTAAAACAAATATTTTATTACCTGGTGCGTCGAACGAGATCATCCTATAATGCATGGGAAGAGGAAAATGATGCCATTGGTGAAGCATCTGCTCTGTGCATTCAACAACTATATGTGCATACCATTAGTGTGTATAAGGTGTAATTTCCTGTAAGACAACAGTCTAGAGGATCCGAGTGCAAGACATTTTGGAAAGCTCTCGTAAGTGATTCTTATAGGTGATACAGATGTTTCTACTGTTTTTATACTTATGCATCAGAGTACTTTAGTTGGTTAACCTTTCCTATGAGCTAAACTAAACGTTTTTCTTCTCTACTCATCTTTTTTTTTCACGCTTAAACTTTTTATTTGCTTTAAGCCTTCCATGTTTTCGGTGGGTGATTTGTGTATGCGCTCCAGCACCAATATGTGCATGGGAAACGGAAAATGATGTCTAACACTCCCTCAATCTGAGTTTTTGTGATTATGTAACTCTTGGCACTCTTGCTATATCCATTAGAGGGCCTGGAAAAAACGAGTGAAAACAACTAAACAAGCATACATTACTGAATTGTAATTTGCATCAGAGCAAGAGTTGTAAATCACATTTACAGCTCTTTTACCTGTTAAAATGATGAAACAAAAGTCCAATTGTTATTGGTGTAACAGAAGTTTTCCAAGAACTTATTAGAATATGAAATTCATCTTCTATGAAATTCAATTCGGAAATCGAATACCTACCACATGACTCTTTTTCTAAATTAATGCATAAAAGATTTCTGCCAAACTAAAAGGAAAAAAAATAAAAAAAATACATATTTAATATATTCCCCCAGCCACACCAAATAAAAAAAATGCATCGCCACGGGGCGGGGCGAAGCCAGCGCCCACCAAGTCAAAAAGAAAAAATGCCCAATGCATAGCTCGGGCACAAATCTGGTTCATGTAATTTCAGTACAATGTAATTTTTTCCTTTTTTTCTGTTTATCTCTGGTAGACTTATAAATCCCTCTTTCTAATAAAACTAGATTTTATGTCCGTGCTACGCAACGGGCGGGTCTGGAAACCATCAACTGTCATTTTTTTTAATTTAACCATATTTTTAGTTTGGAGGGAAAGTGCATGCTTATGATTTTTGATGTGGTGTAGCTCGGCTTCGCCTCGCCCCATCCCAATGCATTCTTGACTCGGCTTCACCACGTCCCGTCCCGATGCATGCCAGGTTAATTGAGTCTGCCAAATAATCTGAATAATGATTAGATATTGCACGAAAATTTGGAAAAGGTCACGGAGAAATGTATATTTGAATTTGAAAAACATGTGAGACGGCCTAAATGGAAGAAACGTCCATAAGACAAATTATTGAGAAGCCTTGAGTAACCAATAATTGATGAAATATTAACGGTTTATGCAAATCTCTGCCGCCCAAAATTGTTTACTCTTGGTATATGTGCCCACCCCGTTTAATATAAGGAAAGTTAAGGATTTCTTTTGAGCACGCCACCATAAAGGAAAAGGGATAAAAAACCCTGTTAGTCTCAACTCGAGGACACCAAGGCCTCTAAATACAAACTAAAACAATGGTTATAAAATGGGTGTGTAAAGACTAAAGAGATAAACTAAAAAACGATCACAAACATTTGAATTCATCCATTTCATAACCAAAAGAGTACCTAGATAACATATATTAACTCCATATAGTCCTGCAAGACCTGAAGTCCAAACATTTTGTCCAATAGAGCACGTATAGTCCAAAAATCTTGTTCATCAATCATAAAATCAAAGTCAAAGAAAAAAGAAATGAAGAAAAACTTGAAATTAGAAAACTGAAGTGAAAACATCAGAAGCCAAAATTGAAAAGGAATTACACCTACCTACAACTTGAATATGCATGTAGGTTGCATCTGTATAGGCTTATTAAGCAGAATCACAGTTGGTTCCAATATAATAAGGAATACGATAGTCACTGATCCCACATAATACTTCTAACCCCAGCGGAAATTGACAACCATACTTTAAATGTACACTGCACATCAAATGAACTTATTCCTGTCTTCTGTCGTAGGAAGATATTCCCCGGTAAGTGTCAAACACTACAAAATGAAATATCAATTCGTGTGGTAAATCTATGGCACATCAAAGATTTAGAAAAATGATACTCGTCAATCCAAATAAATAAATATGTACTAATACTTAATGTGATCAATCTATAGTACACATTCTTTAAAAACATTTTCCACACACTATGATTGGAAGCTCTTAAAATTATGTGCCACACATTGTCAAAAGGAGTTTTCATTCATTTATATGTAGTCAGAAGGATGCACCCAATGTTCCAAGGGGTCAAAATCAAGAGCATGCAGCAAACAATTCCAAGTTGTCTGGGGTTAATGTTGAAAAATGTGACTGGACCTAACACGGCTGGTGTATCTCCACAATCATCAAGAAAGGTGAGATTTTGTGTTCCCAAAGGGTCTGATCTAATTTCAGAAGAACAATGTGGATGTGCCTGTTTCTTTCATAGCGCTCAAACAGGTTTAGAAGATCAAGTCAAAAGTTACAGCATCACCACCTCCTAAGATTTAAAGAACACAGTATATATACATGTTCTTTGTCCACCTAATGATAAGGGTATGAAGGTTATAATTAGTCTAGTAAATAAGAAGTTTTGTGACGGAGAGTTTCCCCGATGTAGCTTAGTTGTAACAACCATCCAAACCCTCTTAATCGTTTATAAAACAAAGAAATTAAAATCGATTCCCGTTTTTCATAAAATACATCAATCTTCCCCAAATTGAAGAATCTAAGAATTTAACACAGACCCATTGAATCAATCTAATCCAAATCGAAGAATCTAAGAATAAAAAATCAAATAAACCCGTTCCTGCAACTGTTAATGCAATAATCATCATCAAATAAGTATAAAACGAAGAAATCAAGCTAGGGTTTCATAAATCTCACCTGGAAATAACCTTGATCTTCTTATTATTTCTTCAATCCTACGAAGAGAGGCAAAGAACAGAAAGTAGAAAAGAAAGTATGGGTTTGGGATTTCTGCTGATATAATCGAACCACTCTTTGTTTTCCGCGGAATCATGGTTTACTGCAGAACAAAAGTATGGCAGAGTATCAATATGGATATATTAGGATCAGCTGATTATGATGGAGAAGAAGTGATGAACATAATAATAGATTTGAATAGGAAAAAGTTGATTTGATTAGTTGAATGGTTACGGAAGAATGATAGAAAAACTCAAGAGAAAGAGAACCCCAGAAAGACGAAGAGGCGCAGCAGACGATTAGGGTTAGTTTTCACGATTAGTATTTCCTTTCCATTAGAAAATAGGGATGACAATGTTAGTTTTCACGAAAGTATTGTTTACCTACTTAACGTCCAGTTAAGTTTATTGGTGTAAACCAAGTGTAAGTTATTATTTAGGTGTAAATACTCACATAAGTTTTGTATACCTACGTTTGTCCTAACGGTGTTACTAACGACCAGTTAAATATAAGGTGTAAACATAGCGTAATCCAGTTTTTAATGCTCCGACCAATAGAGTCTCGCCACTTGTCCTCTCCAGAATTGTTATAGTTCAAAGCTTTTATCTAATTTAATTTGATGGGGGTGTCACACTCACCGTGCGACGTGGAAGGTTATATGACTTAGCCTTTTAAAGGAGGGGAGATATCTCTTTCGACCGGAAAAAAAAAGAGTTTGTCTCTGAGTAATTTAGTGATTTGCCTTTCCAGTTTATCTTTCACTTAGTAGTATAAACGTTTCTCCCTTGGTTCTAATTCTTGACTGAAATAAGTAAACCGGACCAATGAAGCATAAACTAAGAAACTTAGAAAGACACTAAACAAAAAGAGAAAGATCATCTTACTAACGCAGAAATTGAAAAATATTTAATGACCTCTATTTATATGTCACTAGTAAGGACATATGTGCGATGCACAAGTTTGAATTTTTACTCATCCAACAATACTAAATTTGAAAGTCATGAATTTTTTTTCCTAAAACAAAAAATTACTATTCTTATTTGTACTCGTTACGTAGATGATTGAAAGAGCTTTTCAAATATATAAATTTTTTAAAAATCCGGTGTATATTTTGAAAGATATTAAATTTTTAAAAATTTTGATCTTTTTTAAAAACAATATTATTTATGTAAATATGTAAAAAGTAGGGACAACTATGTAATTTAGGGGGTCTCCTACCAAAAAGAACTATTTTCTTTATATTAGTAAGATAAGATAAGATGTAATGCAGAAATTAGTGCACTTATCCATTATTTATAACTTCATTCGACTATACGATCTTCTTTCATAAAAAAATAAATAGAGGACTAGACAATACTCATTCCTACCGATTCATTGATACACAAATCCACATCAATCATCCACGCATGTTTGAACTTGTGACTATGAAAAAATCTTTTCACAACTTTTGGCATATTGTTCATTTTCTAAGATGACGGCCTAGTCAAAACCAATTTTGTAGCTGCCTTTTTCATTTGCAAGTTATATCCTCAGTTTCTTCTGTCAAATGTGTAAAATAACTTCACAGCTTATGACATTCAGAGCACTATACCTACCTAACTACACATACACATGCTTATCAAAAGCTATGGATCTAGGATTACACACGTCTAGGTCATGATGTAGGTATTTCCACCCCTAGATCCATACATATGGAAACAAGAAAGCTTCATGTCATACTCGGCAAGCTAGCCTGCTACGTATGGAAACAAGCATCCTACATTTTCTGCTTAATCCTGCAGGTACATTTATGGCACAAATTCAAGGTTCGACATCACTAAAATCATTGGATACGGAAAAGCAAAGTCGATGATATGCATTTATTAATTTATTATTGTTGTAGCCCACAATTCTTTGCAGTGTAAACCGGTGGAGCTAGCCTAAGGTGAGAACTGAGAAGTTGATCACTTATCCAAGCTGGTTTCCATTTTATGTTATTCTTTTAAAAATTTGTACCTTTCGGTTTCAGTCATTAAGAATTTTTTTTTTTTTTTTTTTTTAACTATCCCAGTCTCATCTCAGCCAAAGACATCCGACGTATGTAAAATTTGTAACCCCCTTCGATTATAAATATAAAGGGGATTTTAATAAAGTGACACACTTTCAATTTCATGTTTAAGAAAGTGTCACAGTTTTTTTTCAGAATTTATTTAGTGCCACATATTTGACTTTTTCCATCCATTTTTTTTCTTCAAAATACAGTTAACATCCGTTAGTGCATAGGTGGCAGTAGTTCAGCTTAGTAAAAGACATTTGTGCCCTCGAATCATCTATAATGAGTTAAATCAAGTCATCATTGCGAGTCGTTAGGAGTTAAGTCATGAGTCACAACTAAATCAAAATCAAAAACTCAGACATGACTCGCAACCAAAGTCGGGAATAACCATCAAAATCAAAACAACCAACAGAAAAATGATCAAAATCACTTACTAAAAGTCTAAAACCATTGGCAGATCCACAAAAATTAATCAAGATCAGAACACAATTGACTAAGCCGCCTTTTAGTAATCCTTTTAGTAATCCGGCAACAACAACATCAACTTCGTTTTTGCCGTCTTCTCACTGCCCAAATTCAGAAACATACAGACCACGTCGAGATCATACATTCACCACTTGTTGAACAGCAGTAACATCTAGTTTTCTATTAATCTTCCGGCACACAATTAAGACCAAGTACGGTGCAATCCAATTTAACCGACACTCCCATACAAAGTCAAATTGATTGAATCAATTTCATCCAACTCTTGGACCTAGCTTTTGTTGCTGCGTTCACGGTAAACATCATTCGCCAACACCTTCTCAATCTCACGAAAACAGCCAACACCCATTTCCATTAGTCTTTCTTCGACCTGATTTTACTCCTGATGAACTGAAGTTCAGTCCATGCAAAAATCACCCAAACTCAATTCCACCTAAACTTCACCATTAATCAACACCATTTAATCAAGACACAGATCCATAAACCAAGTCTCTTTTTTGCTCCATCGACAAGACGATGAAATGGAACCACGTACAACACTGCTCTATAATTGAAATTACCCCTCCATTTTTACTTTAATCTCTCCTTCCACCGATTACAACAACTCCATTGATGCCGCTGCTTCAAACTAGACTGCAGTATACCATCGACCAACACCAACATCTCGTTTTCTTCCAATTCACTCTCCATCTCGGTCTCGGTTACAATCTCCACCAACAATTTGTAGCACAATCAAATTCCATTGTAGAGAACAGTATCCATTATCTTCATCTATTTCCTCTCAAAACAAACCCAATTTATATTCATGAAATTTTATCCCTAAATTCCGTAATACAGCTCCATAGTCCCATTCAACCAATCCCTAAATTCCACTATTCAATCAATCCCTTAATTAATCATCTACCTAAGCTATATTTTCGATTCAAATATATACAGAAGAAAAAGAGATGAAGAAGAATAGAAAGAGTCGTGTGGAAGACAAGGGTAAATAGGTAAAGATGAATAATTCCTTGACTTGTTCAACGATTGTAGACTGATTTGGTGGACCCAGACGGAAAGTATAACGGTTGTGTCATTTTATTAAGTCTGGAAAAAAAAAGTGGCACTTTCTTAAACCACTAATTGGAGGTGTGGCATTTTCTTAAAATTCCCAATATACATTGATTATATTTACTCAACATTATGATAAAAAAACATTAAAATGTGACAAAAAATAAATAAAGATCATCATTTATATCTCTTGGAGTTATAAATATTTATACTTAAAGTTATTATTAGTAATAAATTAGCCACCCTTCATCAAACATTTATAAACAACATTAATGTTTATCAACATAAGAAGAAAAAAAAAATTATTTTTCATTTGGGAACCAGTTAAATATGATAAGGTACCATCAAGAAAAAATTCGAACAATAATGTGTATGCATGTTAATTCTAATAGAGCCTAATGTTGCGTAAAATAACCGTACTTCTGAAATAAAGGTGCACAAAGATTACAGTTGAGTACATTTTTCAGTTCCGGTGTCGATTTTTATTTGAAAAACTCATGTATTCAATGTTTAGTGGAAACTTTTGAGGAACTTTTGGATGTCATAATTACCGTGCAAGCATTCTAGAATAGTTGAGTTCATATTAAACCTAAAGGGGTTTGTTAGTACTAAAATTTTAAACCTTGCCAAGTTCAAGATTTTTACCTATTTTATAAAATCACAGTTGATGAGAGTAAAAATTTATTTAAATTATATGTAGTAAAAAAAACAAATTATGTCCTTATCAAAGCTACAAGTAGGGTCTTCAAACGGAGGAGGATACATATGTTAGTTTTTTTTCCTGAAAGTGCACCACCAATAATTTAGGAGACTTGAATAATGTAACAAACACTTATACATTTATCACAGATCAGATCAAGGCAATACCGAATTTATAATTATTTGGATGACAAATATCTAAGATTTTCATTACTACAAGTTCTCATGGGGTCAAAATAAATTTTATCATAATTTATAGTATTTATTTAAATCATTATGACCAAAAATTATGTCGTCTCATGCCGTGCCGTTGCGGCACGGGTTATTTCTAGTACCCAATAAGACAAAATATGGTCATTTGGAAGTAAAACAAGCCACCCCTTAACCATATATTTTATAAGTGGCTAATATACCCTTATTTAATTAACACTAAAAATTCTAATTAGGTTAATTAATTGATTTTAGATTGATTAATTGAGTAGATTAAAACTTATGAAATGAAATTTTGTTTTTGATTGAACTTATTTGGGAAGATTTTTGATGAAAAAAAATTGTTTTGAGAAAATCTTTTGCAACGGAAATGAAAGCACACAACCCAAACACTTCTAAAAAGGGGATTGCAAAGCTGTTGTATGAAATCATACTCAAAATTAGATCAGAAATCAACACTTTAAGTTCTGAAAGTATGAAAAGTCGACAAGGTCGACGAATGAAGACCATGACGACTATATTTGGCCGGCAAGGTATTTGAATGAAGAACATGCCGACTAGATTTGGTCGGCAGGGTATTTAAATGAAGAAGATGCCGAATTTATTTTTTTGACACACAGGAGACGGCTATTGAAAAATAGCAGTCGGCAAGGACTACAAAAAAAAAACCGCCGACTGTTGAGAAAAATACCCCGCCGGCGGTTGAAAATACCCTGTCGGCTGTTGAAAAAATTTACAGTCGCCATGGCAGTTATGAAAAGTCGGCAAGATATGCATGTTACGACCTTGCCGACCAAAAACACAGAAATCATAATTTTCGATTTCTAACCTAATATAACAATCAAATCACACAACACAATGATGGGTTTGAGTTTAAACATCATTCATAGTCTTCTTTTCGCCTGTAGAGTCAACATTTTTTTTTGGAAAATCAAAGTTGAAGATTTTTATATGGCTTTGGTTGATGGAAGAAGAAGAAGAAGAAGAAGAAGAAGAAGAAGAAGAAGAAGAGAAGATTAAGAGTTGTTTAGTTTTTTAATTTTAGGGTTAATGAAATTAAGAAATGGGTTTATTTTTAAGATTTAATTAGTTCAAGGGTATTAAAGTAAAATCACCCTTTTTAATAATGACACACTATGTCCCCTTCAAATTGGGTATACCCCAATCTCGCCAGGATTAGTTACCCACCTCTTTATGTTATTCTTTTAAAAAAAAATTATTTTAGTTATTAGTTTTTTTTTTATCCATGGGCAACATAAAATCGGTTTTGACTAGGCAACATAATAACAGGTCCTAGTTCAGCCGGTCATCCCCGTTCCCCAAAATTTCATGTGTTTCAGGAGGTCCCAGGTTCAAGCCCCCAATGGCGTAATATTGCAGGAATTAACATGGAAGGTAGTGTTAGTTTTCCCCCCCTTGAGACACAATCTCACCCCCATCCACTTCGGCTCCCTTGGCTAGGTTACCCATGAGGCTCGCTGGTAGGTTAGCACAACAAGATGTTCAATTAATGTAGTAGTATGTTGTTGGAGCTTAGCTTATTATGCTTCCAACTAGTTAATTAATGTAATACTTTTTTTTTTTGTTTCAGTCATTAGTCTTTTTTTTTCCATTTTATGTTATTCTTTTAAAAATTTGTACCTTTCAATTTCAGTCATTAGTTACCCACCTCTTAAAGAAAGTTCTTTTTTCACTTACCATTCCCGGCAATCCTAGTTCCCCTGTTATAATGGTAAGAGTCATTAGTGATGATATTAATAATTTGAGCTCGAATTCGTTAGCATTTAAAGTTTAAATCCTAAAAGAAAAAATAGAATGTATGGTTGTACTAGAGCTTGGGAGTTTTTAGGATCGGTAAGATATTTGGCGGAAATAACTATGTTGACCTCAACCCATGCAAAATATCGGGTTATTTGGTTTTTGGTACTCAGTTTTCGACCAAAACCTGGGTTTGGTCTAACATTTATCCAGCCTTTGCATTTGGTCTAAAGACCAACGTTCACCCGCGTTGACTTCGTTGTATGGTGACGTGTATAAGTATTTGACTTAATTAATTTTTCTT
The DNA here is from genome assembly GCA_023529315.1 of Papaver bracteatum. Taxonomy (NCBI): domain Eukaryota; kingdom Viridiplantae; phylum Streptophyta; class Magnoliopsida; order Ranunculales; family Papaveraceae; genus Papaver; species Papaver bracteatum. Next base: position 244,992 of record JAJJWX010003657.1, read on the forward strand.
TGACCCTCGAATTATAATTCGTTTTGTTATTTCATCCCTCTCACGGTCTCACCTTCATTTTCTTTGGATTTTCCCATTAGCTTCTGCTGGTGAAGGTTGCTGCTTCCAACTGAGAGACGGTAATGAAGATTTGAGCTTCGGAAATGAAGATCGAGAGGAAAGTGTTAGAGCATTGCTCGGTCGAACTCGCATGCATTGTTATCTCAAGCATGTTTTTCAATATTAGTGATCAAAACTATACGTTTTGATTTCAAGTTTACTTATGACTAAGTCTCGGTCTAGGATAGTTAAGTATAGTTGAGCTCTAGACTCCATGGCGATTATCTTACGAAGATGAAGAACTACTCAAGGAACCAGTGGAACTTCATCCGACCAAAAAGGTATGTGGATACTTGAACTTATCTAGCACTCAAAAGTCTATCGATCTCTTACTCTTGAGACAACAGTCGTATATGTATGATAGTTTTCATAATACAAATTTGCTATTTCGAGCCGAGTTTACTCGCCTATCTTTTTCTCGAAATATGTGTTGGTAAGCTTTCATTTTAACCACCTTTCATCTTTTCCCATGATGAAATTCATGATGACGTATCAATCTTGAAAATAACTTTGATGACGGTAGTCGATTCTTTATGTCTAACGACTATTAACATTATAGAAGAATGTTTCAATGATTGAAATGTAGAGTTGAGATTATGTCACCATCTATAGATATAAGCATATATAGTGTGTTCGCACATTAGTGTATAAGTCCATGTACCAGAAACAAAGTGCGTGCATATGTGTGCATGCGGTATTGGTGAAGGAGACAGGTTGGGTATGGCGGAAGTTCACGTCCGTGAATTTCTGCTGAGTTTGGAGTTTACGAACTCACAAAATAGAATTTCTGCTGGGTTTTCAAACCCAATTCCGGTAAAGCTAGAGTACACATACCCGTATGTGTACCCAAGCTGGTTATATTTATCAAATCGGTTAGTTCATGAACAATAACAATAAAACAATAAGAAATGCAATCTTTGCAAACCGTGGCTATATTGTTCATGAATTGATTCAAGTGAAGCAAACCGATTTTGCTTCAATTGTGTCTTGTGTAGTACATAAGATTTTCTTTCCATTGAACAACTCTTGAACTAGTTCTTATGAGTCATTTGAACTAGTCACGAGAAAGATGAATACGGTTGATATGAAAGTACTCATATGGATAACCATTGGTCAACCATTTGTGAACCAACCAAATGTACACGTTTAAGCACAATTACTTAAACCTAAATGAAATACATTTCATTTGTGTGTGTGACAAGCTAAGTTTTGATCTAACGGTTGAAAGATATTAGCTTGGATAAATCAGGTTTTTTATCTAACAGTGAATATTGAATGCTTTGTTACCAAGACAGACGAAACTACTTCTCTTGTAGTTGAGCGATCTGATCTTGCCATTTTCTATCATACGAGTTCAATTGAATAATTGGCTTGATATTATATCTCCGATAGGGCAAGATAAAAATAAATCACAAACATCTTCGTCTCATCTTTTTTGATTCCGCAATATCTAGTTTCTCTACCATACGATTTAGATTATTGTGAGGTGATCAATAATTCTAGGTTGTTCTTCGGGGATATAAGTCTGGGTTATTGATTGGTTCCTGTTCACCTTGATTTTATCAAAAGACAGAATAAAACTCGTAGGTTTATCTGTGGGAGATAAATTTATCTATTATCGTAGACTTTTCTGTGTAATACAGATTTGTTTATTCAAGTCTTCAACTTTGGGTCGTGGAAACTCTTGGTTGTGGGTGAGATCAACTAAAGGAATCAAGTGCATAGTATCCTGCTAGGATCAGAGACGTAAGGAGCCCAAATGTACCTTGAATCAGTGTGATATTGATTAAGGTTCAACTACAGTACAGACCGAAGTTAGTTTGTAGTATGCTAGTGTCTGTAGCGTCTTAATACAGTGTGGTGTTCAATCTGGACTAGGTCCAGGGGTTTTTATGCATTTTCGGTTTCCTCGCTAACAAAATTTTCGGTGTCTGTGTTATTTCTATTCCGCATTATATTTTGTTATATAATTGAAATATCACAGGTTGTGCGTTGTATCGATCAATTGTGAAATCCAACCTTTGGTTGTTGATTGGAAATTGATTGATCCTTGGATATTGGTTTTTGATACCATCCAAGTTTATATCTCTTGTATTTGATAAAGAATCATATATTTCTATTTGCTTGAGTATATATCAAATTGAGAGATAAAGATATTAACTCCTTGATATACTTTTTATTAAGATTGAGTCTGACTGTCTAGTTGATTCTCTTAAAAGTATATTAGAGTTAGTCCATAGAGATTTCTAATTGAAATATTAGGTGAGGTCGTTAGAAACCCACTTTTTCAATTGGTATCAGAGCAGGCAAACATGTTTAATACCTCAAAAGTCTATGTTTGTAGCGATCTGACTCTATGGACAGTAAAGTCTCTATAAACGCTTCACCAAGAATAAATTGTAATTTTAGAGAATGTTCTAAAAGTCTTGTTATTCTCCAAAGGAAGTTGGATGGACAAATCCATATCAACCATGATCTAGCTGCAGAAATTGCGAAGCACAAGGATTTGAAGTCTGTCAAAATTTCTTCATTGATGATGAATAACTCCTCTGATTCCTCTCTAAAGGATCATAGTAAGTCGAGTGTTAAAAAGAGTATATGCTTTGAAAAACTTGACAGAAGAAAGAACTTATTAAATAAGATTACTGATGTTGTCCATTCTATGTTTTGTGAGTCTCACTATCACGCTCAACATACATGTACACTTTTTCAGAAAAGTATAAAAGTTGCGAGCAATCTCCACAAGAAAGCTGAACAATTGTTTATTTATCTAAAAAAGTGAACAATACTAACAAGAAATTCTAAACAGAAAAGTAGTGTTAGTATGAGAGATTTTGCTTTAAAATCAACATCACCCTTTCAATGGTTTCTCGATAGTGGGTGTAGTCGACATATGACTGGTGATCTTTCGTGGTTTGTTTCCATAAGCGACTTTGAAGGAGGACCAGTTACTTTCGGAGATGGGAGTTGTTGCTATATTAGAAAAAAGGGTACGATCAAGCTTCTCGGTGTTCCAGAAATCCATGATATAGTCTACGTCAAAGGTATGACTGCAAATCTTCTTTCTATTAGTCAAATTTGTGACAAAGGCCATAGAGTTGTCTTCAATGCAAATTCATGTGACATTGTAGACAAAACTGAAAAAGGCGAGGATACTCCAAATATACCTCAAGCTATTACTTTTCCTTCTTATAAGTCCTTTCCCCGAAAGGGATTGTCTATAGACTGAGTGGAGACAATACGAAAAATCGGTTCACACTTTATGTGATCGTCTACGGATACGAGATCAAGACAACACAATAACAAAGTGTGTTTACTTGATACAAAGGTTTGGACTTAACCAAACTCAATAGGATTCACGTATCAAGTAAATATGAATTAACGTTTGTGCAATTTACTTTAATTATAATAAAACAATTATAATGCGGAAATATAAAGTAAATGACACAACAAGATTTTGTTAACGAGGAAATCGTAAATGCAGAATGAATACTCTCAGGATGAATCCGCTTTACAAAATAAACCAACTTCGTATAGTTGATACCAAGCAACTAAACCTATAGTTCACCTAGTTCCGTCTGTATTCCCATGCCTCCAACCTGTAAACAAGTCACATACTTGGACCAATTTCATTGGTTCGTATTCCAAACAGTAAAGGAACAACAAATCTGTTTGGTATCAACTCTCTTCAACCAAGTGATATGAGTTGCGAAAAGGTTCCCTTGTTTATCTTATCATAATATCCTTTCCCAGGTTCCAAGATCTATCTTATATTCAATCACCCAAAGGCAATCGTTAAGATTAAGCCAATCAATACCTTTAATCACAAGGAAACGTATTGATGCCGTTCTTCCTCAACTATTCTATAAAAATACCCAAAAAGAAAAATCAATTATAGTCGGATCCTCTTTTTCCCAAACAAGTATTGTGCACACCAAAGATTGTAAAAACCAAATCAGAAATCTTCAATATCTTATTTGTCTTCAAATCTTCTTAGATCTTCAATAAATACCTGCACATAACTACTTGAATCTCTTGTGATCAATCACACACAGAATAGAGTCTGTTAACAATGGATTATCACAAGATCGTCTTTATATCTAACAACGGTCTAAAGATCCCTGTCGAAACCTTCAACTAGTTTGAGTGAATCTTATATCATAAGAGAAGATTCTCAAGCATAAACAAACTAGGTGCAATCAAAGTTCAACCAACGTTAGTCAATCAAATCAATACTAAAACTAAAGATAAAACGCAATATCTAGTTTCCCACCAACGGGTCGCGCTAGAACTTCACAATCCCAAAGAAGACTTTAAATTGAGCGGCTGTAAGAGATTTCACCTAATTAGGTTACTCTCCTCTCTGATAGGCGGCTTCAACAATAACAAATACAAAAGAGTAAGTCTAATGTTACGCAGGATTAGTTTGATAGAAATACAAACTCAAAGTATTTATAGACAAGGAAGTTTGGACACCAAGGAATTTCCAAAACCGAAAATATACTCAAGATATTTTTCCATATTAACCCAAATTCGGTTTTCATAATTCATGTGAATGCACTATCCAAAAATAATGATCGAAATCTCCTTGGAAAATCTTTAACTAGTAAATGCACATTACTAATTCTTATTTTCCATATATAATTAAAAACCCTTAATTAAAAATATTCTTAACTTATTTAAATTCGATCTTGGGATTTACATCCTTCTTAGCAGTTAAGGAATATATTTGAACAATATAGAATAAGCATTAACGCACCGTGTTCAAAGTGTGTCGACATCTTACTCTTGCAAGTCTTTTCCATGCTTGCTCACTTGAAACCGATTTACCACACTTCCAAACAAGTTTAGGATTGGTTCATCTGACTTTCAAGAACTATGTGATTGATCAAGTACCACTCAATCACAACTCATGGGTTTACGGTTCTACCAAAAAAAAAAATCTTACCAAAGATTCGGCTGACTAGGTACTAGGATCGGTGCCCCACATATATTTGGTATCTAACTTGTATGCACTGCACATGTCCATAGGATCGGTTCCCCCTTCCCAAAAATGTGTTGCACATGTTCATAGGATCGGTTCCCCTTTCTTCCATATACCTTGTTGCACCTCATATAAGGATCGGTTCCCATTGTGATGCACTGCACCTCTTACTAGGATCGGTTCCCTTTCTCCCAGTAATAAGTTCATACAATCACAACCCAATCATACCCCAGGTGATTACTTAAGATCGGTTTCACTAATAAAAGTCATACCTCATGTGAATAGTTTTACCAAGAACACAAATAAGTCATGAGCGGTTATACTAATCACACATATTGGTCGTTCATAAGATATGCAATGAATAACAGCCCCAATAATGCCTGCGATTTCCTTTTCGGTTCACAACATATATCATGAACTTACTTCCTTAAAACACATGTAAAAACATTATTTCCTAGGATGAAATCCTCACCTCATACCCATACATAATTACAATAGCATTCATACGATTATGTCGATGTATTATGTACAAAGTTTAATGGTTAAGAAAGAAACTTCATATTGTATTCCTTAATACTATGTCTATCTAGAGTGTTCATGCTTCGCAGTTTTATGTTTTCAATATGCACGACTTGAAAGATACGTTAGGGAATGAAACAGTTTAATTCAAATATCACTAACCTCAAGTGGAAGGATGATGTTGTCGTTGTAGCTCCACACTTCTTCACTTCTTCAAGTCTTCGCAATACTTGTAATGTCTCACCCAAATACTTTTAAGCTAACCTATATGAAGTTGACTCTAGTACATTTAAATCAAGCGACTCTTAAATGAGTTTTGGTTCACTAAAATATGACAACCAAACTTGACATACTAATGCTTGGTGGGTTCAATTGAGCAATGCTCTAACAAAAACTGGAAAAGTAATTTTTCAAGAAACTCGTGGTAAAAATAATTGTTATCTCCTTGATACTCAGGTTAGTAATTGTTGCAATTTGACTAAGGTGGAATCTACAGATCTTTGGCGTGAACGTTTTGGTCACATCAATTATCATCTCTTAACTAAGATCATTAACAAAGAACTTGTTAGAAGCGTTCCCAAAATCAATGCAAAGATTGACTGTGTATGTGGTGCCTGTCAAAAGGGTAAACAAACAAAAGTTCACCATAAGTCATCTCGAGATATATATTCTCACTAAGGCTCCACTTGATTTAATTCATTTGGATCTCTTCCGACCAATTCAAAAATCTACTGTTAGAGAAAAGAAGTATGCTTTAGTTATGGTAGATGACTATACCAGATTCACTTGGGTAGCATTCTTTGCTCATAAGAATGAAACTCTTGGTGAATTTAAGATTATTGTTAATAGAATCCAGAATGAACAAGGTCGCAAACTAAAAAAATTAGAAGTGGTCGTGGCACTGAATTCAAAGACACCTAGGTATTTGAATTTTGTGACAAACTGGGGATTATTCAACAATACTCACCACCCATTACTCCTCAAGCTAATGGAGTTGCTGAAAGAAAGAATAGGAATATTCAAGAAATGACCAAGGAAATGCTCCATAACAAAAACTTACCTCTAAGATTTTGGGGAGATGTTGTTTTCACAGCATGCTACTTAATCAGCCGTGTGTATCTACGGTCTAAAACCTTAAACACTCCATATGAGTTGTGGTATGGTATAAAACCCAACTTACACTATCTTATAGTGTTCGGAAGTAAGTGCTACATTCTAAAATATCGAGAACAGAGAGGGAAATTTGATATTAAAAGTGATGAAGGTATCTTTTTGGGGTATACGTCTGATAGTCGTGGTTTTCGAGTCTTTAATCTCAGAACCCAAGTGATGATGGAGTCTGCAAACGTCATCATTGATGATATTAGCGATTTTCATCATGATTTTTCTCTTACTGAATTTCTTCCATCTGAGACAACTGAGAAAGTCATGGAAGTTCCGGATTCAGTTAAAGTTACACCTACTGTTACTGATCCTGATCTTTCAAGTGACGAGGAGAAAAATACCGATCAGACTGTGCTTGTTGAAAAAGAACGTGTCCCCCCACGACACCTCTAGGTTTAGAGAAACCATGATCCAAACAGTATCATTGGAAGAAGAGATTCTACTGTAAAGACTAGAGGACAACTTCAAAATTTGTGCAATTTTAGATGTTATCTCTCACAAGTAGAACCAAGGAACATTGATGAAGATCTTAGCGATCCCTTATGGGTGAATGCAATGCATAAAGAGTTAAATCAATTTCAAAGTTGTATGTATGGAATCTTGTAACTTGTCCTCCAAATATCAACATTGTGGGCACCAAATGGATATTTAAGAACAAGTCTAATGAGTTTGGCACTATTGTTAGAAACAAAGCAAGACTTGTTGCTCAAGGATATTCACAAATCGAAGGAATTGACTTTAATGAAACCTTTGCTCCTGTGGCAAGCCTTGAGTCTATCAAATTTTTATTAGCTCATGCTTGTTTTCTTAAGGTAAAGCAATTTCAAATGGACATCAAATCCGCTTTTTTAAACGGAACCTTAAAGGAAGAAGTCTATGTAGCTCAACCAAAGGGATTTGAAAACCCTGACTTCCCAGATCACATCCTTAAACTTAATAAGGCGTTGTATGGGTTAAAACAAGCACCTCATGCCTGGTTCGAAAAACTGACCTCATCTCTTCTTGGGAAAGGTTTTTCGAGAGGGGGAGCTGATAAAACACTATTTACCAAGTGGAGTGGGAAAGATGTTTTAATTGCTCAAGTCTATGTAGATGATATCATCTATGGATCAACATCAAAAAACTTGCACAAGAATTTCAAGTATCTATTGGAAAGGAGTTTGAAATGAGCAATGTTGGTGAATTAAAATTCTTTTTGGGTTTACAAATTCAACAACACATGGAAGAGATTTACTTATCTCAATAGAAATATGCTAAAGATCTTGTCTCAAGATTTGGTCTTGATAAGTCCGCCCCTAAACTAAGTCCTATGCGTACCATTGGTAAACTGCATCGAGATGATAAAGGTGTAAATATATATCAAAAACTTTATCGATCTATCATTGGAAGCCTTCTATATCTTACATCAACTCGAACTGATATTACTTTTAGTGTTGGTTGCTGTGCTAGGTTTCAGGCAAACCAAAGGAGTCTCATCTTGCAGCTGCAAAAAGGATTATACACTATATTAATCACACTGCAGGGTATGGTCTATCTTATACTTTTGATACTAACACTGATCTTACTGCCTATTTAAATGCCGATTGGACAGGATGTGTGGAAGATAGAAAAATTACATCAGGGGGTTTCTACTATGTAGGAATGGATCTTGTTGCTTGGCATAATAAGAAACAAAATTCACAATCCCTCTCAACATGTGAAGAACAATACATCGATGCAGGCTCATGTTGTACTCAACTTCTATGGATGAAACAAATGCTTGCTGATTATGGAATCAACACTGGAATAATGAGGATCTTATGCGATAACACCAGTGTAATTCGCATAACAAAAAATCCAGTTGAGCACTCAAGGACTAAGCACATTGACATAAGGTATCATTTTATTCGAGATATTTATGAGAATGGTATCGTTACTATGGAATTTGTGCCCTCGGGACAACAATTGGCTGATATTCTCACCAAACCATTAGATACTGCCATGTTTCAAAGCTTAAGGAAGTCTATTGGTGTTGCCTCGGTTCATTAGTCATCCATAACTCTTGCCCATGTGCTTATCTCGATCCTTTGGGAAATTGAGTTTGGAACTTCTTGAGGTGGTTTCCATGTTTGTTTCTAGTAGATGTATTTTCTAAGTATCTTAGTGTTTTCAATAAAATCCTTCCTTTCTTGTAAAAGTAAGGTCTCTCTTGCTATTTTCTCGGGAATGACATCAAATGGGGAAGAGTTCTTTTGAACTTGCGCTTAATTTCCATATCTTTGTGGGGAGTACGGCTGTGGAATTTTTAGGGTTTATCTTGTATCTTTATAAACTCCTTGATGAATGCATTTAGCTTCGGATTTATGATTGCATCTAAACAAGTTGATATGTCATTTTCTTTAGTCTTGAAGCGTCTCCGTGAAAATTTCATTAGGATCCCGTTTTCGTACCTTTGCCAATTTTATTGACAAAAAGGGGGAGAATTAATATGTAGTTCACACTACAAATACATATGGTTTTCGGATCATTATGTAAGGGGGAGTGGTTTTCGTGTTGAGACGAAAGTATTGACTTAGGGGGAGTGATACATATCACCATAGTATTGTTGTTGAAGTTGTGATATAAGAACTTTAATGCTGTGTAATAATATCAGGGCCGTCTCTGAAGTTTCGACGACCTTGTGCGAAAGAGATCAGAACGCATTTTTATCCAATTTTTTTTCACACATAAATAAAATCTACTTAATAGCATCAAAGCGAAATAATTTGTGTCGCACAATTTAAGAATAAAGTATGCTAAAAAGCATTAGGAAGTTGGGAACTTTCCATCGGAACTGAAAAAGATAGTGACTCAATTGGGCCCAATACTGAACACTGCATAAAAATATGCCTTCACAAATGGGACGCTTTATGCGGGAGCACACCTTTCTCCCCTTTAGAACCGGCCCTGAATAATACTATGACATTGTATAACAATGATCGAGAGCTTTTTTTTCTCATTGTTATGGCTACGGGACTTCAACAACTATGATGCTGAATTGAACATCTATGAAATCATGGGAGTACTCGGAAAAGACGAAGTTTTCGAGTAATGTTGAAGCACCAAGGAGATCAAGCATGTGGGCGAGAAGCTACAAAGTTTTATTTATTTTGTAATCCATATGTATTGATAGTTTTGTCACTAAAATTGACAAAGGGGGAGATTGTTAGAGCATTGCGCGGTTAAACTCACATGTGTTGCTATCTCAAACATGTTTGTCAATATTAGTGATCGTAACTGTACGTCTTGATTTCTAGTTTACTTATGACTAAGTCTCAGTCTAGGATAGTTAAGTATAGTTGAGCTCCAAAATCCATGGCGATTATCTTACGAAGACGAAGAACTACTCAAGGAACCAGTGGAACTTCATCCGACCAAAAAAGTATGTGTAGACTGGAACTTATCTAGCACTCAAAATTCTATATATCTCCTACTCTTAAGACAACAGTCGTATAAGTATGATAGTTTTCATACATACACATTTGCTATTTCGAGCCGAGTTTACTCACCTATCTTTTTATCGAATATGTGTTGGTAAGATTTCTCTTTAACCAACTTTCATCTTTACCCGTGACGAAAGTCATGATGAAGTTTCAATCTTGAAAATAGCTTTGATGACGGTAGTCGATTCTTTATGTCTAACGACTATTAATATTATAGAAGAATGTTTCAATGATTGAAATGTAGAGTTGAGATTACATAAATACCTATGGATATAAGCATATATAGCATGTTCGCACATTAGTGTATAAGTTCATGTACTGGAAACAAATTATGCCCATATGTGTGCATGCGATATTGGTGAAGGAGACAGGTTGGGTATGCGTACCCGTACGCATACTGGCGGAAGTTCACGTCCGTAAATTTCTGCTAAGTTTGAAGTTTATGAACCAGTCACCTTAGGTATGCGTACCTATGGAAGTTTTCATTCGAGAATTTATACTGGGTTTTCAAACCCAATTCTGGTATAGCTAGAGTACGCATACCCGTACGCGTACCCAAGCTGGTTATATTTCTCAAATCGGATAGTTCATGAACTTAAATAATAAAACAATAAGGAATGCAATCTTTGAAAACTGTGGCTATATTGTGCATGAATTGATTCAAGTGAATCAAACCGATTTTGCTTCAATTGTGTCTTGTGTAGTACATAAGATTTCCTTGCAGTTCAACAACTCTTGAACTAGTTCTTATGAGTCATTTGAACTAGTCATGAAAGATAAATACGGTTGATATGAAAGTACTCATATGGCTAACCATTGGTCAACCATTTGTGAACCAACAAAATGTAAACGTTTAGGTATGGATACTTAAACCTAAATTAAATACATTTCATTTGTGTGTGTGACAATCTAAGTTTTGATCTAACGGTTTAAAGATATTAGCTTGGATAAATTAGGGTTTTCATCTAACGGTGAATATTGAATGCTTTGTTACCAAGGTAACTTGGATTGCAAACCCTGATTTGAAAACTATATAAGGAGATATCTAGCAACTAGAAAAACTAATCCCCACACCTCCTGTGTGATACTAGTTGGTTTCGCTAGAGTCGATTCTCCTTTAATCGTAGGTTTCTTCTCGAGACCCTGTCGATTAACGACTTGAAGACTTCATTGGGATTGTGAAGCCAGACGAAACTACTTCTCTTGTAGTTGAGCGATCTGATCTTGCCATTTTCTATCATACGATTTCAATTAAATAATTAGCTTAAGATTATATTTCCGATAGGCCAAGATAAAAATAAATCACAAATATCTTCGTCTCATCGTTTGTGATTCCGCAATATCTTGTTTCGCTACCATACGATTTAGATTATTATGAGGTGATCAATAATTATAGGCTATTCTTCGGGAATATAAGTCTGAGTTATTGATTGGTTCCTTTTCACCTTGATTTTATCAAAAGATGGAACAAAACTCGTAGGTTTATATGTGGGAGACAGATTTATCTATTATCATAGACTTTTCTGTATGATACAGATTTATTTATTCAAGTCTTCGACTTTGGGTCGTAGCAACTCTTGGTTGTGGGTGAGATCAGCTAAGGGAATCAAGTACGTAGTATCCTGCTGGGATCAGAGACGTAAGGAGTGCAACTGTACCTTGAATTAGTGTGATATTGATTAGGGTTCAACTACAGTCCATACCGAAGTTTGTTTGTAGTAGGCTAGTATCTGTAGCGGCTTAATAAAGTGTGGTGTTCAATATGGACTAGGTCCCGGGGTTTTTCTATAATAGCGGTTTCCTCGTTAACAAAATTTCTAGTGTCAGTGTTATTTCTATTCCTTATTATATTTTGTTATATAATTGAAATATCATAGGTTGTGCGTTGTATCGATCAATTATGAAATCCAACCTTTGGTTGTTGCTTGGAAATTGATTGATTCTTGGATATTGGTTTTTGATACCATCCAAGTTTATATCTCTTGTATTTGATAAAGACTCGCAAATTTCTATTTGCTTGAGTATAGATCAAATCGAAAGATAGAGATATTAACTCTTTGATATAATTTTTATTAAGATTGAGTTTGACTGTCTAGTTGATTCTCTTAAAAGTATATTAGAGTTAGTCCATACAGATTTCTAATCAAAATATTGGGTGAGGTTGTTAGGCCCCCACTTTTTCAGAAAGAGTTGATGCTGCGGATGCCGTTAATTGGTTGGATGAACAGATGGGTGTTACCAGTTCGAGTTCTACATGAATTTGAGATGGATTCAAATCAAATACGGGAAGAACAACGGAGTTGTTATTGAAATTAAAGGAGAATGAACGGATTTGATGCTAAAATTTGGAAAGCTGGTGCCAAGAATCAAATGGTTCAAATATGGTGAGAAATTTGGTCTGTTAAAGCCGAGAAGAGATGTAACAGGTGGAATTAGGGTTATATGTAATTGAAGATGTGTTAGAGCATTGCTCGGTCAAACTCGCATGCGTTGCTATATCAAGCATGTTTGTCAATGTATAGAAAGTGTAGTTTATCTCAAGAACTCCATGGAAATCATCATACAAGATGAAGGACTACTCAAGGAACCGGTGTATCTTTTTCGACTAATAGGTATATGGAGACTTGAACTAATCTATCACTCAAAAGTCTATCTACTCTATCTCCTATAATGAGACAGAAGTCGTTTTACTATATAGACTAAAGATATACACATGTGACAATTCGAGTTGAGTATATCTCGCTTATCTATTTCTCGAAATGTGTATTGGTAAAGCTTTTGCTTTAGCAAAGTTCATCTTTGCCTAGTGACGAAAGTCATGTTATGTTTCAATCACTTTGGAAATTTCTCTGACGAAAACTAGTTCATGAATAACAACTATATAACGTCCCCTGAGAATGTTTCAATGATTGAAATAAGAGTTTAGACAATGTAACCACTGGGGGATATAAACATTGTTGTGGTAACACATATATATGTATAAGTCCTTATGCATTTTAACCGAAGTTTTCGAACTTTGTTGATCAAGTGAAAACCGGAACTTGAGCAGTCAACCCAGTCCACGAACTCAGTTCGTGAACGAGCATAGTTCTCGAACCCGAGAATTTCTGCTGGAGATGAAGCTTGGTTTCAGTCCGCGAACTGAGGGAAGTTCTCGAACCCGAGAATTTCTACTAGAGATGAAGCTTGGTTTCAGTCCGCGAACTGAGGGAAGTTCTCGAACCCAAGAATTTCTGCTGGAGTTTGTGAACTCAAACCGGTTACTTAATTTCGCGAACCCAGTCTGCGAACTTGAGTGGTTATGTCTAAAAACAATGTTCGTGAAATTATTTAAATTATCTAAGGAATGCTATTTCAAATCGTGGCTTTATATTTCATGAACCGATTCGAGTGAATCACATCGTTTTTGCTTCAATTATGTCTCTTGTAGTACATAAGATCTCATAGCAATTGAACAACTCTCTAACTAGTTCATTTGAGTCATTTGGACTAGTTATAGTGAAGAAGAATATGGTTGATATGAAAGTTATCATTTGGCTAACAATTTGGTTGACTAATCTTGAACCAACTAGTGTACACGTTTGGGTACGGTTACACAAACCCAAAATCTTCAAGTACATGTGTGTATGGCAAGCTAAGTTTTCGATCTAACAGTTGAGAGATATTAGCTTGTATCTAATCATGTTTTCATCTAACGGTGAATATTAAATGCTTTGTTACTAAGCTAACATTGATTGCAAACCCTAATTTGAAAGACTATATAAGGGAGGACTCTAGCAACTGGGAAAACTAATCCCCACACATTCTGTGTGATACTAGTTTGCTAACTAGAGTCGATTCTCCTTTAACCTTTGGTTTTCTTCTTCTAAAACCAGGTTAAAGACTTCATTGGGATTGTGAAGCCAAACCGATACTACTTTTCTTATATTTGTGTGATCTGATCTTGCTGTTTCTATCGTACGAATATAATTGTAATAATTGGCTTGAGATTTCTATCTCCGATAGGCAAGATATAAAAGTAATCACAAACATCTTTGTCTCATCGTTTTTTTGATTCCACAATATCTTTTTTCGCTGCGTCGATTAAGACTATTGTGAGGTGATTGATAAAACTGAGCTGTTCTTCGAGAATATAAGTCTGGTTTTATTGATTGGTTCCTATTCACCTTGATTTATCAAAAGACGGAAAAAAACTCATAGGTTTATTCGTGGGAGACGAATTTATCTATCTTGTAGACTTTTCTGTGTGAGACAGATTTATTTGCTATAGTCTTCGACTTTGGGTCGTAGCAACTCTTGATTGTGGGTGATATCAGCTAAGGGAATTAAGTATGCAGTATCCTGCTGGTATCATAGGCGTAAGAGCATAACTATACCTTGGATCAGTATGAGATTGATTGGGGTTCAACTATAGTCCAGACCGAAGTTAATTTGGAGTAGGCTAGTGTCTGTAGCGGCTTAATACAGTGTATGTTTAATCTGGACTAGGTCTCGGGGTTTTTTTTTTTCATTTGCGGTTTCCTCGTTAACAAAATTCTGGTGTCTGTGTTGTTTCATTTTCCGCATTATATTGTTTATCTTTATAATTGAAATAATACAGGTTGTGCATTGTTCAATCGATTAGAATATCCGACCTATTGGTTGTTGATTTAAATCGATTGACACTTGGATATTGTTCTTTGGTACCATCCAAGTTATCTCTCTTTGATTAGACTCGCGAATCATATTTGCTTGAGTAAATCAAATCGAGAGAATGAGATAATAACTCCTTGAGTATTTTCTATTGATTGAGTCTAGTTGATTCCCTTGAAAAATAACTCGGAGTTGTCCATACAGATTGCTAATCGAAATATTCGGTGAGGTTGTGAGACCCCCGCTTTTTAAAGATGATGACTGAATTCGTGTTTGTTATGAGAAATTGAGTTTTGATTGAGCTCTCAGATGGCTGTTGGTGGACGAATTTAAGAGAAAACTGGTGCTGCTATTGTGTCTACAAGGGATGAAGGAAATTACCTGAGGCTGAGTTGAGTGGGAGATATGAAGAACTTTACAGAAACTCCTCCATCAAAATCTCCTAACATTACATTTCCCTCCATCGATCAACCAATGGTGATAGAATTAGGGTTTTTTGATTGAAATAAGGGTTAACAATTTGGGGATTTGGGATTTGCTATATGTTCTTACGAATTTGGGTTTGGGGATTTTGGATTTTGGATGAATACTGCTTGAATCATTTAACCAAGGGTTGGGATTTGGGGTTTTTGATTTTGTAAATTGTATACGATGAATTTTGGGTTTGTTATCCAATGACAGCTGATGTTTCTCAAGTTTTCAACGAATTCAAACTCACCCAGATCACTGAATTCTCACTCAATTTGTCGAATTTTATGGTTATTGTCTTTCATTATAACATATGGCGTCTTTATCTCATCGTGTTGAAGCTTCCAATGAACCATGATTGAAAAAAGGGTCTTCGTCACCTGATTTTTGTTTAAAAATGAGGTATTTAGATTACTAGCACAAGGGTATTTGTCACCAGATTCTCAAATTGATGTTACTGATTTTACTATGATTAAAATGATCGTGTCTGATTTTACTATGATTCTCCTATAATTGGTCAAGTGTCAAATGATTTTACTATAATTGTGCAGATTAGTGTCGCTAATTTAGTTTGATGAATGACGACAAATGGAACTGCTTCTCAATAGAATATGGATGTATCCGCAGAAGCTGCGATGAAAAAAAGATGAAGATTAGAGTTGGCGGTGTAATAAAAATATATTATTATTTTGGAGGGTACAAACTAAATAAATCAAGTCAACAGTTATACCACTCAAAGGAGTCAACGGGGGTCAACATTGGTCTTTAGACCAAACGCAAAGGCTGGACAAATGTTAGACCAAACCCAGGTTTTGGTAAAAAACTGAGTACCAAAAACCAAATAACCCCAAAATATCGACTAGTAGTATGTGTATATTCTTTCTTGAAACCACGTTTGAGTAATTGACACATAATTCAATCAATCTTGTAGATATTTTTCTTGAGAATATTGATGGATTAGATGATACTTAATGGTGTAAATCCATGCATAATGAGTGCACCAATGAAGATGAGATTAGCAATGTGATTAAGTGCTCTGGTTTAAACAAATCTCCAGGGCTTGATGGGTACACAATGGAAATTTTTAAAGCTACTTAGGATATCATCAAACCTGAGTTAATGAATGTTTTTAATGAATTTCATTCTACTGGTACTCTGGATTGGAGGCTCAACTGCACTAATATTATTCTTTTCCCAAAATGTGAGGGTGCAGTATTTATGAACAACTTCAGACCCATCAATCTTATAGGAGGAATCTACAAAATGATCTCTAAGTGTCTTGCTGACAGAATGAAAATTGTAATGCCATCTATGATCTCTAAATTTCAAGGAGCTTTTGTTGATGAGAGACAGATCACAGATGGAATCCTGATTGCTTCTGAATTGATAAATGCAAAAGAAAGGTCACATTCTCCTGGTTTAGTGGTCAAAGTGGATCTGCAAAAAGCCTTTGACAATATAAATTGGAGTTATTTAGATTACACAATTTCTAGATTTGGTTTTGGGAATTTTTGGAGGAAGTGGATTCACTGGTGCATTTCAAATGTTAGATTTTCTATATCTTTGAATGGGTCTTGTCCTGAGTTATTTAGGTTACACAATTTCTAGATTTGGTTTTGGGAATTTTTGGAGGAAGTGGATTCACTGGTGCATTTCAAATGTTAGATTTTCTATATCTTTGAATGGGTCTTGTCCTGAGTTATTTAGAAGCAGCAAAGGAATTAGACAAGGTGACCCTTTGTCAACTTTCCTCTTTATCTTGGTGGTTGAAATTCTTTCTTTGATGATTCAAAGAACAACTGATTTAAAGCTTATTAAAGGTTTCAATCCCTATGCTAATGGATACACTATAAATCATCTACAATTTGCTGATGATTTAATCATGTTTCTAGATTATAGTGAAGAACAGATAACAAATCATAAAAATCTCTTAATTGCTTTTAAACTGATATCAGGCTTGAAGGTGAACTTCAAGAAAAGTGCATTGGTTTCTGTTGGTAATGCTCAATTTGCTGATTCTTGAGCTCTAATTTTTGGTTTCCGAAAAGTGAAATTACCTTTAAACTATTTGGGAATTCCTTTAGGTAGTAAATCAAAATCAGTGACTGTGTGGGAGGTGATCTTACAAAGATTTCAACAAAGATTGAGAAATTGGCAGAGAAGATATCTATCCAAAGGAGCAAGTCTTATGCTTCTCAAGCATGTTCTTTATAGCTTACCTATTTACTATCTTTCCCTGTTCCAAATACCTGCATCAGTGGAAAAGAAAATGGACAATATTATGAGAAGTTTTCTTTGGGGTACTGGCAAAAAGAGAGGATGGGTAGGTTGTAGTAGAGTTAATTTATCTAAACAAAGAGGAGGTGTTGGTGTTAATAGGCTGAGGCTAATCAATAGAGCTTTACATGCTAAGTGGATTTGGAGATACAATACAGAGAGAAAGGCTTTCTGGAGGTCAATCATTCACCAAAAACTTGGTGGTTCTAATGATGCTATATTTTCCTAATGACACTAATTGTTCTGTAGGAAAAAGTTTGTGGGCAGGCATACTGAAATCTAAAAATATTACTCAACAACATTCTACAGTTTATATTCAAAGTGGAAATATGTGTTCCTTTTGGAATGATGTGTGGATATGAGAGAAATCTCTAGCTAGCTTATATCCCTCACTTTACAGGATTTCTAGAAACAAATTTGCTACCATAATAGATATGGTTAAATTTTCTGATAACAATGTTGCTTGGGATTTTAATTTCACAAGAATTCCAAAGGAGGATGAAGTGGATATGGTTGCAGATTTACTGAATCATATTAATGCTTATGTTCTAGCTGAAACTAGAGATGATTATCTTTCTTGGAATCCTGGTAATAGCTTCTCAGTTAAATCTTGTTATGATGCTATTGAAGTTCCATTTTTTTTAAGATTTCCACACAAAAGTCTATGGAATCCAAGATTTCCACAAAAATTTATTATCTTTACTTGGTACTTATGTTACAATGCTGCTCCAACATTAGTGTTGACGGTGGTTTTTAGTTCAGGGCTAAAATTATGAAATCCTGTATTTAATGTGCCGTCATTATGCAAAGAAATAGTGCCAGTTAAAAGTAATGAGTGCTCAAGCCTCCTTACTTACATATGTATTAAGCAATTCAGTAAATTTTTACATAAAATTTATCCTGAATGGTGCGTACAACAACAATCCCAAATACTTTGTAAATTTTATTAATCTCCCGCCTGCATTATTCACTAACGCATGGCTTACTGAGTATTTTCTATATGCCATGTTCCCCAACCGAACTATTGATGTTGACATGACATGACAATTAATGATCACTCAAAGCAGAGTAGCATGAATTTCCCGAAGTGTCAAGATTAAGATATGCATGGAAGTACTTAACTGGAGGCATACAAAATTATGGTGCCCTCTGAAACATAATTAGTGATTTTGTATGAACGCACAAAATTCACCGAAAATGGACTAATTTTGTGTCAGCTCACAAAATTCAATCTTTCTAACATAATTTTATTAATTTACAAAAATTGGATCTTTTGTGGCCTGCAAAATATCTCGAACCCCATTGGTCGAAACTAAACCAAAAATAGAAAATAGGAAGTGAAAAAGCGGGGGTCTAACAACCACACCCAATTTTGATTAGCAATCTGTATGGACAACTCCAATATACTATCTAGAGAATCAACTAGATAGTCAGACTCAAGCTAGATAAAAGTATATCAAAGAGTTTATATCTCTCTCACTTGATTTGATCTTTACTCAAGCAAATAGAAATCTACGAGTCTTTATCAAATACAAGGAGATAACTTGGATGGTACCAAAGACCAATATCCAAGTGTCAATCAATTTAAATCAACAACCAAAAGGTCGGATATTCTAATTGATTGAATAATGCACAACCTGTATTATTTCAATTATAAAGATAAACAATATAATGCGGAAAATGAAACAACACAGACACCAGAATTTTGTTAACGAGGAAACCGCAAATGCAAAAAAAATCCGGGACCTAGTCCAGATTAAACATACACTATATTAAGCCGCTACAGACACTAGCCTACTCCAAGCTAACTTCGTTCTGGACTGTAGTTGAACACCAATCAATCTCACACTAATCCAAGGTACAATTATGCTCATACGCCTATAATCCCAGCATGCTACTACGTACTTGATTCCCTTAGCTGATCTCACCCACAACTAAGAGTTGCTACGACCCAAATTCGAAGACTTCAATAAATAAATCTGTGTCACACAGAAAAGTCTACGGTAATAGATAAATCCGTCTCCCACGAATGTACCTACGAGTTTTGTTCCATATTTTGATAAATAAAGGTGAACATGAACCAATTGATAAACCAGACTTATATTCTCGAAGAACAGCTCAGTATTATCAATCACCTCACAATAGTCTTAATCGACGCAGCGAAAAAATATATTGTGGAATCACAAACGATGAGACGAAGATGTTTGTGATTACTTTTTATCTTTCCTATCGGAGATAAAAATCTCAAGCCAATTATTACAATTGTACTCGTATGATAGAAATAGCAAGATCAGATCACATAACTATAATAAAAGTAGTATCAGTCTGGCTTCACAATCCCAATGAAGTCTTTAAGTCATTAACCTGGTTTAGAAGAAGAAACCAAAGGTTATAGGAGAATCGACTCCAACTTAGCACAACTAGTATCACACAGAATATGTGGGGATTAGGTTTCCCAGTTGCTAGAGTTCTCCCTTATATAGTCTTTCAAATCAGGGTTTGCAATCAATGTTAGCTTAGTAACAAAGCATTCAATATTCACCGTTAGATGAAAACCTGATTAGATTCAAGCTAATATTTATCAAACGTTAGATCGAAAACATAGCTTGTTATACACACATGTAATGCACGTTTCTAGGTTTTTGTAACCGTCCCCAAACTTGTACATTAGTTGGTTCAACAATAGTTAACCAAATGGTTAGCCATATGATAACTTTCATATCAACCATATTATTCTTCACCATAACTAGTTCAAATGACTCAAATGAACTAGTTAGAGAGTTGTTCAATTGATTAGATCTTTATGTACTACACAAGACACAATCGAATAAAAAACGATTTGATTCACTCGAATCAGTTCATGAACTATATAGCCACGGTTTGCAATTTCATTCCTTAGCTTATAAAGATAATTCATAAACATCGGTTTTAGACATAATCTACTCAAGTTCGCCGACTGGGTTCGCGGACTTAAGTTCCCGGATGGAGTTCACAAACTCCAGCAGAAATTCTCGGGTTTGAGAACTTCGCCAGTTCGCGGACTAGGTTCACAGACTGAGTTCGCGGAATGAATCTCACGCACTTCTCATGTTCTCTTGATCAACAAAGTTCGTAAACTTTGGTTCAAGGAATAAGGAATTATACATATATGTGTTTCCACAACAATTCTTATATACTCAATTGGTTATATTGTCTAAACTCTTATTTCAATCATTGAAACATTCTTAGAGGATGTTATATAGTTGTTATTCACAAACCATTTTTCTTCAGAGCAATTTTCAAAGCGATTGAAACTTAACATGACTTTCGTCACAAGGTAAAGATGAACTTGGCTAAAGAAAAGGCTTTAACAACACATATTTCGAGAAATAGATAGGCGAGGTAAACTCGGCTCGAAATACAAAATATGTATAATCTTAGCCTATACAGGAAAATGACTTTTGTCTCAAGATAAAAGATAAATATAATTTTGAGTGATAGATAAGTTCAAGTCTCCGCATACCTTTTAGTCGATGAAGATCCACCAGTTCCTTGAGTAGTCCTTCACCTTGTATGATGATTGCCATTGAGTTCTTGAGCTCAACTACACTTTCTATCCTAGTCCGAGAACTTAGCTATAGTAGACTAGAAATCAAGAACTATAGTTTTGATAACTAACATTGACAAACATGCTTGAGATAGTAACGCATGCGAGTTTGACCGAGCAATGCTCTAACAATCTCCCCCTTTGTTAATTTTAGTGGCAAAACTGTCAATACATATGAAATACAAAAATATATAAATAAACTTTGTAGCTCCTATTTCACATGTATAATCTTCAACATTACTCGAAATCTTCATCACTTCCAAGTACTCCAATGATCCCAAAGGTTGTAAGTTTAGCATCATCGTTGTTGAAAGTCCATAGCTATAACAACAAGAAAACAAGAGTTCTCAATCATTGTTATATAGTGTCATAGTATCATTACACAGCGTCAAAGTCTAATCGCATCACAACTTAAACAATAATACTATGGTGATATATCACTCCCCCTTATCAATACTCCATCTCACATGGAAACCTCTCCCCCTTATATAATGATCCGAAAACCATATGTATTTTTAGTGTGAACTACATATTAATTCTCCCCCTTTTTGTCAATAAAATTGGCAAAGGTACGGGAACGGGATCATCTTATATAGATGCAATCATAAATCCGAAGCTAAATACATTCATCAAGGAGTCTATAAAGATACAAGATAACCCCTATAATATTCCACAACCGCACTCCCCACAAAGATTTGGCAATTAAGCACAAGTTCAATTAAGAAATATCCCACATAATATGTCATTATCGAAAGAACAACAAGAGCGACCTTAATTTCAAAAGAAAAGAAAGAAAACAAATTGGACATAACAAATCACACACAAGTATGAATTTGAATCCAAATATATTAAATTAACCATAAGCAAACTCATAATTAGTTTAACCAAATATGCTCAACACAAGTAAACTTATGGAGACTTAAAAATCTCAATTAGATTAATCACAAGAGAACCCATAATTAATCTAATTGGAATACACAACTAAGATAATCACAAGAGTAATCAATTTAATTGTTTATACTCACATAAGAAAACTTATGGAGTCATAACTAATAACCAAACAAGATTATTAATCTAGTTCAATATGCTCGACATAAAGTACCTTACGGAACAATAACTAAGCTAATAAAAATAATCAATTTTGGTTGTTTAGTGATCGACATAAGACACATTACGGAGCCTCACAGTAATACACAAAATATGGATTAGGGAAGATCAATTAATGCGGAATACACAAGGATTCATTATTTGTTCCATCACCATTTGCACAATGACATACAATAGACATAATCCTTGAAAGCAAAAGATTTTAACCTATCTTCCATCAAAAATTGACATAATAGGCTTAACTTTTGTATTTGTCAAAAGTCCATTCATTCCTTTATCAATACTTGCATATCAATTCATGAACGACTTTACTTTTGACAAGGTATGGGATAATCAAGTTCACGGACATAAACACACATATCCCATAACAATATTGCAATATATGAAACCATAAAGATTAATACTGCAAAAATCATCTTCCAAACAATTTTAGAATTTAAACCAATAAATCTAAAAATATGAAGATGAAAACGTTGGACATAGCTATGTGTAATCACAATAATGGCTATTCCAAAATTTAGTTATTATTATAAACAAAGCAAGAAAAATAGAATATTTACTAGACAAACAAAATCAAAACATGCTAAACTGAAAACACTTCAATGCCAAAGCCGAACACAAGCTGAAATTTTATAGACCCTTTTGAATCCTCATGAGTCTTGTGATCGACATCATCTACTGCAACTTAAGAAAAGATGTCTTCGTTTAGAAGTTCTTTGATTTTTGTTTTCAAGAGATCAAGGTCAGATGTAAACTTTTCCAACTCAGTGTTTAACACATCAAGACTTTTCAAAGTACCATCAAGTTGCAGTTTTTCTTCCTTGTAATATTTAAGAAAGTCATGAACCACTTCAGCAGAGATCATATCCCCATTCTCAATATCCTCATGTGAATAAGCATAGTAACATGAGGCATTGGAATGATCATCTTGAACAAGGGTTCTCTTCTTCCTTCCTTTGAACTCAAAACCAATACCTTTGGCAAGAAAGACTCTAGGAAAACTACACGCTCGTGAAGAATAAGACATTTCTTGATAAAACAAAAATAACCTAGAGTAGATAAACGTGACCCAGAGGTTTGGAATTTAAAGGTTTTATAGGGAGGAAGATTTTCTAGGGTTTTCAAACTGTTAACTTGAGATGGTAACTCATGTACACATCCGAATACAGTACACCCCACAAGGAATAAGAAGGAAAAAAAGGAAAATAACAGAACTAAGAACAAACAATACTTAGGCAAACTTGTTTTCTGTAAAAAGTTTAGCGATGGACGATAAGAAAATAGCTCAACAAAAACAATTTTTCCATTAGTATACCTGACTTTAAGACATCTTGCTCAACAGGATTTTTATGAGAAAGTTCTTAACCCTTGTGATTAATTAGCACAAGTATGAGCCCCGAGCTCATTAAAAGAATTATGTTTATGATCAAGTCTCTTTTTCCTTCTTAATTTAGAGAGGGGTCCCTTTTGATTTGAGAAATTATCATAACACTTACTGTCATCAAAATACGAGACACAGTTTGAATTCTTATATCATCAAAATACGAGACACAATTTGAATTCTTATATCAGGTTATTTCTCATAACATCAATTTTTCTTCTTTCTCCTGGAATTTTATTCATATCAAGGAAAACGTTGTTTTCAGAGAAAACTACTTGATCTTTCCTAAGACGATTCTTATTGAGACTTCTTTTCTTCTTTCGGGTATTTGAGGAACTCATTGAGCTGACCTTCCTGGTAACATACACATGATAAGTACGAAAACCAATTGGTTTTGACATACGAGTGTCAGTTACACCCTTGAGAATTAAGTCTAAGGTGTGTTGAAGTTGAACAAGAGAATTTTTATTCAACCTAGAGTTTCCCTTTTTTTATAACAGAACCTTTTGCCTCACAAAAGAGACATACTTTCTGATCATACTAGTGATTAGGCAGTTTAGTCTTAACATTCTCGTCAGGAGATTTCTTCCTTCCATGTAGTGTGGAATTTCCTTGATTAGAGGAGACTAACACATCTTTCTTGATTGGAAGGGACTCCAATTTCACTTCTTGTGCTGGAGCATTTTCAGTTGTAGCAGAATTAGTTGGTACATTCGACTGCTTAGAGCATCCTTGAATAGAGAGATTACTCAAGCGATGTTCTATTTCCAACGCATCCTTTTTAAGGCTTGCCTCAAGAATCATACATGAAGAATGGTCTTTAGTATTTTCTTTGAATTTTCAATCTCTTATTACACCAAGAAGAACATTGACATGTTGTTTCAACCGTTTGAAACTATCAGCTTGAATTCTAACAAGATTTAAAATCAAATCACTCTTTTCAGTTGCTTCCCTTTTATTTTGAGAAACATATTCTTTTGAAGGGTAATCGGGACAACACATGTCAGAACCTATTTGTCTAGTTTGAACACAAGGTTCGTCTATGTTCGAGATTGAAGAATCTTTATCTTTAATAAAAATAGACGAGACGAAGTTTTTATTTCTGGTGACACGTTTATCAGAAATAGTACTCTTGTCCATCGAGTCAGATCGCTACAAACATAGACTGATAAGATCTTTAAACGTGTTTGCCTACTCTGATACCAATTGAAAAAGCGGGGGTATAACAACCACACCCAATATTTCGATTATCAATCTGTATGGATAACTCCAATATACTTCTAGAGAATCCACTAGACAGTCATACTCGATCTAGATAAAATTATATCAAAGAGTTTATAACTCTCTCACTGGATTTGATCTTTACTCAAGCAAATAGAAATCTGCGTGTCTTTATCAGATACAAGGAGATACCTTGGATGGTACCAAAGACCAATATCCAAGTATCAATCAATTTAAATCAATAACCAAAAGGTCGGATATTCTAATTGATTAAACAACTCACATTTCAATTATAAAGATAAACAATATAATGAGGAAAATGAAATAACACAGACACCAAAATTTTGTTAATGAGAAAACTGCAAATGCAGAAAAACCCCGGGACCTAGTCCAGATTAAATATACATTGTATTAATATGCTACATACACTAGCCTACTCCAAGCTAGATTCGGTATGGACTGTAGTTGAACCCTATTCAATCTTACACTGATCCAAGGTACAGTTATGCTTATATGCCTCTGATCCTAATAGGATACTATGTACTTGATTCCATTAGCAGATCTCACCCATAACTAAGAGTTGCTTTGACCCAAAGTCGAAGACTTTAATAAAATCTGTATCACACAGAAAAGTCTACGGTAATAGATAAATCCATCTCCCACAAATATACCTACGAGTTTTGTTCTGTCTTATGATAAACCAAGGTGAACATGAACCAATTGATAAACCAGACTTATATTCCCGAAGAACAGCTTAGTATTATCAATCACCTCACAATAGTCTTAATCGACACAGCGAAAAAAGATATTGTGGAATTACAAACGATGAGACGAAGATGTTTGTGATTACTTTTTATCTTTCCTATCGGAGATAAAAATCTCAAGCCAATTATTACAATTGTACTCGTACGATAGAAATAGTAAGATAAGATCACATAACTACAATAAAAGTAGTATCGGTCTGGCTTCACAATCCCAATGAAGTCTTTAAGTCGTTAACCTAGTTTAGAAGAAGAAACCAAAGGTTAAAGGATAATCGACTCTAGCGTAGCACAACTAGTATCACAAAGAATATGTGGGGATTAGGTTTCCCAGTTGCTAGAGTTCTCCCTTATATAGTCTTTCAAATCAGGGTTTGCAATCAATGTTAGATTAGTAACAAAGTATTCAATATTCACCGTTAGATAAAAACCTGATTAGATTCAAGCTAATATTTATCAACCGTTATATCGAAAACATAGCTTGTTATACACACATATAATGCACGTTTCCATGTTTGTGTAACTGTACCAAAACTTGTACATTAGTTGGTTCAATAATAGTTAACCAAATGGTTAGCCATATAATAACTTTCATATCAACTATATTCTTCTCCGCCATAACTAGTTCAAATGACTCAAATGAACTAGTTAGAGAGTCGTTCAATTGCTTAGATCTTTATGTACTACACCAAAGACAATTGAAGCAAAAACGATTTGATTCACTCGACTCGGTTCATGAACTATATAGCCACGGTTTGAAATTGCATTCCTTAGTTTATAAAGATAAGTTCACAAACATCGTTTTTAGACATAACCTACTCAAGTTCGCGGAATGGGTTCGCGGACTTAAGTTCCCGGATGGAGTTCACAAACTCCAGCAGAAATTCTCGGGTTTGAGAACTTCGCTAGTTCGCGGACTGGATTCGCGGAAGGAGTTCGCGGACTGAAGCTCAAGCACTTCTCCGGTTCTATTAATTAATAAAGTTCGCAAACTTTGGTTCAAAGAATGAGGACTTATACATATATGTGTTCCACAACAATGCTTATATCCTCCATTTGTTATATTGTCTAAACTCTCATTTCAATTATTGAAACATTTTCAGAGGACGTTATATAGTTGTTATTCACAAACTATTTTTCGTCAGAGTAATTTTCAAAGTGATTGAAACTTAACATGACTTTCGTAACTAGGTAAAGATGAACTTGGCTAAAGCAAAAGATTTACCAACACATATTTCGAGAAATAGACAGGCGAGGTAAACTCGGCTCGAAATACCAAATGTGTATAATCTTAGCCTATACAGCAAAACGACTTTTGTCTTAAGATAGGAGATAAATAGACTTTTGAGTGATTGATAAGTTCAAGTCTCCAGATACCTTTTAGTCGATGAAGATCCACCAATTCCTTGAGTAGTCCTTCTTATTGTATGATGATTTACATTGAGTTCTTGAGCTCAACTACACTTTCTATCCTAGTCTAAGACCTTAGCTATAGTAGACTAGAAATCAAGACGTATAGTTTTGATTACTAACATTGACAAACATGCTTGAGATAGCAACACATGCGAGTTCGACCGAGCAATGCTCTAACAGGAAGAAAATAGGGAACCATAACCATTAGGAGCCGTGGCAGAAAAGGCTTGGCCTCGCCACTTGGTTGGCCGATTTGTCCCAACTCAAACTCCCTTTGGCCGGCGCTCCTTCCTCTATTTTGTTGGCTGCTGCCCCCTCTTTCCCATCGACCAATCAGATCACTTTAAATATAAAGCACACACTTTTTATTTAAGTGGAAGTTGGTTGGTCGACACGCTTAATTCCTTAAGGAATTGAACATAGGATGCACATGTCAGTCCCAAAATGATCGCGACCATACATTTTGGCTAGCCAATTCGACGAGCCTGGATTTTTCCTATCCTGGCTAGACAAGATCCATTATGCTCACTGGCGGGCCCACTGTTATTCCAACCGATCAGAATTCCTATAGCACGCCATCAATAACCCTAATTGATATCCAAGAGTAGGCTAGCCGCGCGGATGAAAGGGTTTCAAAGGAATTAAGACAACATATGTTGGTCTTAAATCAATCGTGTTCGTCCAACTTCTCCGGCCGCATTGACTAGCCTAGATTCAATTCTGATCAACGGGCAAGGTACGGATGTGCTCACAAGTGGCCTGGCTATACCCCTGGATGATCGAATTGCTCCCAGCACGAAGCTAACACCTAAAACCGTTAGCTCAAAACAGGTTGGCCACATGGCCATAACAGCCTCATTATGGCCAGTGACAGCACATTATTGTCGCAAAACGATCTCGGTCGTCCAACTTCGCTAGCCGAATCGATCGGCCTAGATCTAATCTTACGTGACCAATAAGATGTCGCCGTGATCACCGGATGTCCCTCTTCCATGAGGACCAATTGGCCAAGTCGCGGCATATCTGTACGTCTCTTGAATGGCTGCCCAAAGGTGGCTAGTCGCGCTGCCTACAAGGGTCTTGAATGAATTCAATGGCAGCCAATAACTACCGCAAATCATATCAGCCACTCAATTTGGCTAACCAATTTAACTTGTCTAGATCTAACTTGGGCCGACCAATAAGATGTCAAAATGGATACCAGCTCACCTTTGGCGTACATGAATATCTCCTGGAAGCTTCCTGAAAATGGATGGCCATGCTCCTTTTAAGACATTAAGCTTCGCGACTAATTTAAATAAGCTTTATGCAACGATGCTTTATGAACATCAATTATTTTAAGTCGCTTGCTTAAAAGCGATGCTTTATATGCATCGATTACAAAAGATGTTTTATAAATATGGATTTCACAAATAATTTAATTATTTGACCTAAGAAGCAGTACATGCTATTTCTTGCGGCAAGTCTCATGGCTTGACCTGTAACATATGACCGCATGCTGCGTAGCTTGCGCGTGTTTGGTAAAAATAACTAGGTCTTGCAAGCAACACCCACTCAACAACTTGCTACATATTTTCCACGAAAATACTCGAGATATCAAACATGTCACAAACTGGGGGATGTCAAACAGGGTATTGGTCTGGCGGTTTACAGCGTACGGCGTATAACACGCCTATTATGAGAAAGTGTTAGGAAATGCGGACAGTTAGTGGCAGCAGAGAAGTAGTGGTGTAACCGACCCGTCTCCCCTCATAGTAAGACATGGTTTTCAAAAAATTTACACGATCTCCACTTCTCCATCACTCAACTACTTCCACTTCATATGAGATCAGGGTACGTTCAACTATGACTTGTATAAATAGGTTTTCAACCTATTTCAATAACATCAAGTGTTATCAACAAGAGTATCCAGTAAATACCAAGACTTATAGCTTACACTCCGCAAGCAAGTTCCACATTCTGATACAAGTCATAAACAACCACACCTTCAGAGTTAACCATTCTGATTTCAACACCTTATTTGCTTCCCTCCCTAAGATCAACCCTTCTCCTTTATTTTATGACCGAAGCAAGGATGGAATGGCCATTTCTTGGTTTAGGCCAGAATTGTACTGTAGTTGCAGGAATTCCTATATTACACTCCCCACAAGAATTCATAATAATCAACACATATTTGAAGATTAAGAACAACACTTTTATTGATTAATTCTCAAAAATATTACAAGAAATGAAAGAAATCAAGAATACAACCGCTCTCTTAAACTTTCTCTCTCCTCAAAACCTTCTCAATATTCTCAAATTGATCTCCCTTTTCTGAGTCTATTAGTTCTCTTTATATAGGGTAGTTACATAGTAGATGACAGCTAAGCTATCCTTTAATTTTGGATCTGACTCGCGATACTCTCGCAGTAGTTGTAATGTTAATTTTCGCAGATGATATAATCTTCGCAGGCTCGTCATGCTCTTCTCGTGTTTCAGTTACCATCATCCGTTATGTCATTCTTCGAGTCATTTTGCGACACTTGCAATGTGTTGTTGAAGAACTCGCAGAAATGTTGTTTATAAATTTCGCAAGAGTATTACTGTGGCGATATTCTGATCCAACATCTTGCCTCTTCTCATGTCTTTTCTACGAAGGGGAAAAGATCATGAGAATTGAAACTTTTTAAAACGCCGCAGCTGTTCATATTTTTAGGTTCTTCTGTTTAGACACGTTTCTGCATTCTTCGCCAGATTTATTACACATATCTTTTCTTCCATTCAATTTCTGACACGTCCTTTTTAACCGCTGCACTTCAACCGTTCACGTCTTTTCTTCGCATTAAATGCACTTATATTCTCGAGAATTCTTACCTTTTATATATATCTTCTTCATTCTTCTCTTTTCTTCTTTTTACTTTCTCTTTCCTTCTCTCTGCAATTTCACTTTTCTTCTGCAACTTTCGCATTTTCTGTTGTTGTAACTTTTCTCTTATTCTTTTGATCTTGTATTCTTTTCTTCATTCCCATACTAAGAATGCCTCCAGCGGGTCGTAAAAATCTGTTTGCCTTTGAAAAAATACAGAAGAAGCTCCAAGATAGAGGTTTTACTTTATCCACCATTCCCGATCAAAACCCTAGGGCTGAGATCTCTGTTAAATTATTTTCTGATCATCCGTGTAATCGCGAGAAGATCATAGTCTCACTAGGTCAGCTTGAAGCTGGCCTTCCCATTCCTCTTTATGACCCTGAACTTACTTTATTCTATGAAATACTTTCTCATGCGAAGTTCTCGCGGGATGTATATCAATTGAATGGGAATTGCATTCGTTTTATGCTTGAGTTTGGTACTCGCGGTGCCGGTAAGGAATCTCTTTACCCCCCCCCCCCCCTGAAGTGAAGAACCCTAAATTTGCTAAAGTTCCAATTGTTCATGCGAAGTATACTGTAGAAAATTTCTTCACGAATTATGAAATAATCCCCATGAGGAAGGATAGCACTTGTTGGGGTGTCTGCTTACATAAGAAGGATGACATTGCTGAAGATAAAGTTCTTATGTTGGACATTAACTGGCATCCGGGAAACAATTCATCTCCTCGATATTCTAATGATGATAAATGGTGTATTTTCTTATTATTTTTAGAGGGCCCATACATCTCTGGTTCTCATGTTTTACCTGCGAATCTCGCAGAGTACCAACAATGGGTGTTCAGCTGGTCTGAAAGGAATACAGAGGTATGTTCCCGAATTCTTTTCTTAAATTACCATTATTGTAGTTACAGGATTTCCTACAACACACCCCTTATCATATCTTGATATCAATTTCTAGATCTAAACTCCTTTGATCTTAAAATGATGATTAAAATACTAAAAATTATAAATAGACACATAGAATTTTACATGGTTCGATCAATTTGATCTACATCCATGATTATTCACTATGATTGTTAAAATTTACATTTGATTTACATTGATAATCTCCATTAATGGAGTTCTAAATCTAGTTTTGTGGAAGAAGATGATAAAGAAAAATACATTCTCTCTCTAAAAACCTCTCTGCAAAATATCTCTCCTAAAATTGTGTCCCTCCCCCTCTCTCTCTCTCCTACTCTTCTCTTTATATAGGTGTTTACATAATGGACGACATCTCACACTTCCCCCATTTTAGGATCTCTTGCTATGTGCTCGCAGGCTCTGCTATGTGATCTCGGGAGCATTCTCTCCAACTACAAAATCTTCACATCTTTCTCGTGTTTTATGCTGTCGTTGTTTATTACGTCATTCTTTGAATTATTCTGCGACGCTCGCAGTGTGTTATTGAAGAACTCACAGAAATGTTGTTAATAATTTCATAAGAATATTGCTGTGGAGATATTCTGATCTTACATCTTGCCTCTTTTTCCTTGAATATTGCTTGAAGAGCGATCTTTAAGGAAAAATCAATTGTTGTAGTAGTCTTTGATCTTTGGTGATGAAGGAACGAGCGAAATAATACTGGACTTGAAAAGTACATACTTTCCTCTATTCTTTTGCGAAGTTCCAGATCTTTACTAAGTAAATAAGAAGTATTAACTCTTGAAGTATGCGAAGTATGAAGTATCCATGAAGAAATATAAGAAGTACTCAATCCTCAAAATATAAGAAATATCCTTTCTTGAACAAAAGTCATAAGTATTACCTCTATTCCTTTGATATTATTATTTCATTTTTGGTGAAAATTCTTGTCCATTTTGGAAATGATTCTTGCCGAGAAGGTAAAGAACATAAAATGTTTGGTTGGTAATCCATAATTGCCTCTGTTCTTTATCTATGAAGGTAGAATCCTTGAAAAAATGTTGAATGAGCGGATTGTTTCTTTATTCTTATCTTGCCTATGCCTCATGCGATAGTCTCTTTAAGAAAATTAGCACATTCTGCGAAATAATCACATCTCCTGCGAAATTCTGGAAAAGTCTGCGAGATGATAAATGAGTTTGCAAGTTTCTGAATGAGTATGCAAGATTCTGAATGTTTATGCGAGATTCTGAAATAGTGACATAAATAGTGACTAAATAGTACTGCGAGATTATGAAATAGTGTTGCGAGATTATGAAATAATGCTGCTGAGAGATGCTGAATAATACTTCTGAGAAATTCTGAACAATACTTGTAGTTTCAGAATAACCTACAACTACACCCTCAATAGAATTAGTAAAAACTCAAGAAGTTCTTGATGATGAATAACAATTTTCTTATTAATGTTCTCAAATGATCACAAAGAAATCTCTAAATGGAATTAGAATAGTTACAACTTTCTCTATTCTCTTTCCTAAAATATTTTCTAACACTCACTAAAAGAACCTCCCGAATTTTACATTTGAACTCCTATTTATAGTAAAACTTTATACAGCTGTACATGAGTTACGAAGCATCGCAACTTATACTCACAAAGCTTCATACTTCTCTGCGCTTCTTCTATCATCGTAACATTTTATAACTCTTTTCTCCCGATACTCGTGAACTATTATCTTGCGATATTCAGTACTTACATCTTTCCTCTTCTCATGTCAATTCTTTGAAGAAGAAATGTCATGAGAATCCCTATTCTTGCAAATTTAGTGTAGTTATTACCACCCTTCAGATTCGCAACACGTCTTTTTACTTTTCCCTTATCTTTCTGACACGTTTCTTCGTAACTGTTCTTTTCAACCGTTCACGCTTACTCGTATTAATGAATTTTTATCTTCATCAAACTCTCTTATAAATATTATCCTTTATTTTTGTTTCTTATTCTCTTACTCATCTTCTTTACCGCTTCTGCCTCTGCAACCTCTTCTATCTTTCCTATTTTCCCTCTTATATTCAATGGCACCAAAGAAGAAAACTATTGAACAACTTAATGCGGATCTTGCTGATAGAGATCTTATTCTTTTCCGAGATTGAAGGTTATGATAATAAGTCTTCTCTGTGTGAAGCTCTTTACCAACTATGTTTGGGATGATCAAAAAGTTTTAATCTCACGAGGTCAAATCCTTGCAGGTCTTCCTCTTCCTCTTTATGATGTTAACTTTCCTTTATTCTACGAAATTATTTCCCACCCCAATTTTTCTTGTGCCATTTATCAATTGACTGGTGATTGCATTCGCCTCTTAGTTGAATTCGCAAATCGTGCTGCTTTTGGGAAATATTTATATTCAACTGATCTTAGAAAACCTGGGTTTGAGAATATAGAAATTGTTGCTGCGAATTATACAGTTGAGGGTTTCTTCAAAAATTACACGCTAATTCCTGCGAGGAAAGAAGATAATCGTTGGGGTGTTCGTCTTCATCGTAAAGCTAATATCGCAGCAGATGATCTTCTCATGCACGATATTGATTATGCTTCAGGAAATAATAAGACACCTCATCATTCTAATGATGAAGATTGGTATAAGTACCCTTTAATGTTATCAGGTTCTTATATTACTGGGATAGTATAACTTCCTGCGAATCTTCGTAACCTCTATTATCAACCTTGGGTTTTTAGAAATGTATGTATTTCCACTTCCTTATCTTTTTGTTACCTTTAATTTCAAATGAGGTAAGAAACACTCTTGTATTTTTATAAACAATATATTGTTGCCTCTGTTTCTTATCCTTATTTGAATTTACAGAGTTCCACTTCTTCCGAGATTCTTTGCGAGTGAAAATAAAAGTTCCACTTCTTCTAAAAGACTTACCGCGAGGAAACAAACTCTTCGTTCTGCGAAGGTTTCTCAAGCTTCTGATAGTCAAGATGATGCTCTTCGCAAAGGAAAAAGAAAACTCCAAGATATTGTTTACGAGAGAAAGAAAAAGAAGATACTCTCAACCAAATCCCATTCCAATGTAATTTCCTATAATAAGGATATTGAGGAAGATCTTGGTGATGAAGATAATAAATTTCCTGAGAAAGACTTTAGTTCTAATTCTGATACCCTTTCTGACAAAGGAGATGATGATGATGTTGATGAAGGTGGGAATGAAGATTATAGTATCCAAGAAACTTTTGCCTCAGCAATGGTTAGAATTTCTGAGGCTTTCCTCCATTCTTCTCGTGGATTAGGAAATTCTCCTACAGCGAATGCTCGCAAACTTATTGCGAAGGCTTGTAAAGTTCCTACTGTTATTGACAATAATTCCCTCAAAGGAATTTCAAGATTCGTCTCTCCTGCTTCATTATATGCTTTAGGAATCATGGTAAGTTTCTTCTCTATTCCTTGTTTATTTCCTTATTTTATCGATTTCTAACCCCTTTTTTCTTGTTTAGGTTGGAAGAGTTAGTTGTCTGTTGCCGATTGGGAAAGACGTCATTCTATTGCTGAGAAGAAAACTTTAAATCGTTGTAAAAAATTGGAGGTTGAAAATTCAAGTCTCCGTCAGAAAATAGAAGATTTAAATATTGATAACGCAGAGTTAATATCTCGTCACGAAGATAATTCACAATCTGCGAGCATCGCAACTGATAATTCTTCTCTTCTTGAGGAGAATAATCAATTAAAGCTTGAAATTTCTTCTCTTCGTGATGATAAGAAGCAACTAGAAGGTAAATTCTTTGCGATGATAATTATTTTAGTTACTTTTCCTTCATAATTTGCTAACCAACTCCTTAATTTCTTTTCTTGCTGCAGAAAATCTTGCGAAGATAGATAATAATCTGGAAACTCTCCTTGCTAATCGTAATAAGAAAATTTCGACTTGAGATCTCAGCTTCTAATTTCCCAGCATAACCATAGTTTATATGTCAAGCATTTTCGATCTAAGATGACTTGCAAGATTTGCGAAGATAATGAAATTCCTCTCAAGAAGTACCATACGCTCCTTTCTGAAGAAATTCCTGAAGATACTCCATATCTGGAAATTTATGAAAGTGAAGCTGAAGATGATAGTGGAGTTGAAGAAGAAGATCATTTTGATGGGAACAAATCGCCTGAAGAATAACTTCATTCTTTTTTGTATATCTGTTCTGTAACTTTTCCATACAACACTTTCTTCTTGATTATTCTTTCAATCAATCCAACAATTTATTTTCCAAAGCTTAATTTGAATTAATCTTTCTTTGATGTTTATTTCCCTTATTCGCATAACTTGATCATATGGAGAGAAATAATATATCTTAAAGACTTAGCTTAATATTCCCTTTCCCCTTATTGTTTCTCTTCAAATGATCAACTACCACTGGAAGTATTAGAATATCCTTCTGAATTTATCTTACGAATTTTCTTCTTATTGTGATTATGAATAAGAAATCTTCCCTTCAAAGTATAAGAAATATAAGCCTTTTACTTTCTACG
The DNA here is from genome assembly GCA_023529315.1 of Papaver bracteatum. Taxonomy (NCBI): domain Eukaryota; kingdom Viridiplantae; phylum Streptophyta; class Magnoliopsida; order Ranunculales; family Papaveraceae; genus Papaver; species Papaver bracteatum. The sequence goes on from JAJJWX010003657.1 coordinate 280,335, forward strand.
GAATGTTGCGAAGTAAATAATAAATCTCCCCTTGAAGTATAGAAAATATGAAGTATACCAAATATGAAATACCCTTAAGAAGTATAAGAAGTATTAGAAGCATTCAATTTATAAAGAATTTCCCAATATACGAAGAAGTATAAAAATTATTACTCATTGTATGAAGAAGTATAATAAGCACTTAACCTTCGCAAAATTAAATATCCGTTGAAGAAGTATAATAAATATAAGATATTCTTGAAGAATTATAAGAAGTATTCAACTTTTTGGGGAAATATTCAATATATGGAGAAGTATAAGAAGTATGTAATTCTCGTAAACTTTTACGAATATGAACTTATCTGTATTTGATTGTTATCAAAATCGCATCTTTTGTTAAGTCTTCATTAAAATTCTTCAATGATGTTGTTCTTTTTTGATAGGACTTCTCGTAAAATTCTTCAATGATATTGCCAGAGCTATCTTCTCTTCAAAATATCTTGATGTATATTCTTGTAAAATTTCTTCAATGATATTGACAAAGTTGTCTTCTTTTCAGATCTTCATAATGTATATTCTTGTATAATTTCTTCAGTGATATTGATGTAATAAATTTCATTAATTTCTGTGGTCTTATCATGCCTTCCTAAGTAAAGGTCTTATTGTGCCACCTCTTTTGTATTAATTATTTGCGATAATATGACAAGTCTGAACATTCTTGCGAACATACAACCTCGTGACATTATCGTCTTGCGATGAAATCGCAGGACGTTCTTACACTTTCATGCAAAAACCCATTGATCTCATCTTAAATTCTTTGTATAGTATTTTAGCCTCTTCAGGAATTTTTGCGACAATATGACAGGCCTAAATATTCTTGCGAACATAAAGCCCCATGACATTGCCGTCTTGCGATGAAATCGCAGGACGTCTCTACACTTTCACGTAGCGACCCATTGATCTCATCTTAACTTTATTATGTTCTGCGAGTTCTTTATTCTTCTTCCCCTTTTTTTTTTTTTTTTTTAGAAGGCTCGCAGAACTTCATTTGTTGCACAAATATGACAAGCCTTTATGTATTCGCAAACAAGAAGCCTCGTGACATTTGCGTCTTATAGCACTTATCAGCTCCCTAATGGAGGGTGCTGCCCTTTATCTTCCCCCTGATTTCCCCTTCAAGGAAGCGTACATCGACCATACAAGGTTAGCTCTTCCCATCCGGTTCGCCAACAACCAGACTTTTGATCGCAACCTCTTATCCTTTTTGCCTATAGGGCTTATAGTTACGAGGTTGCACCCTATGGGGTATCTTTGGGCCAAGTGCATCATTTGCCAAGACTTGTCAAAAATGGCAGATGTGGTTCAACCTCACCCGGAACTCTTGACTCAACCGTGTACCTCGGCGCCTTGATCGTTTTCTGCACTTCTTAGGAAAGACAGTATGCCTTAGTCGCCCAGCCTAAATCTTCTTACACCGCATTTTATGTTGCGTAATGTCGTTAGATTAGGTGAGAATCCAAGGTGTCTAACCCGGATAGGTACCCCATTATTGGGATGTACCCCAAAATTTTTACCATGTACTAAGGGACCTTGGTGGTGTTCCGGTTACCCTTAGCCACGTTATAGGTACCCCCTTAAATGACGTACTTTAGGACTTTGCCTCTTACGAATTATAGCTTCGCGAACTAGGGTGTACGCCACAAAGGTTTGCCTGTATAAAATTTTCTGCGGCTCTCTTTCTTTTTTGGAGGCTGATCACAGATTGCGGTCTTTTATTCGCAAATTAATGAAATTTTAGTCGGAATATAAATTTTGAAAATTCGTAACTTTTTCCCAATTTCCTGCGAGCAAACAATATTCGTAAAATTTTATCATGAAATAAAATTTTTTTTTTTCCACATACCTCATTTTCATGAGCAAACATACTGATAACCTTCTTTTTTCCTCGCAAATCACAATCCCTTATTATCATCGTAAATTTCTTGTATTATTATCATCGTAACTTTATTCTCTTTTTCCTTAATCTTCTGCCATTAAATTTTCACTTCTTTTCACAACCTTTGCTCTTTTTCTCCAATTTTCTTTCTCAGCAATTTTTCCTTCGCAAACTTCTACTTCTATATCGTAACATTTCTTTCCCTCAGCCCAATCACCCTTGATAATTCCAATACCCTTCATATGAGGGAATTTTATGCACTGATGTAGAGTAGAAGCTACGCCTAGAATTCCGTGAAGCCATGGCCTTCCTATCAAAGCATTATATGGTGATTCAACATCAACAACACAAAACAGAATTTCAGTTCGCATTCCACTTAATGGAATTCGCATGCTCACTTCTCCTTTGGGATTGTTGGCAGTTCCATTAAAACCATAAATTCTGTAAGTAGAAGGTATTAAATCTGCATCTTTTCCCCCATAGTTTTGTAAGCGAGAATAGAAGAGGATATTGATGAGAACTTCCCGTATCAATCAAAATCCTATTAAGACCAATTGACTCTTCCTCCATATCATCTTCGTTCTCCTCCATATTCATGTAGATTGCCAGTCTTACCACCAATGGATTATCATGTACTTCACAACCTTCTGGAATTTTAGTGGCTTCAAAAGAAATTTCACGTTTCTGGCAATCTTCAAGTCGTGAAATCTTTGCGATGTTCATTACTTCCTTTCCTTCACTATCCCTCGCATATACCCTACTTAACACATTATCATGAAAATCCTCTATGGTTTTATATGAATGAACAATGGAATTACAGAAAACATTCCTTGCTTTTGACCCCACTTCTATATGTAGGATTTCTTCTCCCTTTTCTTTTGTTGTGTTCTCCCTGCGAGTTATGGCTGGAGCCTGTGGTAATTGTTGCGACTGTGTCTGCTTAAGTAAAAATTGATTTAGTTTTCCTTGATCAATCATTCGCAAAATTATCCTCTTGATATTATGGCAATTATTTGTAGAATGTCCATGAAAATGATGATATGAACAAAATTCATGACTTCTTGGACCCATTGGTGGTTCCTTTCCCATATTCCATGGAGTTGGTACATTCTCTACCAGGATAATTGCTTGCCATATCTTTTCTATACTTGTCTTCAAAGGTGGAAATTTTATCTCTTCCCTTACCATTCTTTGACCTCCTTGACCGTTGTTATAATTTTGTCTCTGGTTTCCTTGTCCAAAATAATTTTGCCTTTGTCCACCATAATTTTCTTGTTGTTGATCTAATCTTGGAATTTGGTTATTTCCTATCCGATTATAGAAATTCTTCTCTCTATCATATTCTTCTTGATCTCTACTGCCCATTGCTACCATCTTTGGATGGCTATCATTGATTTTCTTCTCTTCTGAAATTTGCGAAGAAGTTTGTGAGGATGTTTGCGAAGTACCTGCTACTACATTGATTATTTTGGGAAGTAAATTTGCTCCTCCCTCTTGATTGTTAGTGTTTGTTACTGGATATGACTCCATATTGTTTTGCTTTTCTTCTAGTGTAATGTATTCTTCTTGAAATTCTCGTAATTCTGTCATCATTATGGAATTCTTTCTTCGAAGATTTGAACATATAATTGTTCAGTTGCGAACATCGCATTTATGAAGGACAGAATCAAGTATCTCTCATCTACACGCCCTGCCATATCACTGCACATAGTCTTCCATCGTCTTACCAAATGCTTCAAACTTTCACCCACTCTTTGTTTTAAACCAAATACATCTTCAATACCAAGCCGTGAAGAGTGATTTGTGATATATGCTCCAAGAAAACGCTTGCAAATGATTAAATGACGTAATAGTGTTCTTAGGGAGTCCTTCGAACCACTTTAGAGCTTCCCCTGTTAAACTTGATGCGAAGTACTTGCATAACACATCATCATGATTCTCCCATTGTAACATGCATCTTATGTATGCTTTAATGTGCTGAATAGCACATGAAGTCCCATCAAAAATACTGGTAAGTGTGGGCAAGTTACATTTTGGTGGAATTCCTCCCAACTGTACTTCTCTAGCAAATGGAGTCCTCGCAGCTTCTTCTATTGCTTCATCTAATTGCCTCCTATCTCCTCCTGTTCTATTGTTTATCATCCCTCTCATTTCTGCTAATTCTCGAAAGATTCGTGCATTTGCCTCAGAATTCTCATCCATTGGTCTTTTTAATGCAGCTTCTCTTCTTCTACGTTCTTGCGCCTCCTCCCCTGTGATCCTTCGCATTCTATCATATTCTTCATTAATGTTTTCATTCGCATAATTCTGCAAATATATTCTTTCCAAATTATCATAATTGTTCAGTTGTAAAGCATCTTGGAATTCTTGTTCTTCCCTTTCTATTCTTCTCATTCTTCTCATGCGAATATCGGGAATTTCTTCTTCTTCATTTCTCCTTCTTCTGTGATTTACTTGTACTCTGATTCGAGAATTTGGTTCATTCCTTTCCACTTCTGTTTGTTGATTTACAATTCTTCTCTTAATTCTTTCATATTCAACATTTTGTTTGTTACGAACTTCTTCATGTCTTCTTACTCCATTCTTGTGATTATTTTGATGTATTGCTTGTTGTCTCTCAGTTTCTTCCATAAGTTGCTGTTCTTCCTCTCGATTCTGATTGTTTTCTTTATGATTTGGTCTTGTTCGTAAATTCTCCATATTTTGTTCGCGGTTTGGTATTAATATGAAACGATTTTCTTGATTTCTATCACCTTGATTCTGCGTTTGTTCTTGCATATCATTTTCATTATTGATTATCGGTGAATTTTGTCCTTCTCTTTCTATTCAAACATTTGATCTTCCAACACTTTGAGATTTCCTCCTTTGTAACATCTCATTTTCCATTCTCAATTCTTGATTTTGTCTTGTCAGTTTGGCACGTTCTTCAGCTTCGATCATTCGTTCTTTTTGGATTCCTTGTCTCAATGTTTCTAGCATCTCCATTTCTCTTTCAAGAATTGTTCCTCCCATGAACCTTCCATTTTCTCTGATTTGTGGTTCTCTATCTTCTTCTTCTGGTGTATTAGTTCTCCAAGTGTGTATACTTACTTGATCATGATCTTCTACTTGTTGAGCTTGATTTCTTCGATTACTCCTTCTTCTACTAGGCTCTCCTGTTATATTTGCTTCTCCTCCTGCTAATCTTACACTTCTCCTTATTTCAGTTAATGGTTCTGATGTGTTTCTTCTTCTTGTCATTTTTCTGGTACAAGAATTCTTTCAATCCCTGTTTCTAGCGCCAATTATGTAGTTGCAGAATAACCTACAACTACACCCTCAATAGAATTAGTAAAAACTCAAGAAGTTCTTGATGATGAATAACAATTTTCTTATTAATGTTCTCAAATGATCACAAAGAAATCTCTAAATGGAATTAGAATAGTTACAACTTTCTCTATTCTCTTTCCTAAAATATTTTCTAACACTCACTAAAAGAACCTCCCGAATTTTACATTTGAACTCCTATTTATAGTAAAACTTTATACAGCTGTACATGAGTTACGAAGCATCGCAACTTATACTCGCAAAATTATTTCATCCTCGCAAAGCTTCATACTTCTCTGCGCTTCTTCTATCATCGTAACATTTTATAACTCTTTTGTCCCGATACTCGTGAACTATTATCTTGCGATATTCAGTACTTACAATACTTCTGGGAGATTCTGAATAGTATTTCTGAGAGATTCTAAATAGTACTTGCTATCTCTCTTGCGATGAACAAATCTTTCCTGCATTCTTAAAAGAACATAGTTAATGTTTGAGATTATTCTATTGGTCTTATTTTTCCTTCCTAATTAAAGGTCTTATTTTTTCCAATTTTTCTTTTGTATCTGTGACAAAATCGCAGGATATCTTCACATTTGCATGTAAAAACCCATTGATCTTTCCTTATCCGCATTTTGTTAACTTCTCTGCGACAATATGACAAGTCTAAGTTCCCTTGCGAGAACAAAACCTTATGACATTGCCGTCTTGCTATGAAATCACAGGACGTCTTTACACGTTCATGTAAAAACCCATTGATCTCATCTTATATTTTTTATCTTATGGCTTGTTACCTCTGTATATTTTTTGTCACGTGACAATATGACAGGCCTAAATGTTCTTGCGATCATAAAGCCCCATGATATTGTCGTCTTTAGACACTTATCATCTCCCTAATGGAGGGTGCCGCCCTTATCTTCCCCCTGGTTTCCCCTTCAAGGAGGGCACATCGGCCATACAAGACTAGCTCCTCCCATCCGGATTTACCAACAACTAGTTGTTTTCGCAACCTCTTGTCCTTTATGCCTATATGGCTTATAGTTACAAGACTGCACCCTAAGTGGGGTTTTCTTCGGGCCAAGTGCATCATAGCCAAGACTTACCAAGAATGGAAAGTGTAGGTTCGTTCATCCCGGGCACTCTTGGCTCAACCGTGTACCTCGGCGCCTTGGTCATACTCTGCACCCCTTACAAGAGACCCTCGGTCTTCCAACCAGGGTATAACCTTATATAGTTGGAAATCCAAGGTACCTCTTCTGGATAGGTTTTCTTTAACCCCAACATCTTCATGACTCAGGTTCCAGCAGCGGTATAACCTTATCCCTAAGTCACGCAAAGAGATACCCTCTTATATGACGCACTATTAGGTCTTACATTTGCCTCTTGCGAAATTTTATTCGCGAACTAAGGTGTACGCCATAAAGGTTCGTCCCATTCTTATGTCTCTGCGAAATTTTATTCGCGTTTCTTGCGATATTTTCGCATTTCTTTATTCTTGCATTTCTGTCAATTCTTTCATTTCTTCTTTCATTCTCATAACATTATATTTAAATTAGATATTCTTTAAAATCTTTTGAAATCATAGAAATCTTCTTTGAAATTTTGCGATTGTATCGCGTTGTAAAATCAAAAATATTTTTCTGTAAAAGAAATATTCTAAAGGAATCTTTGAAATCTTGCGATTGTAACGCGTTAAAAAAAAAAAATTCTGTAAAAGAAATATTCTAGAGAAATATATATATTGAATTTTCTCGGTTTTTTCTAATTTTGAAATCTTTGTAATCTTGCGAGGGTATCGCTTTTTGTAAAATAAATCAAAAATATTTGAAATGTTTTGAAATCTTAGAAATTTTAGAAATCTTGCGATTATATTGCTTTTAGTAAATGAAATCAAAAATCTTTTATCTTTTGTAAATAAAATATTCAAGGAAATGGTACTTAGCTTTTATGTGATTTTATGTTGTTGCCGTATTTCACGAAGTATATGATTTGCTTGTGAATTGATAAGAAATGAGAAATGAACTCTTGATATGCCTCTTGCATACTCTCGCACCATACCAATTGTTTTAACCCCTCTTGCGAAATAATCATTAACTCTTTTCTTTGCGAGAAGACCTGCTATTCATTTCTTCTTTACGCTTGTATTTGGGAAGTAAATATCTTTGCGAATGAATTGAACGTCTGCGATCTTCTCTCTGGGCTATATAGAAAATGTGAAAATTTTTGCATGTTTCCAACGCTGCTTTGTGATTTTCTTGTTTTACTTTTCTTCATCGTCTTTGATTGTTCTTTGCTATTTCTTCGCAACTCCTTGTTGCTGTCTCATTGTAGATTTTTCTTTATCAGCTCACTGTGATTGTGTTGCTCGCAGCTTTATATGGCTTATCCTTTAGCTGGTTTGCTTTCTCTTTTCCTGTTGTTTTTGCCTGAAACTTGAACTCATTCTCCCTCCTTTATTCTTCTTCGTTCTTTTCCCTCTTTTCTCTCTTGCTTATTATTTGTTGGTAAAGTGAAGCTGTTATTTGATTTTCATTTGATGTATTACTTTTGATCTTCTCGCAGTAACCTTTAACCTCGCAGGAACTGACCGCCGTAATATGTCTTCGTTTACTAGCTTCTTTACCTGTTAGTTTCTTTCATTTGACTTACGATGGTTGCCGTAAGGGACTCCGCGCATGTAAAGCTGCTGGTTTTGATTTGCCGTTGGTAGAAGTTTCGTATTTGCGTTGATTCCTTATGTGCTATTTTACTCGCTCATTACTCTCCTATCTTGGCTATCTCTTGTAGTTTCCCAGCTTCACTGTTTATCCCTTTGAAGTTTGTTTCTACTGTGTTGACAATGGACTTATTTTCCCTGTAACCGTTCTTCATTGATGGCAATGCTAGTTGCCTCTTAATTTGTCCTTTTCTTTGCTGCTTAGAATTTGTAGGTCATTTTAGGATTACTTCCATGAAACAGATTTCTCTCCTCCCTTGTTATAGATAACTCGTCCTTTTCTTCACAGGGATCATTAACTTCGTAGGTACTGAATTCTGCGAACTGGTAAATGAGCTGATGGTGAGCTTCGCCTGCTACTTGACTAGGTGATTAATTTTCAAGTTTTCTTCGTTGTACCGGCGAGATTGGACTTCTTTAGAAGGAAAAATAAGATAATAGGTTGATGAAAAAATAGGTTAGACTGCTATATCTTTTCTACGTTGATGGTTTTGACATGAACTTGCCATTTGTTGACAATTCTTCAGTGAAGTGAACTCATGGAGTTCTTCTCAAGACACTTTGTGTTCGTTGGTGCTATTTGCATTCCCTCCTTAATTGCTTCCGTTATTGAGCCATTTAATTTTTCATCTTTTCTTTCATCTCCTATTGATGTATATATGCCCCTGTAAATATCATTAACGGTTAATAACTGTCATGTGAAGTCTTAAAACCAATCATAAAATCCTAATGTACTCTACGTAATTCTTAAAGTCAAAAATGGGGAAGGAAAGAATATGTCCCTCTCAATCTTATCTCTTCGCAGGTTAATATTTCGCTTTTCCGTGTTGATTGCTTCGCCGTTAGCAAATTCTTGCAAAGAAAACATCGAAGAGGTTGGTCATTTTGATCTTCATCGTGGCATCTCATTTCATCGTTGGATCGTCGTTGGTTCCGCTTATCTTTTAACTTGTTGCTTAGTAGTTTTACTTCTTGTTCGTTGTAGTTTGTTCTTCATTTCTGCGACGATCAAGGAAAATCTGCGAGACTTTTCCGCGAGATTCATTGGAAATATCTTTCTCTGTATAAAATGTAAAGCGGGCTGTTAATCTGTTCTTCTCTCTTGACAGTTCTCACAAAAATAGGTTTCTTTTCATTCTTATTTCTTCCTCTTTAATCTATTGGTGCTTCTCAGCCATACGTTGTCTTCCCTTTTTCATCTTTGCATAAATTTTCCCCTTTTAATTATTTTATTCATTTCCCTCTAAAGTATTGTTGGTCCGGCGAAGTTGCACCTCCATATCTAGCTGGCGAAATAATTTATTACTGATCTTTGGTTGGGAAAACTAGTGAGTTGAACTAAATTAGATAGTGAGTTGAACGAAGTAATTCATTGTTGATTGCTGAATTACTTTGTGACATCTTCATTAATCTTTTTCCTCCCATTATCTTGGGAAACATGTAATTGGTTTTGCTGAAAAGTCTTGCTGCAATCACTTTTTTCGTTGCTAAAGTGGGTAACCAATCTCTTTCACACATAATTCTCATTTCTCATTATTAGCTCTGTTCGTTCACTAAATAAAATTCATCTTTGCCGATTGAGTCTTATACGAACTGAACTCTTCTTCGCATCACAATAAATGATATTGATAACCACATCCATCCCATTGCTTTCTCGCATGCTAAGACTTAATGACGTGACAAATTCAATGTATCCTGATCACATCCCTTTTATCTGTTCATTGCTGGAGTGGTTGATTGACAAGAACAACGCTGCTGATTTTTGCTTTATATGGGCTATTCTCTGATGATGATGATATTCCTATGAACTGGGAACTCGTCGCTTGTAATCGCTGCTCTTGCGAAAATTCTCTCAATATTGCTTTGCCTGATGGGTTGGAACTGTCACTTTTCCTTGGCCGAATTGGTTTCTTCTTTTATTTTGACAAATATTGGTGATCAATTCTGAGCTTTCCTCCTCATCTGCAAAGATTTCTTTATGAAACTTTCTAATATGTTTCTTCGCTGCAAGCAATCATGTTAACTCGTTTAGCTATACAAGACATAAGAACTAATGTATCTCTGTAATTCATACCATTTTTCTCACGGGAAAATTCCCAAATCAGCTGAAATTTCTTTGTATACAATGTTTTTGGAATCAATCACATGAGTTTGTAAAAATAAGTTTTGGTCGCTATAAATCTATGTACAAGACTTGTTTTGACTCACGGTAGTAAAAGAAAATCAAATTTTGATGAAAAACAATTTTTTAGTGCGTATGAAATTTTTCAAAATTTTGTTTAAAAAACTTCAAGATCTGAGTAGTTGAACATAAGATTAAATAGATTAAATAAGAGATTTGTCCTCTTTAAGACTAAATTGTTGATGATGTCTCTGTCTAATTTTACTATGATATAAGATTTCTCCGGATCTACTCTCCTTGAATTGTTGATTCTTTTCTTATCTGAAGATACGAATTCTTGACTGAGATATCCATATTTGCCATCAAAATTCGTTAGCTCAATAATTGATTTTGTTGAAACCTTTTCTACCAAACTTTAGTAAAATTTCTCGCTCATTTTCTTTGGAGATCCCTGTTTCTAGCGCCAAAATGTAGTTGCATGATTTCCTACAACACACCCCTTATCATATATTGATATCAATTTCTAAATCTAAACTCATTTGATCTTAAAATGATGATTAAAATACTAAAAATTATAAATAGACACATATAATTTTACATGGTTCGATCAATTTGATCTACATCCATGATTATTTACTATGATTGTTAAAATTTACATTTGATTTACATTGATAATCTCCATTAATGGAGTTCTAAATCTAGTTTTGAGGAAGAAGATGATAAAGAAAAATACATTCTCTCTCTAAAAACCTCTCTGCAAAATATCTCTCTCTCTCCTAAAATTGTGTCCCTCCCCCTCTCCCTCTCTTGCTCTTCTGTTTTATCTAGGTGTTTACATAATGGATGACAGCTCACACTTCCCCCATTTTAGGATCTCTTGCTATGTGCTCGCAGGTTCTTCTATGTGCTCGCAGGCTCTGCTATGTGCTCTCACGAGCATTCTCTCCAACTACAAAATCTTCACATCTTTCTCGTGTTTTATGCTGTTGTTATTTATTACGTCATTCTTTGAATTATTCTGCGACGCTCGCAGTGTGTTTTTGAAGAACTCACAGAAATGTTGTTAATAATTTCGTAAGAATATTGCTGTGGCGATATTCTGATCCTACAATTATTATTTTCCTCATTATTTTATATATACCCTCGCTGACTACTCCAATTTTATCAGATTAAAAGGCTGAAAGCTAGCTACAAGAAGTTAGGGAAACCCAATACCTTATTAGCTCTTAAATCACTCACAGATGAAGTAAGAAAAATTCCTTTATGATTCTTAACAATATATTGTTGCCTCTATTTCTTATATTTATCTGTGTTTAAAGGCTATTGAAGAAAGTGAACATGTTAAGGTTGCGAAGACTAAGGGAAAGGCAAAGGTGCTCCTCGCAGAGAGAAATCTGTTGCTCCTCTTTCAAAGAAAAGAAAAGAAAAGAAAAGAAAAGAAAAGAAAAGAAAAGTGCAATCCCCATCTCCTTAAACTCCTCAATCTATTCAAAGTTCAAGTGATGATACTGATAATGACGATGATGATGGTGATGCTGATATCTCTTCCGCGAAGAAATCCTCCCAACCTGAGTCTTCTATGTCTCAGTTATCTAGCATATTCTCTGATACTATGTATGGTATTGGGAATGATGCTCTCACTAGCATATGTCAAGATCTCGTAAGTGTCTGCGATGCTCTTATACTAGTTGACAATGAATCTCTTCACGGAATTTCAAGATCTGTGAGTCCCATCCTCTTAAATTCACTCAACACTCTGGTATGTTCTCTTTTCTTCGCCACATTTGTGTATTCTCATTTCCTCGCAAGGTTTTATTTTGTATTTGTCTTGACATTTTTTTTGCTTTCCTTCGCAGGATGGAAGAGCTTCTTTTGTTGTTGCCTCACACTTGGAGAGGAGACGTGCATCCTTTGAAAAGAAGAATATTATTCTTCGCAAGAAGAATGAAAAATTAGAATCTGAGTCTGCTAGTCTTCGCAAGAAGGATGAAATGCTGGAATCTGAAGTTGCTAGTCTTCGCGAAAAGGTTAAGCAATTAGAAATTGAAGCCTCCTCTCAGTCAAACAAAGTTTCTAGTCTCTAATCTGCGAATAATCAACTTTATGGTATGAAATTTCTATTCTTTCTTTTATCCCTCTGTCCTACGACTTTATCTTATTTGATTAATCATTCTTGTAGATGTTTATGGTCTCTCTGATGAGGCTTCAACCTTACGTTCTTTCCCTACTTCTATGGATGATAACTCTCTTCTTGAACGTCTTAACAATTTATTAAATAGTTTTTCTAATGACCAAATTACATCCCTCTCCATAGATGAACTCAGATCAAAATTTCCCCTCTTAGAGGATGAACATAGATTCAACTTGAGCTTAACCAACAAATTTAAGCGCCATTATCATGATTCTAAAAAAGAAATCAATACTTTAAAATCCAAGAATATTAAGCTTTCAGATGATAAGGACCGTATCACTAACCAAGGTGCTCAAGCTTTAGAAGATTTCCATAAGACTCTTCTCGATGCTCAAATTGAAAGAGATAGACTTATCTGCGAGAATATAGATCATGTTGAAAGGGAAAACCAAGTTCGCTCCCTTCTTCTCATTAGTAATGATGATGAGTTTTCTTGGGCTGCGAAGATTCTTGATAACGCCAGAAATAATTTAGGTGTAGATGTTAGTCTTCAAGCTGAGCATTCTACTTTGATTAAGGATATGATCTTTGAAAGAGAAGGTGGTTATTCTTGTTTTTCCACTAATCCACTTTTTAACTGAATCTCCACTATTTTATTAATAGGTTGTCATTTGTTCACAGCATCTGAAGGAAATATTCGCCAAAGAGTTTAAGAGTTGGAAGAACAAAAATGACAACTCGCAAAACTTCTGTCTTCTCGCAACGAGAAATGTTCCAAGTTAAAGAAGCAGCTACAGATTACCCTGGAGAATTTTAGTAATGTTCTTGTTGGTGTTCGCAATGATTCCATTAAGATGGTCTATAATGATCATAAAATTCCTCATTCTGCATTTCCTTATCTCGCAGATGAAATACCAGAGAACGTTCCTAATCTTGTCATCTTTGACAGTGAAGATGAAGAGTCTGAAGAAGATGAAGAATATAATGAAGATGAAGGTGAAGGGGGGAAATCTGGTGAAAATAATGAAGAATCTAATGAGAAATAGTTTTATCTCCTTTTCTAATCTCTTTGTAATATTTATACATTTATTTCATTCTCCTTGTAAGATATTCCTGCGAATTTCTCCAGCTTCTAACGTTCCTTGGTGTGTAGATTTTGATCGTTGTCGTACGCGTCAAAAATAATTTACACTTTCTTACTACTCAAAATATAAATATAGCAAGGGCAAGAAAGGATCGATCCCACAGAGAGGTCTAGGTTGTCAAAATATTATTGGTTTCTTATAAATAACACCGGGGGTTTTCTGATTTTTATAAGCTAAAATAAAATAAAAACAAATAAAGAAATAATCAAGTCAATTCAAATAGAAAAGATATTGGTTAAGGATTCATCTTCATTCACTAACATGCTTTCAAAACAATAATTAGAATTGATATTTAATCTCAACTTTTATCAAAAGCCCTAGAATATCTTGATCGCAAGAATATCTCGCTAATCTCCTTTTGTCATCAACAAACACATTAAAAGATGCGAATATGAGTTCTATCTTAAAGAACAACCTAACGTGTAAAAGCACTAATCAAGTTTAATTCCCTAGATGCATTAAGTTCTATGAAATCAGGCCAATCAAAGCAATTGAACGTGGAAAGCGCACTAATTCAATTTAACAAAGGTTACGATTCACATATGATCATAAGAATATATCACTACAAACCATAATCATATTTATGCTACTTGTATTCAAGGAATATCACTTTTACGTATAATAAACCCTAAACTATCAATAGAGATGAAAACAAACTCAACCGATTCGCGACTCGATCAAACAAGCATTCAAATCATATAACAATATTAATTGTGAATAATAATCGATAAAGTATGGAGACAAAACTAATTTATCATATCAAAGAATCATGCTTTGTGAAATACAACTATTCCATAACCAATAATAAGATTTAAGTACTCATGTTAATGGAGTTCATAACAAGAAGAAAGAGAAAGCCTATCATGTTGTAAACCCTAGAAACAAAAGTAGAAGATAAAAAAAATTCTTATAATTGTGCCTAGGCTTCCCTATATATAGAGTTTTGTAACCTCTTCTTTAAGAAAACTAGGAAACCTAATAAAAAGTGCACCTCCTTAAGAATTGTGTCCCGTGCATAACGCCCCGTGCAAAACTTGAACTGCACCCTGATTATCCAAAGGGCTGGCCGTGTACTGCACAGCTACTGGAATCGCATACACGACTAGGAAGCCCAGCCCATTTAATCCTTTGCATGTAAATGACCTGTCAGTTCCGTGGAACTGACAGGGTAAATTTTATTCCTCTTCTTTCACGGCCAACTTCTCCCTGGATTCTTGTTTCTCCTACTCGAACTCCATTTCTCATTGATAAACATATCATCTTCCTAGCTTCCATGGCAGACTCGAGCTCACAACACCACCGTGTCACATCATTCCCATCACCGATGCCTCAAACCCCAACCCGTCCTTTTGGTCATTAATGCAAGTGGCAATGATCCCAAAGCCTCTCCATCATCTTACTGTGTTCAACACCGAACTTAGAAGCATACATGTTTGCGAAATTGGTTAGAGTGAAAGCAAACTAGCAAAGAAGGCGACTGTTCCTTTTTCAGGGTAAACCTGGACATCACCGAGGAATGGGTCTTCTTACGTGTCCATGATAACATTAGCATTCTCAATAACTCTAGAGAAAGTATGATAAGCCTCTTCTCCATCAATCTGTAGCTCTAGGAAACATATGTCCATCTTGTTGACAGTCAACACAGGCCTGATCCTTTCTCCAAAAGCTTGTCGAAGGACAGTCTCGGTTTGGAAGCAAACACCCTCAATACAGTCCACCACAACAAGTGCACCATCAGTGATAGCCATATTCGTCCTGTCCTTCGAGCTCAAGACTTCATTAAACAGCCATTGTTGTTTCATGCACTACACTGGCATCGTCGTCACTACATCTCCGTCACCTATTAGTTTTGGTTTCTCGAGCTCTATTCCATCCAGCTGCAACTCTGCATTCGATCAACAGCAGCAGCTTCATTGCTGCCATCATCCGTCATGTTTCAATCTCGCTGTACCTCCTCCTTTCATTCAACATCTCATTATCATCATTAATTTCACTCAAGTGTCCTCGAGCTCCATCTCAGCTATAGTTTTCAAGCTCGAGCTTTTACCATTTACATCCACTGTCGATCACCTTCTTACTCTGTACTCATCCGCCATGCAACAGCAACGAGCATCGACCATTACAGCTTCAAACTCATAGCTGCAGCCCTGACTTCATCGTCTCTAGAGCTCCAACTCCTTCCCTGAGCCACAGCAACACCACTCAATGCCATCATTACTGCCAGTAAACTCTCTGATGTAATGGTAGCAGCGTTTCAACCTTTCATCTTAACTCAGCTCCATATTACCGCAACAAACCTCAGACATCACCAACACTAGTCAATATCGTCATTGCTACTAACATCATACAGTTCCATATCTCCCGGCTATCTGTCGACTACAAACCACCAGCCCTTAAGTCCATCTCCTAGAGCTCTAAAAACTTCAGTCGACTACCATCGTAACAGTAGCTTCCCATATCTATCTTCACTGGAAACTGCCACGGCGTCAACCAAACTAGTTCTCTCCCTGTGCTTCATTGCCTCTCTTTCGTGCTCCACTGAGACAATCCACAGCTCCAACGTTGGTAGCTTAGGCATTTAAACAAATAGCACGTCTTCATCTTCTGCTGATACAGGCACGAACTTGTTGTTGTCTTATAATCCAATCACATCTCCTTCCTTGCAACATTACAGTACAAACCCAATGTTCCCATACATACACAGTCTCCAATTAAACCACTCAACCATAACTCAGTGACAGCCAAAAACACGCCATTAGCAAACCTCTAGTCGATCAATGGCATGCCACATCAAATTCCATTTTCGTTACCCATATCTCTCGACTAGTTCAACCACCAGTTCATAAATTATCTCCCTGTTCAAGCTCTCAGTCACTGCACCATTAACCACTGGACCTTGGTTAGAACTGACCGCAACAAGTCTGGGAGGAGCAACGAGTGAACTCGGACAATACCGTCCTCTCTCGGCTTGATATTAGTCTCTCAAACTGGTCTAAAAAGATACCTAATTTCGTTGACCTAATTCTTTCTCAACATGGGCTTTGTAAGCCCAAAATATAACTCAAGCCCATCTATGTCGGCTACCTCTCACTAGTTGTTGTAATGAAGAAAAGAGAAAGAACTGGTTCACTCGACCTAGCTTGTGGGATAAGTGGATTAAGACACCCCACTAAAAACCACCAAATGGCAGTCCCTTAACCTCCTCTGGGATGGTTTTAGTATTCCTCCAACAAGAGTCGCCCCTTAACCTGGCCTTAGCTCCTAATATCGTTCACATGTGGAAATGACCTTTTTGCCCTTTTGCTCCATTTCGTATAATTTCCTCTTCTTTTCTTCCGTGCGACTCCAGAGTACCCAATAACTCAAACTCACACATAAGATACATAATTTACATGAAAACTCGCAAAGAAAGCATAAATACTAGATATAAAATTAGGTGTTTTAGACACCTATCAGATTCCCCCACACTTATACTTTGCTAGTCCTCGAGCAAATCAAATAAAAATAATTCTAAAATATACATACAACTCTGTGTCGTCGAGGCTACGGTCACTTTTAGCATAAATAACAAGCCTTTAAACCCCTAGGTGTCCCTAGTGGACGAGTTATAGTCTCGTGAAGGTTTACTAGAGATATACCTACAAAACCTATATTTCCAACTCCGTCTATTTGTGATAAATCAATGAACGAATCTAAAATGACTACAGGAGGAGGTACCTTGCAAATTCAATTCAAGTATTAGTAAATAAACTCTAATTAGATAGTCGAACAAGCCACAATACTCGGAAACTAACAAACCACAATCACAATGAAAAGATTAAGAAGATGGATATAGATGTAGATGTTGGCGAATGTTCACAAGTGATCGATGTTTCCCATATCTGTCTGAAGGTCACTGCCAAGATGAACCTATTCTTATTGGATTGAGCTACTTGGTTTGAATTCTACATCAAATCACTGGCATATACAAGGGAACCAGAAGTGACTTTATTCAACCAAAAATAATACTTTCTTTTCTTTTTCTTTTTCACTTTTTTTTTCTTTTTTTTTTCTTTTTTTTATTTCTTATAGACATCATGATTGGATCAAATTGGATCCAAGCGCATGCTTCTTGTCAGCAAGTACATGATAGTTTCCTTGGATCCTGCATTCCACGCTTGTTTAGGCGACGGAGACAGGGACTACGTTTCACACATACTGCTATTCCCAAGTGTCTTTTTTATTCCGTTTGGTCTAATTGGTCGGTCTTTTTTTTTTTTTTTTTCTTTCTTTTTCTAGTAACTCAATCACTCTATTTCATCCTAGCAGTAATAACAACTCGATTTTTAGTGACCCACCAAAGCACTTAGAGAACAATAGATAAATATGGAAAAATAAAAATAGAATGTGATATGGTGATATTCTGAGATATGGTAACAACTATCATGTTAATTTGTGATTTCTGAGCTATGTCCGTCCCTTTTAGTTAATCGGTTCCTCAACTCCTGCAATCAAAATGGTTCCATCCACTAATGGTGTCATCCTAAAGGCACAAGTTTCTATATTTCGGAGTTCAAAAAGCACAAATTTTTCTTCGTTTTTTGATTTTTTTTAAAGGCATAAAACAACTAAAACAAAATATACAAACATATAAATGCTCCCCCACACTTAAACTTCACATTGTCCTCAATGTGTAAAACCGAAAGTTCTGAATTCTGACGTAACAGCATATAAAACTCAAAAACTGTGACAATTGGTAAGGAATTTGGAAAAACTCCATTTCACAAAAGTTGTTCACCTACGTGTTTTCTACACATTATCAAAATTTCACAGTTTTTTGATAAACGGTCTGACAGTTATGGTCTCTGGACGGAACTACGCGCAGTCTGAAATTTTCTGACGAAAAGGTATTCGTCATAATTCTCTTCTAAGATAGATTATGGAATTAATGAAATTAAACATGGGGATGCAAATATGATATGAAAACAATAAAAAATAAAAAACAAAACAAAAATAAAATAAAAAGCAAAAGGATAAGAGATACAAAACCGGTGGGTTGCCTCCCACTTAGCGCTTGTTTTAAAGTCGACGGCTCGACTTAGTTTCTTGAAAGATTCACTCCCCATACACCAATAATCTGAAAAGTTGGGGATCCATCCATAGTACCTGTTTTGCAAACAATAGCTCCATACAAATATTAGTAACATAAAACAAAAACGAAGCTATTAACCGATAAAAGCTTCCCCCACACTTATTCTTGTCCACACTTGGAAGTGCATAAAGAATATAAGAGTCGGGTACTTCCACGGTTTCTTGGTCCAAAACCTGCATAGTATGAGAATCTAATGTTTCTAATGGTGGAAATCGAGAAACAAAGTCATCTAATAATGTTCTCGAAGCACATACATTCAAACCAATAAGAGGTAAAGGAGAAGAATCAATATGCAATGGGTTAGACAAACCTATCACAATTTCTTGTAGCACGGAATCCTCTTCATCCTTGAAAAATTCAAGTGAACTATTCACCTCTTGTATATCATGGTCCTCTATTAAACCTTGCAACCATTCTTCATCCGTTTCTGCCTTAACCAGAGTCTCGACATCAACATCATCATTACAAACATTCACAAGTTCAATTGGGTCTTCCATAATATTGGTCATAACGGTCACATTCTCAACATACTCCTCTTCGTCTTCATCTTCAGACTCATGGTAGGCTCGGAAAGATACCTACTATTGTGTATACTGCAAGTGCACAGTGTCGACAAGCAACACAGGGCAAGCACAGGTCGAACCACAGAGACTTGGAGAGTGTAGAAGTTGATTCTAAATCCTGATTCAGAGAGTAACCAAAAGGGGTTTGATTTTGTCGATACGACGATATGATTTTCAAGTGACTGAAATAATAAAAGTAAAAGATGCAAATAACAAGATATGTAAACAATGATAATATGGATACTAGGGTATTCAAATCCACCAATAACCTATGATATGCATTCAACTTGTAATATTATTCTTGTCCTTATAGTAGATTCAAGTCTACCGTATAGCTAAGGTGTTTCTCCAATGGATAATTTAATCACAACTAAAGTATTTCTCCAAAGCATTAATTGTTTAATTAAGCACAACTAATCTAAAGATCAATATTTGGTTAAGCATGAGTTGTAGCATAATCAACATAGAGATATTCTAACTACAATGGATACATGGCATACATTGTGAGAGCAAGATGTTGAAAAACTTGGATTAAATTATATCTTTAAACAATTCTAAACTTTCAAGAACAAGTATACAAGATATGAATACATACCAATGAGATTAGGGCTTCATCTAAACCCTAGTAAATGAAATTAGAACATGAAGAACATTACAACAAAATTGAAATTTGATAAACTAACATGAACAAGCTATTCTTGGATGAGTTTTCAACACAACAACCCTCTCTATTTATACAAAAAATTCTCTCACACTTGGGATTCGAAATTTATCTGTAGCAACCACTCAACAATTAAACAAAACATGTTTTCTTAATTGATGGATATAATGGAATACAATGGGGGTGAGGTGGATGTTTTGGAAAGAATCCAATGGGGGTGAGGTGGATGTTTTGGAAATAATCCAATGGGGGTGAGGTAGAAATGGATTTGGGTCTTGGGTTTTGGATCATGGGTTTTGGATCATGGGTTGTTTAATCCCATGAATTTGTAAACAGGTTGCCATCGATGCGCGAGCGGGTTGCAATGCTTCCAACTTTCTTCTCTTTTGTCTTCTCAATTCTTCCAAGCTTTATTTAGTACTTAAAAACACAAAATTAATTAATACAAATATTTAATCTTGAAGATGGTAAGAATGCATAATTTGGGATAATATATGACTTTGAAGCGCGAAAGATGAGTTAAGTGCCAATGAAAAGGTGTATGAATATGCAATATTTGGCACTCATCAACTCACCAAAATCAAAATCGTCGTCGGTTTCCCAACCTTTATCACGACGTCGTTTAAGTTCCATATGGATGGTCCTACTAATTTCATCGACAAGCTCTTCCGAGTATCCATCGTCTTCCAACTTGTATAATTTCTGCGCAAGTTTTCTAACGTTCACACGCTTACCACCATTAGCTACAATATGTTCTCTTTCCCATGACTCTTCCCTTTGAATGGGTGAATGATCATAACTATGATCCGGAGTCGGGTAAGAAGGCATATTCCAGAAATTTGTTTGTGCGACGTTCTCTCTATTACGGTCAAGTTGATCTTAGGTGGCCATGAAAACATTAGCATTCTCAATAACTCTAGAGAAAGTATGATAAGCCTCTTCTCCATCAGTCTGTAGCTCTAGGAAACATATGTCCATCTTGTTGACAGTCAACACAGGCCTGATCCTTTCTCCAAAATCTTGTCGAAGGACAGTCTCGGTTTGGAAGCAAACACCCTCAATACAGTCCACCACAACAAGTGCACCATCAGTGATAGCCATATTCGTCCTGTCCTTCAAGCTCAAGACTTCATTAAACAGCCATTGTTGTTTCATGCACTACACTGGCATCGTCGTCACTACAGCTCCGTCACCTATTCGTTTTGGTTTCTCGAGCTCTATTCCATCCAGCTGCAACTCTGCATTCGATCAACAGCAGCAGCTTCATTGCTGTCATCATCCGTCATGTTTCAATCTCGCTGTACCTCCTCCTTTCATTCACCAGCTCATTATCATCATTAAGTTCACTCAAGTTTCCTCGAGCTCCATCTCAGCTATAGTTTTCAAGCTCGAGCTTTTACCATTTCCAGCCACTGTCGATCACCTTATTACTCCGTACTCATCCGCCATGCAACAACAACGAGCATCGACCATTACAGCTTCAAACTCGTAGCTGCAGCCCTAACTTCATCGTCTCTAGAGCTCCAACTCCTTCCCTGAGCCACATCAACACCACTCAATGCCATCATTACTGCCAGTAAACTCTCTGATGTAATGGTAGCAGCGTTTCAACCTTTCATCTTAACTCAGCTCCATATTACCGCAACAAACCTCAGACATCACCAACACTAGTCAATATTTTCATTGCTACTAACATCATACAGTTCCATATCTCCCGGCTATCTGTCGACTACAAACCACCAGCCCTTAAGTCCATCTCCTAGAGCTCTAAAAACTTCAGTCGACTACCATCGTAACGTAGCTTCCCATATCTATCTTCATCGGAAACTGCCACGGCGTCAACCAAACTAGTTCTCTCCCCGTGCTTCATTGCCTCTCTTTCGTGCTCCATCGAGACAATCCACAGCTCCAACGTTGGTAGCTTAGGCATTTAAACAAATAGCACGTCTTCATCTTCTCACGATCTGTGCACGAACTTGTTGTTGTCTTATAATCCAATCACATCTCCTTCCTTGCAACATTACAGTACAAACCCAATGTTCCCATACATACACAGTCTCCAATTAAACCACTCAACCATAACTCAGTGACAGCCAAAAACACGCCATTAGCAAACCTCTAGTCGATCAATGGCATGCCACATCAAATTCCATTTTCGTTACCCATATCTCTCGACTAGTTCAACCACCAGTTCATAAATTATCTCCCTGTTCAAGCTCTCAGTCACTGCACCATTAACCACTGGACCTTGGTTAGAACTGACCGCAACAAGTCTGGGAGGAGCAACGAGTGAACTCGGACAATACTGTCCTCTCTCGGCTTGATATTAGTCTCTCAAACTGGTCTAAAAAGATACCTAATTTCGCTGACCTAATTCTTTCTCAACATGGGCTTTGTAAGCCCAAAATATAACTCAAGCCCATCTATGTCGGCTACCTCTCACTAGTTGTTGTAATGAAGAAAAGAGAAAGAACTGGTTCACTCGACCTAGCTTGTGGGATAAGTGGATTAAGACACCCCACTAAAAACCACCAAATGGCAGTCCCTTAACCTCCTCTGGGATGGTTTTAGTATTCCTCCAACAAGAGTCGCCCCTTAACCTGGCCTTAGCTCCTAATATCGTTCACATGTGGAAATGACCTTTTTGCCCTTTTGCTCCATTTCG
This sequence comes from Papaver bracteatum, assembly GCA_023529315.1. NCBI lineage: Eukaryota > Viridiplantae > Streptophyta > Magnoliopsida > Ranunculales > Papaveraceae > Papaver > Papaver bracteatum. Next base: position 302,690 of record JAJJWX010003657.1, read on the forward strand.
TATAATTTCCTCTTCTTTTCTTCCGTGCGACTCCAGAGTACCTAATAACTCAAACTCACACATAAGATACATAATTTACATGAAAACTCGCAAAGAAAGCATAAATACTAGATATAAAATTAGGTGTTTTAGACACCTATCAGATTCCCCCACACTTATACTTTGCTAGTCCTCGAGCAAATCAAATAAAAATAATTCTAAAATATACATACAACTCTGTGTCGTCGAGGCTACGGTCACTTTTAGCATAAATAACAAGCCTTTAAACCCCTAGGTGTCCCTAGTGGACGAGTTATAGTCTCGTGAAGGTTTACTAGAGATATACCTACAAAACCTATATTTCCAACTCCGTCTATTTGTGATAAATCAATGAACGAATCTAAAATGACTACAGGAGGAGGTACCTTGCAAATTCAATTCAAGTATTAGTAAATAAACTCTAATTAGATAGTCGAACAAGCCACAATACTCGGAAACTAACAAACCACAATCACAATGAAAAGATTAAGAAGATGGATATAGATGTAGATGTTGGCGAATGTTCACAAGTGATCGATGTTTCCCATATCTGTCTGAAGGTCACTGCCAAGATGAACCTATTCTTATTGGATTGAGCTACTTGGTTTGAATTCTACATCAAATCACTGGCATATACAAGGGAACCAGAAGTGACTTTATTCAACCAAAAATAATACTTTCTTTTCTTTTTCTTTTTCACTTTTTTTTTTTCTTTTTTTTTTCTTTTTTTTTTTCTTATAGACATCATGATTGGATCAAATTGGATCCAAGCGCATGCTTCTTGTCAGCAAGTACATGATAGTTTCCTTGGATCCTGCATTCCACGCTTGTTTAGGCGACGGAGACAGGGACTACGTTTCACACATACTGCTATTCCCAAGTGTCTTTTTTATTCCGTTTGGTCTAATTGGTCGGTCTCTTTTTTTTTTTTTTTTTTCATATTTTGTCTTCTTTTTCTAGTAACTCAATCACTCTATTTCATCCTAGCAGTAATAACAACTCGATTTTTAGTGACCCACCAAAGCACTTAGAGAACAATAGATAAATATGGAAAAATAAAAATAGAATGTGATATGGTGATATTCTGAGATATGGTAACAACTATCATGTTAATTTGTGATTTCTGAGCTATGTCCGTCCCTTTTAGTTAATCGGTTCCTCAACTCCTGCAATCAAAATGGTTCCATCCACTAATGGTGTCATCCTAAAGGCACAAGTTTCTATATTTCGGAGTTCAAAAAGCACAAATTTTTCTTCGTTTTTTGATTTTTTTTAAAGGCATAAAACAACTAAAACAAAATATACAAACATATAAATGCTCCCCCACACTTAAACTTCACATTGTCCTCAATGTGTAAAACCGAAAGTTCTGAATTCTGACGTAACAACATATAAAACTCAAAAACTGTGACAATTGGTAAGGAATTTGGAAAAACTCCATTTCACAAAAGTTGTTCACCTACGTGTTTTCTACACATTATCAAAATTTCACAGTTTTTTGATAAACGGTCTGACAGTTATGGTCTCTGGACGGAACTACGCGCAGTCTGAAATTTTCTGACGAAAAGGTATTCGTCATAATTCTCTTCTAAGATAGATTATGGAATTAATGAAATTAAACATGGGGATGCAAATATGATATGAAAACAATAAAAAATAAAAAACAAAACAAAAATAAAATAAAAAGCAAAAGCAAAAGGATAAGAGATACAAAACCGGTGGGTTGCCTCCCACTTAGCGCTTGTTTTAAAGTCGACGGCTCGACTTAGTTTCTTGAAAGATTCACTCCCCATACACCAATAATCTGAAAAGTTGGGGATCCATCCATAGTACCTGTTTTGCAAACAATAGCTCCATACAAATATTAGTAACATAAAACAAAAACGAAGCTATTAACCGATAAAAGCTTCCCCCACACTTATTCTTGTCCACACTTGGAAGTGCATAAAGAATATAAGAGTCGGGTACTTCCACGGTTTCTTGGTCCAAAACCTGCATAGTATGAGAATCTAATGTTTCTAATGGTGGAAATCGAGAAACAAAGTCATCTAATAATGTTCTCGAAGCACATACATTCAAACCAATAAGAGGTAAAGGAGAAGAATCAATATGCAATGGGTTAGACAAACCTATCACAATTTCTTGTAGCACGGAATCCTCTTCATCCTTGAAAAATTCAAGTGAACTATTCACCTCTTGTATATCATGGTCCTCTATTAAACCTTGCAACCATTCTTCATCCGTTTCTGCCTTAACCAGAGTCTCGACATCAACATCATCATTACAAACATTCACAAGTTCAATTGGGTCTTCCATAATATTGGTCATAACGGTCACATTCTCAACATACTCCTCTTCGTCTTCATCTTCAGACTCATGGTAGGCTCGGAAAGATACCTACTATTGTGTATACTGCAAGTGCACAGTGTCGACAAGCAACACAGGGCAAGCACAGGTCGAACCACAGAGACTTGGAGAGTGTAGAAGTTGATTCTAAATCCTGATTCAGAGAGTAACCAAAAGGGGTTTGATTTTGTCGATACGACGATATGATTTTCAAGTGACTGAAATAATAAAAGTAAAAGATGCAAATAACAAGATATGTAAACAATGATAATATGGATACTAGGGTATTCAAATCCACCAATAACCTATGATATGCATTCAACTTGTAATATTATTCTTGTCCTTATAGTAGATTCAAGTCTACCGTATAGCTAAGGTGTTTCTCCAATGGATAATTTAATCACAACTAAAGTATTTCTCCAAAGCATTAATTGTTTAATTAAGCACAACTAATCTAAAGATCAATATTTGGTTAAGCATGAGTTGTAGCATAATCAACATAGAGATATTCTAACTACAATGGATACATGGCATACATTGTGAGAGCAAGATGTTGAAAAACTTGGATTAAATTATATCTTTAAACAATTCTAAACTTTCAAGAACAGTATACAAGATATGAATACATACCAATGAGATTAGGGCTTCATCTAAACCCTAGTAAATGAAATTAGAACATGAAGAACATTACAACAAAATTGAAATTTGATAAACTAACATGAACAAGCTATTCTTGGATGAGTTTTCAACACAACAACCCTCTCTATTTATACAAAAAAATTCTCTCACACTTGGGATTCGAAATTTACTGTAGCAACCACTCAACAATTAAACAAAACATGTTTTCTTAATTGATGGATATAATGGAATACAATGGGGGTGAGGTGGATGTTTTGGAAAGAATCCAATGGGGGTGAGGTGGATGTTTTGGAAATAATCCAATGGGGGTGAGGTAGAAATGGATTTGGGTCTTGGGTTTTGGATCATGGGTTTTGGATCATGGGTTGTTTAATCCCATGAATTTGTAAACAGGGTTGCTTGATCGATGCGCGAGCGGGTTGCAATGCTTCCAACTTTCTTCTCTTTTGTCTTCTCAATTCTTCCAAGCTTTATTTAGTACTTAAAAACACAAAATTAATTAATACAAATATTTAATCTTGAAGATGGTAAGAATGCATAATTTGGGATAATATATGACTTTGAAGCGCGAAAGATGAGTTAAGTGCCAATGAAAAGGTGTATGAATATGCAATATTTGGCACTCATCAACTCACCAAAATCAAAATCGTCGTCGGTTTCCCAACCTTTATCACGACGTCGTTTAAGTTCCATATGGATGGTCCTACTAATTTCATCGACAAGCTCTTCCGAGTATCCATCGTCTTCCAACTTGTATAATTTATGCGCAAGTTTTCTAACGTTCACACGCTTACCACCATTAGCTACAATATGTTCTCTTTCCCATGACTCTTCCCTTTGAATGGGTGAATGATCATAACTATGATCCGGAGTCGGGTAAGAAGGCATATTCCAGAAATTTGTTTGTGCGACGTTCTCTCTATTACGGTCAAGTTGATCTTACGTGGCCATGAAAACATTAGCATTCTCAATAACTCTAGAGAAAGTATGATAAGCCTCTTCTCCATCAATCTGTAGCTCTAGGAAACATATGTCCATCTTGTTGACAGTCAACACAAGCCTGATCCTTTCTCCAAAATCTTGTCGAAGGACAGTCTCGGTTTGGAAGCAAACACCCTCAATACAGTCCACCACAACAAGTGCACCATCAGTGATAGCCATATTCGTCCTGTCCTTCAAGCTCAAGACTTCATTAAACATCCATTGTTGTTTCATGCACTACAATGGAATCGTCGTCACTACAGCTCCGTCACCAATTCGTTTTGGTTTCTCGAGCTCTATTCCATCCAGCTGCAACTCTGCATTCGATCAACAGCAGCAGCTTCATTGCTGTCATCATCCGTCATGTTTCAATCTCGCTGTACCTCCTCCTTTCATTCACCATCTCATTATCATCATTAAGTTCACTCAAGTTTCCTCGAGCTCCATCTCAGCTATAGTTTTCAAGCTCGAGATTTTACCATTTCCAGCCACTGTCGATCACCTTATTACTCCGTACTCATCCGCCATGCAACAACAACGAGCATCGACCATTATAGCTTCAAACTCGTAGCTGCAGCCCTGACTTCATCATCTCTAGAGCTCCAACTCCTTCCCTGAGCCACATCAACACCACTCAATGCCATCATTACTACCAATAAACTCTCTGATGTAATGGTAGAAGCGTTTCAACCTTTCATCTTAACTCAACTCCATATTACAGCAACAAACCTCAGACATCACCAACACTAGTCAATATCGTCATTGCTACTAACATCATACAGTTCCATATCTCCTGGCTATCTGTCGACTACAAACCACCAGCCCTTAAGTCCATCTCCTAGAGCTCTAAAAACTTCAGTCGACTACCATCGTAACAGTAGTTGCCCATCTCTATCTTCACTGGAAACTTCCACGGCGTCAACCAAACTAGTTCGCTCCCTGTGCTTCATTGCCTCTCTTTCGTGCTCCACTTAGATAATCCACAGCTCCAACGTTGGTAGCTTAGGCATTTAAACAAATAGCACGTCTTCATCTTCTGCTGATACAGGCACGAACTTGTTGTTGTCTTATAAGCCAATCACATCTCCTTCCCTGCAACATTCCAGTACAAACCCAATGTTCCCATACATACATAGGCTCCAATCAAACCACTCAACCATAACTCAGTGACAGCCAAAAACACGCCATTAGAAAACCTCTAGTCGATCAATGGCATGCCACAGAAAATTCCATTTTCGTTACCCATATCTCTCGACTAGTTCAACCACCAGTTCATAAATTATCTCCCTGTTCAAGCTCTCAGTCACTGCACCATTAACCACTGGACCTTGGCTAGAACTGACCGCAACAAGTCTGGGAGGAGCAACGAGTGAACTCGGACAATACTGTCCTCTCTCGGCTTGATATTAGTCTCTCAAACTGGTCTAAAAAGATACCTAATTTCACTGACCTAATTCTTTCTCAACATGGGCTTTGTAAGCCCAAAATATAACTCAAGCCCATCTATGTCGGCTACCTCTCACTATTTGTTGTAATGAAGAAAAGAGAAAGAAGTGGTTCACTCAACCTAGCTTGTGGGATAAGTGGATTAAGACACCCCACTAAAAACCACCCAATGGCAGTCCCTTAACCTCCTCTGGGCTGGTTTTAGTATTCCTCCAACAAGAGTCGCCCCTTAACCTGGCCTTAGCTCCTAATATCGTTCACATGTGGAAATGACCTTTTTGACCTTTTGCTCCATTTCGTATAATTTCCTCTTCTTTTCTTCCGTGCGACTCCAGAGTACCTAATAACTCAAACTCACACATAAGATACATAATTTACATGAAAACTCGCAAAGAAAGCATAAATACTAGATATAAAATTAGGTGTTTTAGACACCTATCAGATTTCATTTGTTTCTATCTGCATACATTAGAAAACAATTCTTTTTTGCAATATGGTTAATCTATGATTATTAATTTTTAACTATCTGTGTAAATCTGCCATATAATGATGAATAACAATTTTATCATTCTGTTCATTCCCATACTTGCCTCTGTTATTCATTTGCAATATGAAAGATTGAGAAGATTACTTTCTGAATAAGATCTGTTTTTAAATTTTGGCCATAATATCGCAGCCTTTTCTTGCTCTCTTGTGTGGTCTTATTTTGCCTTCCAAGTTAAAGGACTTATTTTGCCACGTTTTGTTTTGGCGACAAAATCGCAGGACGTCCTTATATTCGCATATAAAGACCCATTGATCTTGCCTTATCCTCATTTTGTCAATTTATTGCGACAATATGACAGGCCTAAGTTTTCTTGCGAAAACAAAGCCCCATGACATTGCCGTCTTACGATGAAATCGCAGGACGTCTTTACACTTTCATATAAAAACCCATTGATATCATCTTATCTTTTTCTCATGGATTTTTGCCTCTGTATAATTTTTGCACAAATATGACAAGCCTAAATATTCTTTCGAACATAAAGCCTCATGACATTTGCGTCTTAAGACACTTATCAGCTCCCTAATGGAGGGTGCCGCCCTTATCTTCCCCCTGGTTTCCCCTTCAAGGAGGCGTACATCGGCCATACAAGACTAGCTCCTCCCATCCGGTCTTAACAACAACCAGTTGTTTTCGCAGCCTCTTATCCCTTTTGCCTATATTACTTATGGTTACGAGACTGCACCCTAAGTGGGGTTTTCTTCGGGCCGAGTGCATAATAGTCAAGACTTTCCAAGAATGTCCAGGGTAGTTTCATACGCTCCGGGCACCCTTGGCTCAACCGTGTACCTCGGCGCCTTGATCATACTTTGCACTCCTTAGGAGAGACCCTCGGTCGTCCAACTTTTAATATATATATATATAGTTGGAAATCCAAGGTACCTCTCCTGAATGGGCTTTTATTGACCCCAAATCTCCATGACTCAGGTTCTAGCAGCGGTATAACCTTATCCCTGAGCCATGCAAAGAGATACCCCCTTATATGATGTACTTTAGGTCTTACATTTGCCTCTTGCGAAATTTTATCCGCGAACTAGGGTATACACCATAAAGGTCCGTCCCATTCTAATATGTCATTATTCTTTGATTTTCTCTTTTTGCATTTCAGCTCTTGTATGATTTTTCAATTTCATCTTTTTTATTGAGTCAAAATATACTTTTGTAAAATTTTCTCCAACAAATCATTCATACATCTCTTGTATTTCACGATTTAGAAATTTTACCTTTTCTACTTACTATTTTCTGCTTCTGCTTTTTTGTTGCGCTTTGCTACTTTTTCTCTATCTGCGAGACGCTCGTTATCTATTGGTTTCAACACATGTTGACTTTGCATCATTCCTTCTTCTCTCCGTTTTACTGTATTAACCATCATCCTTTCACTTCTTTGCTTTTGTTTGATATTATATTTCCAATTTCTTTTCTTCGCAGCCCTTTCTTCGCAAGATTCCATATCAATTTCATAGCACTTTTTTCCATCAATCCAATCTCCCTTTATGACTACAACACCGCTGAGATGAGGAAACTTAATGCACTGGTGGAAAGTTGACGCTACACCTAGAATCCCATGCAGCCAAGGTCGGCCAATCAAGGCATTGTAAGGAGATTCAACATCGACAACACAGAATATAATTTTAGAAGATATCCCCTTCCGTGGAATTTGCATAGTGATTTCCCCTCTAGGTTTATTGGCAGTACCATTAAAACCATAGATTTTATAGGTTTAAGGTATTAGATCCTCATCTCTGCCTCCCATTGTTTTATAAGTGTGATAGAACATGATATCTACAGAACTCCCCATATCAATTAAAACTCTATTGATTGCCCATGAGTCTTCTGCCTCATCATCCTCATCTTCCTCTCCATCTTCTCTTTGTTTTGGATTTATCTCTAGTTTTACCACTAATGGATTGTCATGCATCTCTCCAGGTTCAGGTACTTCTTGTGCAGTGAAAAAAATTGTCTGCTTTTGCCATTCTTCTAATGGCGAAGCTTTCGTAATATTCATTATTTCTCTCCCATCAGTATCTCTTGCCAAAACTCTGCTTAGGACATTGTCGTGGAAATCTTCGATTGTTTTGTACGAATGTACAATAGAGTTACAAAACAAATTTTTTTCTTTTGCTCCAACTTCGATGACAAATGTTTCTCCTCCTTTTGTTGCATTAACTCTGCGAGTTTCTGGTGGTGGTGGTAAGAGTTGAGATTGAGGGTGCCCTATTAAGAAATGATTTAATTTTCCCTGGTCTATCATTCTCAAGATGATTCTTTTTACATTCATGCATTCATTTGTTGAGTGACCATGAAAATGATAATAAGAGCAAAATTCAAGATTTCGATTACTTGGGTGTGGCTCTTTTCCCATGTTCCATGGTGCGGGTATGTCCTCCATCAATATTATAGCCTCCCAAATTTTCTCTATGCTAGCATTTAGAGGTGGCATCTTAATTTCTTCCCATATTATCTTCTGACTTCCTTTCCCTATATAATAATTTTATCTCTGACCACCATAAGTCTCTTGTGGCTGATCAAGCCTCTGAATCTTATTATTTCCACCTCGATTGAAAAAATTTCTTTCTCTTTCGAACTCTTCTTGGTCTCTGCTTCCCATAGATACTAATTTATGTTGACCATCATCCATACTCTTGTCTTGCTTCACCTGCGAAGTGCTCGCTACTGTATTTATTAACTTGGGAAGTAGACTTGCGTTTGCTACAATTGAGCTGGTATTCGCAATAGGGTATGATTCCATCTCATTTTGTTTCTCCTCCAAAGCATCATGGTTTTCCCACTGTAGCATACACCTAACATAAGCTTTGACATGTTGAATAGCACAAGTAGTTTCATCAAAGATACTGGTTAACATTGGCAAATTTCATTTTGGGGGTATTCCTCCTAATTGTACTTCTTGTGTGAATGGAGTTTCCGCAGCTTCTTCAATGGCCCCATCAAGTTGCCTTATGCCCCCCTCTCTTCTGTTATTTAACATTCCCCTCATTTCTGCAAACTCTCTCAAGATCTGTTTATTCCCAGCTGAATTTTGATCCATTGGTCTTTTCAATGCAGCTTCCCTTCTTCTGCATTCATGTCTTTCTTTCCTTGCGAGATTTTGTGATTCTTCTTTAGCATCTTCATTATGCCTTCTCCCGTGATTTTCTTCTTCATCTCCTTCTTGAATTCGCAAATGATTATGCCTTCCATTTTCTCTTCTGCGATTTTTTTCATTTCTCACTGTTTCTTTTCGCTGTCTTTCTATTCTCCTTTGTATTCTATCATATTCCTCATTGATATTATCATTGTTGCGATTTCGTGCACGTCTCCTTTCTCGATTGTCATGATTATTCTGACGTATTGATTCTTGAAACTCTTATTTTTCTACTTCTGCTCTCAATCTTTCTCTTTCACAAGCTAGGCGTTCTTGTTCAGCATAATGTCTCTCAATTTAATCCTCAATTATTCTTGTGTTTCTTTGAATTTCTCGCTCATGTAATATTCTCCTACCTTCTTCTCGATTTTCTTCACCGTCTTGGTTATTTCCACCCTCTTAATTTCTATTATCACGTCTATCATCCAAAGATTCACTACGTGGAATATATCGATCATTAATCATCTCTTCTTCTCCATAATGCTTCTCTTCATTTGGATTTTGCATTTCCTCTCGAATATTTTCACCAGCATTTCTCACAGGGGAATTTCGCCTTGATTCTTCTCTAAATGATCTTGAACTTGATCTTGCAGTACTTCTTGATCTCCCATTTTGTAATCTCAAATTCTCTATTCTTAACTCGTGATTTTGTCTTGTTAAATTCGTGCGTTCTCCCGCCTCTAATCTCCTTTCCTCTTGTATTCTTTGCCTTAAAGCCTCTACTGCTTTATTTTCGTCATCTCCATGAATTAATCCTCCAACCGCTTCTTGATCTCTTCCCTCTAGCCTTTCATTTCTTCATTGTCGATTTTCTGCTTCTTCTATTGAATATGATCGCCAAGTATGCACACTCACTCTGTCATAATCCACAGTTCTATCTTATATCGGTGTTTGCTTATTTGGTTGTTGAACTTGATTTTATCCATTATTCCTTATTCTGTTGCTCTTTGTTCTTAATCTTGAAGATTCTCTTATTTCATTTGTCTCTTCTCCAGCAAGTCTTCTACTCCTCCTCACGGTTGTTGGTTGTTCTGATGTATTTCTTCTTCTAGCCATTCCTTCAATTTTGATGTATTATTGTAAATCACGTAAAAATCTTCTCCAATTTCTTGAAATTCTTACAAATCACAATTTCAATCTTTGCTCAGAAACATCCCTATTTCTAGCGCCAATATGTAGTTGTGGGAATTCTTACACTACACCCCTCACAAGAATTCATAATAATCAACACATATTTGAAGATTAAGAACAACACTTTTATTGATTAATTCTCAGAAATGAAAGAAATCAAGAATACAACCGCTCTCTTAAACTTTCTCTCTCCTCAAAACTTTCTCAATATTCTCAAATTGATCTCCCTTTTCTGAGTCTATTAGTTCTCTTTATATAGGGTAGTTACATAGTAGATGACAGTTAAGCTATCCTTTAATTTCGGATCTGACTCGCGATACTTTCACAGTAGTTGTAATGTTAATTTTCGCAGATGATATAATCTTCGCAGGCTCGTCATGCTCTTCTTGTGTTTCAGTTACCATCATCTGTTATGTCATTCTTCGAGTCATTCTGCGACACTCGCAGTGTGTTGTTGAACAACTCACAGAAATGTTGTTTATAAATTTCGCAAGAGTATTACTGTGGCTATATTTTGATCGTACATGTACAGATTGATCTTTCGAATCTAAAGTACTCCCATGCAGTGCATTTGTTTAGGGTTTAGATTTCTTTCTCAGAGGAACACCTAAATTTACCATTTCCAGCATAATCAATTTTTACCCCAAAACATTTACACACTTTGCACAATTCTATTGTCATAAATGGCTGCATAATATGCAAGAAGGATGCTGAGTCAAATTCTCATTTGTTTCTTCACTGTGATGAGACAAAAAAACTATGTAATTTATTTTTCAACAGTTTCAAGTTGGTTTGGGTTTTCAGAAAAGATGTGAAAGCAACTATTTGGAAATAAAACAAGAAGAAAGGCACTACTATGAAGAATAAATTGTGGAGCATGATTCCCTTTGTTATCTGGTGGGTGGTTTGGAATGAGATAAATGGAAGACTTTTTCAAGGAAAGTATAAGAACTTTCATCAGCTTTTGTGTGAAGTAAAGTGTTTGGTTTTCAACTTCCCTTTGGGTATAAACTTGTTGAGTTTCTGAAACTTATACACATAAGCAAGTACTCAAATCTTATTTCATCCGTGAATGTGTTTTAACTCTCAAGTATCAAGATCGTCCAAGAAAGGTAACAGAATCTCTCTAGATGTTGTTGTAGTTATTAATTATACTCTCCAGTACTGCAACCTGCTTTATTAAGCCGTGTCTTTTTAGTCATGTGTTTCTAGTCTATTGTCATATACTATCAAGCTGTGTATTTTTAGTCATGTATTGAACTTGATGCTTTATTAAGATGTTATCTTTTAGTCATGTGTTCTAGTCTCTTGTTATCTACTATCAGGGTTTATTAAAGCAATCCCATACCCTGTGTTGGAAAAAGAAACACACACAAATTTTTTAACTCTTGTTTGTATGCATTTTGTTGACGCATTTAGTCAGGTTTTATCAATTTCTTTATGCATTTTGTTTTACATATATTGAACCAGAATAGCTTAAGCTTAACTGTTTGTATGCATTCTGACTTTCATGTGCAAGCGTTTGGTATTTTTAGTTCCGATGACATAACGGTTCAAAGTTTAAATTCTCTTAACCCCAAGATATTCCATATTATTGTCCTTACATCCAAAAACGTATTATTAGATTATGTTAAAATATGAGCTCCAAAGGATAGACCAAACACATATGGCATGCATGTAGGGAAGTCAAACAACGTCCGTCTCTTAAACAGTGGTATTAAGACTGGAGATGATTGTGTCTTAATTGGCCTGGAACTAAGAACCTGTGGATTGAACGGGTTACATGTGGTCCTGGACATGGGATAAGGTGAGGGTATATATTTTTGAGTTCTTACTTATTTACCCATAAAATTTTGATCTGTTCATACATACTTGTCAAGACATTCTAAGTTAAACACAATAGCATGAATTGTAGCATTGGGAGTTTGGGGATGGGTTTGGAAGAGGAAGGTGTGCAAAATGTGACCGTAAAAGACGTGGTATTCAATGGAACACAAAAAGGAGTAAGAATCAAATCTTGGGGGAGACCCAATAAAGGATTTTTCAAAGGAGTAGTTTTTAAACAAGTTGTGATTAACAACGTTCATAACCCAATACTTATTGATCAAAATTACTGTCCTTGAAATGAAGGATGCCCTGGTCAGGTATGTAAACACTACATAAATAGTCTTGGCTCAAAAATATGTTACATGTATTTGATTTAATCAAACAATAGTCAGTAATGATTGTTACCTCTATTATATATATATATATATATATTTTTATCAGTCAATAGGAAATATAATAAAAAGCACACAAGCCGTGTGAAGGCAATTACAACCGAACGTGAACAAAAACTCACGGAACAAAGACAACACTTAAATAAAGATAAGTTGGTAGTTATAGATACGCAAGAAGATCAACAAGATAAGATGCTACTAGACGTACCTAAATACAACTCTTTTCTTGCAACTAGCGAAACAAAACTGTTCACTCTCTGCGTTATCAATTTGAAGACTCCTTCACACCTTCAATGATTAGACCTTCATGATTTTTCTGTAGACTGCCAAACATTTGTTGACGCGCTATCTTTAAAGAAGGAAAGTTTAAATAAGAGAACAAAACTCCGTGAGATTAGGTGCTGAAATCTTGTTAGGATCCTTGATTTTTCTTGATAAGTTTTTATTTTTTGTAATTAAGGTGCCATTAGGGAAGATACCCGTTGCTTTAGATTTTGAGCTTAATAATCTAAATTATCCTAAAATAGACTCGGACAATGATGGTTTAATGCAACTAATTTCTGAATCTTCTAATTGCAGCTGAGATGTAGCTACTTCCTCTCTTTTTATATTATAGCATTCGAGCGTTTAGATTAGCGATGTTACATTTGAGAACATCCAAGGGACATCATCAAGTGAAGTTGCAATGAAATTGGATTGCAGTGATATTAATCCTTGTAAGGGAATCCATGTTGAGAATATCAAACTGACATATCGTGTTACGCAAAAACAAAAAGAACAACAAAATCCAAAACTAACAGAATCATTTTATCGAAATGTTAAGGGGATCACCCTTGGTTCTGTCTTCCCATTGTTAACATGAATTGATACTCGCAATTTACATTTATAGTCCATTTTTCTTCATTCATGGGCTAATTTGAAATTTTAATATTTCTTCTGTGGAAACTTTATTTGTAAATAAATGGAATAAAACTCTTTCGTAATTCAACGATGTACGTAAGGTTCATAACGACTGAATGGATTTTCTTCCTCCAGAACAAGGTTTTTAAATTGTGAATCGAATCATGAATTGGTTTTCATTTTTTTACAATCGAATCGTATATTGAATCGCGAGTCGAAGATTAATAATCAATTTTTTTAATACCTCTAAAATTTAATTTACATATAAATATATACCATTTATTTATAAAAGAAAATTATATCTTAGGTTTTTAGTTAGTAATTGGTAAGAGTATGCCTACAAAAATCATTGATTACATAAAACATCTTAAAATTTTGACCTTTGATTCTACAAGTAGTGTATACCGTTGACTATTATCACCAACAGACATGTTGGTACAGTGGTAGAGGGTGGTTTCCCGTATTGATCAAACCCACAGTTAGGAAATCATCCTTGAAGCCTAACAAACAAAATGATGTGCAATATATCTTAGTTTTTGAAAGGCATTTGTACACTTATTTTTGATAGACTAATTGTGCATGGAAAGTACAAACATATTGATGGTATGCTTTTTACATACTAATTTATTTCATTCTTTTGCTAAACAACTCAAATTCTCATTTATTAATAAAAATTTTCTTTATTCTTTTTTTACATACTAATTTCCTTGATATATAAACTTGATTATAAATTACAAATGAGATAAACACCATCGCTTATTTTTTTCCTTTTCGTGCGGTCTCTAAGCCTAAATGAAAACTTAGCTCCGGAATAACAAATAACTAATACAAATTTGGGTAGTGCTTAAGTCGGAGGAAATTAACATTAAGCAATAAGGAAGCTAAGAATTTTATTACAAATAAATTTATTTGTGCCAACATTTGAAGTGTCACAAAAATAGCTATTCGTTATTCGGTAGCTAATGTCACTTTCCTCCGGCTTATCAAGCAGAGGACTTGTCGAATTTTATAATTTTGTTTACCTTTTATTTTTGTTATTATTGGGAAAAATCTTTGGAAGTATTTGACTGTTCCTCGATTAAACCTGACCATATACCACTAGTTGGTTAACTATTTAGTTGTCATAAATCTTTTGTTTCTAATTTTTCTAGCAAAGCCAAATTGTCAAAATGTAAGTATAATTATTTGTGGTGACTGAAGAAGTGCGTATTTTCTCAATTTAAACTTTTTTTTTCCAATTTTCTATAAATTACTTTTGCAAGTTTTGTTTTGTTGTGTAAGTATCAGTTCAATGTTCAAACCCATCGGAACTAGTCTCCGCTCCATCCTTGACATGCAACAAACAAAATGACATATGCCATATGGATATGCAATATTTTAGTTTTTGACTTACGTTAAATTTAAAAACATTCACACCAAATAAACCTAAAAGGAATGCAGTTTGTACACAAGATGGCTTATTTTGGATACATTACATGTTCATGTCAAGTTATTTAAGTAGTGTAATTTTAAGTAGTGTAATTTTGTAGTCATTTAAGTTGTTTTTTCATGATATGTAAACATTAGATATAAATTATAATTGAGATAAATGATATTGTATTACTTTTACTTCCCTACTATCTCTAGGCCGAAAAAAAAATAACTCCACAATAACGACTGCAAACTTGGCAATGTGGGAAGTTGGAAGAAACTGAATTTAGCAAATTATAAAGTAAAATTGCTCTCAAGAGATGGACACTTGAACCACTTTTGAATAGATATCAAGAGAAAAACTGGAATAAGGCTACTGATTTCTAGCAAAATTTAAAGAAAATACGAGATTTTCCAAGTTAAAAATGTTGATTATCAGTGTCTGAGCTCGAAATCCGCCAACATCAAATTGTTTACAGATCAAAATAAAAGAAGATTATTGCTTATTCTAAAGACTTTTGAAGGATGATTGAAATAGACGCAGATGAAATGAGACTAATATTGAGATTAAGTTTTGGGCTACATCGCAAATACTCATAAGAAAATTCAAAAAATTCGTTGTGGTTTTACTTGAACCCAGACTACCTATGTAAAACCTCTTTAAAACAAAGACCTGCAAACTTATAAAAAGGAAAGCAAAAACAAAACTTGATCCAAAAATGTTGTCATAAGGAAATAAAGAAAGTTCTTTATTGAATAAACACAGTTTTACATGTGTGTCCAATCATAGACAACAAATAGCCAACAAAAATAATATAGTAGATTATTTTGAATCGCAAACTACAACCTAACAGTTCTAGCTTAGGATTTTATTTTTGTTTTTTCTTAATCAATAATCTCATCAAACCAAAAGAAGGTTCAAAGAATACAAAATTCACCTTATACAGAGAGATAAAATCTTAAAACAAAAAAGCGCTCTAATATTATAAGCACTTCTCAAGATTTTATAGATTTTATTTCATCTTGCTTTCACGAACCAAAGAATCATTTCAGATTTTTTTTTGAAATGGCAGATTTGGAGTCAGAATGAACAAGCAGATTTCTAACTCCAAACTACACAGCCCATTAAGAAACATATATAACTGCCATGACTTTTGCATTAAAATTGGTTGCAATGCCCAACCTTCTTGATTTAGCAAAAAATAATACTCTCATTTGTAGATTCTGTTTATTAAACCATAATAAGCTCCACCATGGTTACCTCTTGATGCTCCATCACAACATACTAAAGTTTGGATGTCAAGTGATAAAGCAAAAATGATCTCTAGAATGTGTTGCTCCTTCACTTTTCTCATTCTGAATCTGACCTAGTATTGCAATTTTATACATCAAATCCACATATAGAACAAAGGTACATATCTTTTAAATCCTGATCTTGTGAAACAACTTATCACCCGGCCCATGGACTTCGAAATCAGTGTTGCTTTCAATTTTCCGTGTTCAATTTTTTTATTTTCTATCTCTGGAACACATCCAATGTGAAGAGGAAGCATGCAAACCTTAACTTGGGTTACTATAAGAAGCAAGCGAGAGGAGCTTTTCTGTTACTTTTCATGCGGATTCCCCGATGACCCACCTATTTGGAAAAACAAAATAAATACACTAACATGCAGTATCAGTTATCTTTTCCCAAATCTCAAGCACTTATTGTTTTTGGATTCAGTGATAGTCGAATTTGAAGTGAAATTCTATTTTGGTGGCTTTACAATTGTAAGCTTCTTAATTGCATTCATGAACTTGCACAAGTGCTTGATAAAGTCCGGATAAGTGTCTAAGTTGTAGTGTCCACCACCTTTAATCCATAGGGGATCGTACTTTTCCTTGGTCAGTTCCGATAAGAGCTTACCGTGAGATCAATCCACATCATCATCACTAGTCCCTTTCCCATAAAGAACAGCGAAAATAAATCTTTAATAGCACAATCGAAAATCGAATATAACTAATTCATCAAAACGGGTTTGGTATAGCAAGATTAAACTCCAGATGATTTTCTAGTAGTTAGCTTATTTCTTTGATTAATGAAATTATTTAGATGTCTATATTAAGTGTCAAATAGTAAGGCGCCATACCGCCAATTCTCGTATTGTCGCTGTGGTGTTAAAGATAACATGTCGACTAACGGTAGCAACCAACATGTCACTTGTGTTCAATTATGTTCAGACATAAAATTGCATAATCTGAAAATATATAGAATGTATCCTAAGCAATATAGCCTAGTCGTTCCTCCACCTCCACAAGACGAGTCAAACGAGCATCTAACAGCAATATCTGATCGCATGCTAGATGTTGGAACACATGATGTCTACACACCTATAACTCTAATAATTTGTTAAAAACTACATATTTAGTAGAATTTAATATAAGGAACACTCCCATATATTCTTACTAGCATTGGTTTGTGATCTTCTATACATTAACTTCTTACCAGATACTAGGATTGACACACCCTTTGGCTGTACCATCCAATATTTTTTTATTCTCCATATCTTGGTGTCTATCAACTATCGATTCTACAAATGCTCTCAGGAGTAGGCCATCACACCCTTTATACACCAATTAATGGTTGAACTGCACATACAACTCAGAAAGGAGTGTTTATGGCTGTGTGGATAAAATAAAAAGGCAGACCAATATGTTTAGGACATAATAGAAAAGCCCATTATAATGTATGGATATGCATATCAATCAAGAAAAAGGTACATAATAAGAAATAAACACGTGGAAAAGTTAACTTGAACTTTCAAGACTTCATAGTCACCAATTTCATCTTCGGTCGGAGTACGTTCTTGAAATTTTAATGGGAATTAGTAGCTAA
This sequence comes from Papaver bracteatum, assembly GCA_023529315.1. Lineage (NCBI taxonomy): Eukaryota > Viridiplantae > Streptophyta > Magnoliopsida > Ranunculales > Papaveraceae > Papaver > Papaver bracteatum. Next base: position 320,341 of record JAJJWX010003657.1, read on the forward strand.
ATTGGAGCCTTTAATCATATATTAAGGTTCGAGAAAGCTTAGTTCATAAAGAAGGTCAATAATATTTGTCTAATTCCAATCTAAACTGAAGTATGAACCTTTTAAGTTTTAACATAGGACAAATGTACATCATGCATAGACTAGTTCATGGAGGAAATAGGTTTATTAAGGTAACATGGACTGAGCAATCAGGGAAACTAGCTTTTAGTTGAACTTCTATATTCTAGGAGAAACCAACGACGATATGGTACACAGTAATTGAGTTAAACATGGATACATGTGGATGTTGTTCCATTCTTTTCATAATTTCTGGGTGGAATGATCCATAGTTACATCCACGCAACTACGTTGTCACCTAAATAAAATTTAGTATATAACCTAACAAAATATAAACTTGGATCAAGAAAAGCTATACATCCTAAAGCAGATTCAAAGGTGTGGGACACACGATGATTATGATAAACAAATACACATGTTCATGTTGTTAGGAGTTAAAAAAGGAAAAATAAACTAAAGGCTTTATAAAACAAAGATGAAGTCATAACTGTATTATCATAAAAATAAATTGATTGCAACAACTAACTGGAAAAAAAAATTAAGATAAAGAGCAACATACGTGAGATAAAATATTAACAATAGGATAACGTCTCAATCAAGATAGCAAGGTACATATTGGAAGAAAGTTCAAACTTATAGTATTACCAAACTAGCTCTGTATTTAGCATAAAAGGCATAAGGTAAAAGGGACAGTGATGTTAAAGAAATTAAGGAAGCAAAAAACTAGTAACTTTAACACACTTACATGTATAACAAGAACCGGGAAATTAACATGCCGTATTTTGTCAATGTTCTGCAATTAAGAACAAAATATACATCCTCAGTACATATCAAAATAGATAAGCAAGAATGCCTGCATTATTCTTATAACTACAAGGAAGATGAAGTTGTTAGAGCATTTCTCGGTCGAAATCGCAACCGTTGCTATCTCAAGCTTGTTTGTCAAGTTTAGTTGCCAAAACTATAAGTCTTGATTTATAGTATACTTATAGCTAAGTCTCGGATTAGGATAGTAAGTGTAGTTGAGCCTTAGACTCCACGGCGTTCATCGAATGAAGATGGATAACTACTCAAGGGAACTTTTGGAACTTCATCAACAAAGAGGTATGTGGATACTTGAACTTATCTATCACTCAAAAGTCTATTTATTCTATCTCTTATTTTTAGACAAAAGTCGTATTGTTATATAGACTTCAATTATACACATTTTCTATTTCGATCCGAGTTTATCTCGCTTATCTATTTCTCGAAATATGTGTTGGTAAGCTTTCGCTTTGTCAATTTCAGCTTTACTCGTGACGAAAGTCATGTTGATTATTTTAATAACTTGAAAATCGCTTTGATGAAAATTGTTTGTGGATAAATACTATTTTAACATCCTCTAAGAAAGTTTCAATGATTGAAATGAGAGTTTAAAAAAAGTAACCATGTTTGGATATAAACATAGTGTGTTCTCACATTTGTGTCAAATTCCAAAACCGGGAACCTAAAGTATGCGTACTCGTACGCGTACCGACGGTTGTTGGAAACTCGCGTCCGTGAATTTCTGATGGAGTTTGGAAGTGTGAATTGGTATACGCACCCGTACGCGTATTGTCATAACCAAACTCGGTCCGACCACTTAGGTATACGTACCCGTTTCCATACTTAAGTAGTTACTTTCTAAAATCGGGTTTGTTCATGAACTAAAACATTTATATAATAAGAAATGCAATCTTTGCAAGTCATGGCTATAATGTTCATGAATTGATTCAAGTGAATCAAAATCTATTTTTCTTCGATTGTGTCTTGTATACTTCTATAAGATCTAAGAAATTGAACAACTCTCTATATAGTTCATTTGAGTCACTTGAACTAGTTATGGTGAAGATGTATAAGGTTGATATGAAAGTGATCATATGGATAACCATTGGTTAACTATTGTTGAACCAACTAAGTGTACATGTTTACGTACGGTTACCCTAACCTAAATGAAGGTGCATTTCATTTGTGTATAACAAGCTATGTTCGATCTAACAGTTGAAAGATATTAGCTTGAATCTAATATGGTTTTCATCTAACGGTGAATATTAAATACTTTGTTACCAAGGTAACTTAGATTGAAAACCTGGTTGGAAAAATATATAAATGAGAACTTTAACTATTGGGAAACCTAATCCCCACACCTCATGTGTGATACTAGTTGAATAAGCTAGCGTTGATTCTCCGTTAACCTTAGGTTTTTCAGGAAACCCTGTAGGTTAACGACTTAAAGACTTCACTGGGATTGTGAAGCTAGTTCCAACTATTTTCTATGTAGTTGTGCGATCTGATCTTGCTATTTTTATCGTGATTGAGTAAAATCGTAAGATTGGCTTGAGATTTATATCTCCGATGGGCAAGATAGAAAAGTAGTCACAAACACCTTCGTCTCATCGTTTGTAATTCCACAATATCTTGTTTTGTTAATCGATTGAAGATTATTGTGAGGTGATTGATAAAACTAGGATGTTCTTCAGGAATATAAGTCTGGGTTATCAATTGGTTCTTGTTCACATTGGTTTATCGAAAGATGAAACAAAAACTCGTAGGTATATCTGTGGAAGACAGTTTTATCTATTCAATAGACTTTTCTGTGTGATACATATTTGTTTATCAAGTCTTCGACTTTGGGTCGTAGCAACTCTTGGTTGTGGGTGATATCAGCTAAGAGAATCAAGTGTGTAATATCCTGCTGGGATCAGAGATGTAAAGAGCGCAACTTTACCTTAAATCACTGTGAGATTGATTAGGGTTCAACTACATTCCAGACCGAAGTTAGATTTGTAGTAGGCTAGTTTCTGTAGTGGCTTATTACAGTATGGTGTTTTGAAATTTGGATTAGGTCCCAGGGTTTTTCTGCATTTGAGGTTTCCTCGTTAACAAAACTTCTGGTGTCTGTGTTATTTCTTTTCCGCATTATATTTTGTTATATAATTGAAATATCACAGGTTGTGCGTTGAGTCGATCAATTGGTAAATCCAACCTTTGGTTGTTGATTGAAATTGATTGATCCTTGAACATTAGTCTTTGGTACCGTTCAAGTTATTTCTCTTGTATTCAATCGGGCTCACAAATTCCTATTTGTTTGATTGTGGATTGAATCGAGAAATTGAGATATAACTCTTTGATATACTTTTTATTAAGATTGAGTTTGACTGTCTAGTTGATTCTCTTGAACGTATATTGGAGTTAGTCCATACATATTGCTAAGCGAAATTTGGGTGAGGTTGTTATACCCCCGCTTTTTTAGAAGCAATATATAATCCCATACTAACTTTCAATATGTCAAACCAGAGTATTACCTTGGTAGGATACAAAACTTGAATGCCTGAAAGTATTGCACTGTGAAGGATAACATCCCTGAGTCGAGGAAGACGTGAAGCAAAATGTAATGTATGTCCACTCCCAACAGACTGACCATACATGATTATATCCTCCTGCTTAATTCCATAATCTCTCTTCAAGTAATTATAGACCGCTTCTATGTCATTTTATGTGTTGAACTCAGATGGCTACACCATTAACATGAACATCAATTAGCAGGAACAAAAATACATAAATAAAAACCCTTTTATTTCTTCCTTTCTTTTGTTTGTTAGTTGGTAATTGGATACACTCTTAAGTTTCTTCTGATTCTTTTGGCATTCAAATAATTGCAAGTGCATTAGGGAAGATATATATGGCTTACCTTGGCATAGGAGGCCCTATATCCTAAGTAATCGTAGCTGAAATTACACCAAAGGTATTTTGGTTAGCACACATGCAAGCTTTTCTATGTACTAATTTTATCATTACCCCGCAGAAAATCCAGTAAAAATTATGATATATTCCCAAAGTAAAATCAAGGATGAGGATCATGGATCATACTACAATCATTTTTTTCAAAATTCTATTTGTCTAACCTCTAATTGAAAATGAACTAAATAAGGGATCAGATTATAAGATCAATCTTGCTTTTATTTTAAGCTTATTTTAGCACAAGAAGAAAGGAAAAGAAAATATAATGGTTGTCAAGACTGTTATTTAAACATTAAAACAAAAAAAAATGACAAACAATTTGAATTTCAGATTTCAGTTTTAGATATAATCGAAACAAAAACTAGAGTTTCAAATGAAGGCGCAATTGGGGGATACCTCCACAAATTGAAGGATACTCAAAGTTAAATGGGGTTGTATTTTGGTTAAGGGGTCCTTTTTTTTAGGTATGAAATAACCATATTATCCTTACCCTAATAAAAATTAAAAAGAAAAGCTGAAAACCTTTTTTTTTAGTATCCCCCATTCACTTTTCTTCTCCATAAAAAAATCACACAAATCATGATGAATGATTTTTGATTTAGGTTATTAAAAAAATCATTTTGAGTAACGAGGAGCGACGCAAATTATGATAATCAAAATGATTTGAATCAAAACCAACTAGGTTATCAAAAAAACTTCGAAACTGTATTTATATAAAAAAAATCGAATTTTAATTTCAGTAGCAAGTTAACTTTCGGTATTGTTTTTTCGGATGAATACAATACCAAAAGTGGCTCTGTAAATGCAAAATTTGATTGACTTAGTGTTTGAGTTGGGCTTTGGTTTGGGATTTTTTCATAGATGAAAGTTTGATTGTCTAAAAAGAGTTGCAATTAGGAGTCATTAAAATCAATTTAAGCACCTTCTCATATCACACAAATCTTCCAAAATCCTTCTTATTTTTCATCTAACCAAAATATATTATTTGAAGTATCCCCCAAACAGACTTGGATAAGGGGTACTTCAATTACTTTATAATGTTTTTTTTTCTTCAGTATCCCCCAATTTGTGGAGGTATCCCTCAATTGTGCCTTCTTTCAAATATATATATAAATATATAAAGTAAGCTTGATTTTGTTTACTATCTTTAATAAATGAAAACCAAATTAAAAAAATAATAGTTAAAGAAGAAAAAGAAGATTACTGAGCTTAAAGAATACGGAAAGTACAAAAAATATAATAAAAAAACCTGATAAAATAAAATAAACAAAACCATTTCCAATTTTATAGAAAAACACGAGAATAAAAAAACCATGAGAGAGTGGAGAGAGAGAGAGAATTACCTCATGATGTTTACACGAAGATGAGCTCTGAGCTCAATGTAGAGTTCCTGCATCTGACCCAGATTAGCGACGTTACCATGAGAATATAGAATATTAAATCTAGCAAAAGGGTGTTTCCAAAAAGTGAAAACAATTTTATTACCCCCTTTGGTATCAAGCAAATGAGGTTCCATATTTTTATCAGTGGAAACCCCTGAAAATACTACCTTCCCTTCTCCATCTCTAAAAACATCATAGGTTTGTGGGTCTGGTGGAAAAAACGCAAATTTAACATCCACACTCGACGTTAGATTTCTCATTAAAACCTATTTATCTACTTACAATCACCTCTCTCTTTCTCTCTTTTTTTTTTTTTTGGTTTTCAGAGAATTAACAATACCACAACTTTTTTTAACATTAATCTTCAAAAAAAAAAAATCTTAACATTTCTCCCTTCATACAGACCATTTAATCAACCAAAATAACAACAAAACATGAGTAACTTAATAAACAAATCCAATGGGAATATCTTCAAATCCATTTAATAACATTTCTTAATAACTTACAATAGGAATTGAATCAAATCCAAGTGACAAATAAGGTAGTAGAAGAATTGGTAGTGAGAATTGGATCCGAACAAAGTGGGTATGAGTTGGAACTTTTGTGGGATAAACAAATACCCCTTAGGGAACTTAATAAACAATGTAATGAAAAACAAAGAAGAGAAGAGACCGGGTAATAATTATTAAAAAAAAAAAAAGTATGTGCAAAATAATTATGTGTACATTTTTATTTATTTTTTTGGTTTTATAATTATTACCCGGTCTCTTATTTTCTTTGTTTTTCATTACCTTGTTTATTAAGTTCCTGAGGGGGTATTTTGTTTATCCAACAGAAGTTCCAGCTCATACCCATTTTTTTCTGATCCAATTCTTACCACCAATTCTTGTACTACCTTATTTGCCACTTGGATTTGATTCAAATCCTATTGTAAAACCAAAACAAAAAAGAGTTAGTTATTTTTTCTTGTTATTCTGGTTGATTAAATGGTCCGCATGAAGGGAGAAATGTTAAGAAAATTTTTCTTCTTTTTTGAAAAGTAATGTTAAGAAAAGTTGTGGTATTGTTAATTCTCTGAAAACCAAAAATATATATAAAAAAACAGAGAAAGAGAGAGGTGATTGTAAGTAGATAGATAGGTTTTAATGGGAAATGTAACATCGAGCGTGGCTGCAAAATTTGCGTTTTTTCCACCAGACCCACCAACCTATGATGTTTTTAAAGATGGAGAAGGGAAGGTAGTATTTTCAGGGGTTTCCTCTGATAAAAATATGGAACCTCATTTGCTTGATACCAAAGGGGGTAATAAAATTGTTGCCACTTTTTGGAAACACCCTTTTGCTAGATTTACTATTCTATATTCTCATGGTAATGCCGCTGATTTGGGTCAGATGCAAGAACTCTTCATTGAGCTCAGAGCTCATCTTCGTGTAAACATCATGAGGTAATTCTCTATCTCTCTACTCTCTCATGGTTATTTTTTCTCTTGTTTTTTTATGAAATGGGAAGTGGTTTTGTTTATTTTAATTTATCAGTTTTTTTTTTATTAGATTTTTTTGTAGTTTCCTTATTCTTTAAGCTCAGTAATAACTCTTCTTCTTTAACTATTATTTTTTGAATCTGATTTTCATTTATTAAAGATAGTAAACAAAATAAAACTTACTTTATTGAAACTCTTGTTTTTGTTTCGATTATATCTAAATATGAAATCTGAAATACAGATTGTTTGTCAATTGTTTTGTATTTAATGTTTAAATAATAATCTTGACAATTAATATTTTTTCTTTTCCTTTCTTCTTGTGCTAAAATAAGCTTAAAATAAATGCATGATTGATCTTATAGTCTAATCCTTTATTTTAGTTTATCTTCAATTAGAGGTTAGACAAATAGAATTTTCAAAAAATGATTGTAGTCTGATCCCTGACCCTCATCCCTGATTTTACTTTGGGAATATATCATAATTTTTACTTGATATTATGTGGGGTAGTGATGAAATTAGTGCATAGAAAATCTTGCATGTGTGCTGACCAAAATACCTTTGGTGTAATTTCAGTTACGATTACTCAGGATATGGGGCCTCCTCTGGCAAGGTAAGCCATATATTTTCCCTGATGCACTTGCAATTATTTGAATGCCAAAAGAATTGGAAGACAATTAAGAGTGTATCCAATTACCAACAAACAAACAAAATAAAAGGAAGAAATAAAAGAGATTTTATTTATGTATTATTGTTCCTGCTAACTGATGTTCCTGTTAATGGTGTAGCCATCTGAGTTCAACACATACTATGACATAGAAGCGGTGTATAATTGCTTGAAGAGAGATTATGCAATTAAGCAGGAGGATATAATCCTGTATGGTCAGTCTGTTGGGAGTGGACCTACATTACATTTGGCTTCACGTCTTTCTCGACTTAGGGCTGTTATCCTTCACAGTGCAATACTTTCAGGCATTCGGGTGTTATATCCTGTCAAGGTCACACTTTGGTTTGACATATTTAAAGTGAGTATGGGATTGTGTGTTGCTTCTTCTTCTTCTTACTTGTAGTTATAAATATAATGCAGACATGCTTTCTTATCTATTTTGATTTGTACTGAGGAGGTCTATTTTGTTCTTAATTGCAGAACATTGACAAAATACGGCATGTTAATTGCCCAGTTCTTGTTATACATGTAAGTGTGTTAAAGTTGCTAGTTTTTTCTTCCTTATTTTCTTTAACATAAATGCCCCTTTTTCCCTTGTGCTTTTTATGCTAAATACAGAGCTAGTTTGGTAATACTATAAGTTTGAATTGTCGTCCAATATGTACCTTGCTATCTTGATTGAGACATTATCCCATTGTTAATATTTTATCTCCCGTACGTTTCCTTTATCTAATTTTTTTTAATTATTCATTCAGTTAGTTATTGCAATCAATTTGTTTTTATGATGCTTCAAAAAAAAAAATTATTTTTATGATAATACAGTTAGTTATAGTTGGTAATGTGAGTTCATCTTTGTTTTATCATGCCTAGAGTTTATCTTCCATTTTTGACTCCTAACAACATGAACATGTGTATTTGTTTGTCATAATAATCGTGTATCCCACACCTTTGACTCTGCTTTAGGATGTATAACTTTTCTTATTCCAAGTTTATATTTTGTTAGGTTGTAGATGAAATTTTATTTAGGTGACTACGTAGTTCCTTGGCTGTAACTATGGATCATTCCACCCAACAATTATGAAAAGAATGGAGAAACATCCGTATGCATCCATGTTTAACTCAGTTATTGTGTACCTTACCGTCGTTGGTTTCTCCTGGAATACATAAGTTCAACTGAAAGCTAGGTTCTCGTCTTTCTCAATCCCTGTTGCCTTAATAAACCCATTTCCTCCATAAACTAGTCTATGCATGATGTACATTTATCTTATGTTAAAACTTAAAAGATTCATATTTCATTTTAGATTGGAATTAGACAAATATTATCGACCTTCTTTATGAACTAAGCTTTCTCAAACCTTAATATATGATTAAAGGCTCCAATTTAGCTACTAATTCCTATTAAAATTTCAAGAATGTACTCCGATCGAGGATGAAATTGGTGCTATGAAGTCTTGGTTTTCATTTTTATTTTATCCACACAACCATAGAAACTGCTTTATGAGTTGTATGTGTAGTTCAACCACAAATTGGTGTATAAAGGGTGTGATGGCCCATATACGACTAGAGGCTATACCACTCCTGAGAGCATTCTAGAATCGATAGTTGATAGACACCATGATATGGATAAGAACAAAAAAAATTGGGTGGTACATCCAAAGGGGGTGTTCATCCTAGTATTTGGTGAGTAGTTAATGTATGGAACTCACAAACCAATGCTAATAAGAATATATAGGAGAGTGCTTTATATTAAATTCTAAAGTAATATGTAGTTAACAAAGTATCATACCTATAGGTGTCTAGACATCATGTGTTCCAACATCTAGTGTGGCGATCAGGTATTGCTGTTAGATGCTTGTTTGACTCCTATTGTGGAGGTGGATGAGCGACTAGGATATATTTCTTAGGGTACTTTCTATGTGTTTTCAGATTGTGCAATTTTATGTATAAACATAATAGAACACAAGTGACATGCGGGTTGCTTCACTTAGTCAACATGTTATCTTTAACACCACAGCGACAATACGAGAATTTGCGGTGTGGTGCCTTACTATTTGACACTTAACATAGACATATACATAATTTTATTAATCAAAGAAATAAGCTAACTGCTAGAAAATCATTTGGAGTTTAATCTGGCTATACCAAACCAATTTTGATGAATTATTTATATTTGTTTCTCAGTTGTGTTATTAAAGATTTATTTTCGTTATTTTTTATGGGCAGGGGACTAGTGATGATATCGTGGATTGGTCTCACGGTAAGCGCTTATGGGAACTGTCTAAGGAAAAGTATGATCCCCTATGGATTAAGGGTGGTGGACACTGCAACTTAGAAACTTATCCGGACTTCATCAAGCACTTGCGCAAGTTTATGAATGCAATGGAGAAGCTTACAATTGTAAAGCCACCAAAACAGAATTCCACTTCAGACTCGACTATCACTGAATCAAAACACAATAAATGCTTGAGATTTGGGAAAAGATAATTGATACAACATGTTAGTGTAATTATTTTCTTTTTCCAAATAGGTGGGCCATCGTGGAATCCGCAGGAAAAGCAAGAGAAAACCTCCTCGCACTTGTTTCTTCCAGTAACCCAAGTTAAGGTTTGCATGTTGCCTCTTCACTTTGGTTGTGTTCCAGAGATAGAAAATAAAAAATTTGATCACGGAAATTTGAAAGAAGCACTGATTTCGAAGTCCATGGGGGTGAAAAGTTGTTTTACAAGATAAAGATTTAAAAGATATGTACCTTCGTTCTATAGGTGGATTTGATTTATAAAATTGCAATACTAGGTCAGATTCAGAATGAGAAAAGTAAAGGAGAAACACATTCTGGAGATCATTTTTACTTTATCACTTGACAGCCAAACTTTAGTGTGTTGAGATGGAGCATCAAGAGGTAACCATGGTGGAGCTTGTTATGGTTTCATAAACAAAATATACAGAGGAGAGTTTTTTTTTTCTAAATCAGGAAGGTTGGGCATTGCAACCAATTTTAGTGCAAAAGTCATGGCAGTTCTATATGTTTCTGAATGGGTTGTGGAGTTTAGAGTTAGAAATCTGCTTGTTCATTCTGACTCCAATCTGCCATTTCAAAAAAAAAAAAATCTGAAATGATTCTTTGGTTCTAGAAACCAAGATGGAATAAAATCTATAAAATCTTGAGAAGAATTTAGTTTGTGCATACATTTCGAGAAGTAAACTTCTCAGTGGATAAATTAGCTAAAAGATGTGTAGGTACGGAAATAGGTGAGGAAATTGCATATATTAATAATTAAGCATGCCTTTTTAGCTAGTTTAGAGTCACCACAACGATTTTATTTCCGTTTTACATGATTTGATTATTTGTAAGCAGTGCTTATATTATTTGAGTGCTTTTTTTTTAAAGATTTTACCTCTCTGTATAGGGTGAATTTTGAATTCTCTGAACCTTCTTTTGCTTATGAATATTTGCGATGCAGCCCAAAACTTAATCTCAATATCAGTCTCATTTCATCTGTGTCTATTTCAATCATCCTTTAAAGGTCTTTAGGATAATCAACACTTTTTTTTTTGATCTGCAAACAATTTGCTGCTGGCGGGTTTCGAGCTCAGGCACTGATAATCAACATTTTTAACTTGGATAATCTTGTATTTTCTTTAAATTTTTCTAGAAATCAGTAGCCTTATTCCAGTTTTTCTCTTGATATCTATTCAAAAGTGGTTCAAGCGTCCATCTCTTGAGAGCAATTTTACTTTATAATTTGTTAAATTCAATTTCTTCCAACTTCCCACATTACCAAGTTTGTAGCCGTTATTACGGAGTTATTTTTTTTTCGGCCTAGAGATAGTAGGGAAGTAATAGTAATACAATATCATTTATCTCATTTGTAATTTATATCAAATGTTTACATATCATGAAAAATCAACATGTCTACAAAATTACACTACTTAAATGACTTGACCTGAACAGGTAATGTATCCAAAATAAGCCATCTTATGTACAAACTACATTCCTGTTAAGTTTATTTGGTGTGAATGTTTTTAAATTTAACGTAAATCAAAAACTAAAATATTGCATATCCATATGGCATATGTCATTTTGTTTGTTGCGTGTCAAGGATGGAGCGGAGACCAGTTCCGATGGGTTTCAACATTGATCTGATACTTACGCAACAAAACAAAACTTGAAAAAGTAATTTATAGGAAATCGTAAAAAAATAAAAATTGAGAAAATACAAACTTCTTCATTCACCACAAATAATATATTATATTTACATTTTGACAATTTGACAATTTGGCTTTGCTACAAAAATTGGAAACAAAAGATTTACAACAACTAAATAGTTAACTAACTAGTGGTATATGGTCATGTTTAATCGAGGAACAATCAAATACTTCCAAAGGTTTTTCCCAATAACAACAAAAATAAAAGGTAAGCAAAATTATAAAATTCGACAAGTCGTTTGCTTGATAAGCTGGAGAAAAGTGACATTAGCTCCCGAATAAAAAATAGCTATTTTTGTGACACTTCAAATGTTGGAAAAAATAAATTTATTTGTAATAAAATTATAAATTTCCTCGTTACTTAATGTTAATTTCCTCCGACTTATCAAGCACCACCCAAATTTGTATTAGTTATTTGTTATTACGGAGCTAAGTTTTCATTTAGGCTTAGAGACCGTACGAAAAGGAAAAAACAACAACGATGGTGTTTATCTCATTTGTAATTTATAATCAAGTTTATATACCAAGGAAATTAGTATGTAAAAAAAGAAAAATCAATTTTTTTTATTAATAAATGAGAATTTGAGTTGTTTAGCAAAAGAATGAAATAAATTAGTATGTAAAAAAGCACACCATCATTATGTTTGTACTTGTCATGAACAATTATTCTATCAAAAATAAGTGTACAAATGCATTTCAAAAACTAAGATGTATTGCACATCATTTTGTTTGTTGGGCTTCAAGGATGACTTCCTAACTGTGGGTTTGATTAATACAAGGAAACACCCTCTACCACTATACCAATTTGTATGTTGATGATAATAATCAACGGTATACACTACTTGTAGAATCAAAGGTCAAAATTTTAAGATGTTTTATGTGATCAATGATTTTTATAGGAATACTCTTACCAATTATTAACTAAAAACCTAAGATATAATTTTCTTTTATAAATAAATGGTATATATTTATATGTAAATTAATTTTTAGAGGTATTAAAAATTGATTATGAATCTTCGATTCACCCTTCAATGTACGATTCGATTGTAAAAAAATGAAAAACGATTCACGATTTAGTAACCTTGTTCCGGAGGAAGAAAATTCATTCAGTCGTTGTGGACCTTATGTACATCATTGATTTATGAAAAAGTTTTTTTCCATTATTTACAAATAAAGTTTCCATGGAAGAAATATTAAAATTAAAAATTTGCACATGAATGAAGAAAAATGGACTATAAATGTAAATTGCGGGTATCAAGTCATGTTAACAAGTTAACAAGGGGAAGACAGAACCAAGGGCGATCCCCTTGACATTTCGATAAAATGATTTTGTTGGTTTTGGATTTTGTTGTTCTCCTTGTTTTTGCGTAACACGATAAGTCAGTTTTATATTCTCAACATGGATTCCCTGACAAGGATTAATGTCACTGCAATCCAATTCCATTACAAATTGACTTGTTGATGTCCCTTTGATGTTCGCAAATGTAACATCGCTAATATGAACACCCAAATGCTATAATATAAAAAGAGAGGTAACAATCTTTACTGACTATTGTTTGATTAAAGCAAATACATGCAACAGATTTTTGTGCCAAGACTATTTATGTAGTGTTTACATACCTGACCAGGGCATCCTTCATTTCGAGGACAATAATTTTGATAAATAAGTATTGGGTTATGAACGGTGTTCATCACAGCTTGTTTAAATACTACTCCTTTGACAAATCCTTTACTGGGTCTTCCCCAAGATGTGATTCTTACTCCATTTTGTGTTCAGGTAAAAACCACGTATTTTACTATCACATTTTGCAGACCTTCCTCTTCCAAACCCATCCCCAAACTCCTAATGCTGCAATTCATGTTATTGCGTTTAACTTAGAATGTCTTGAAAAGTACGTATGAACGGATCATAATGTTCTGGGAAAACAAGTAAGAACTCAAAAAAATATACCCTCACCTTATCTCATGTCCAGGACCACATGTAACCCGTTCAATCCACAGGTTCTCTATTACAGGGCCAATTAAGACATAATCATCTCCAGTCTTAATACCATTGTTCAAGACAAGAACGTTGTTTGACTTACCTATGTGCATGTCATATGTATTTGGGCTATCCTCTGGAGCTCGAATTTTAACACCATCTAATAATAAGTTTTTCGATGCAAGGATAACAATATGGAACATCTTGTGGTTAAGCAAACTTAAAATTTGAACCATTATGTCATCAAAACTAAAAATACCAAGCGTCTGGACATGAAAGTCAGAAAGCATATAAACATTTAAGCTTAAGCAGTTCTGGTTCAATATATGTAAAAGAAAATGCGTAAAGAAACTGATAAAAATGAATTTAATGCATGTCTTCATATCATTGGTCCCTGTGGGCATGCCTTTTTCGCAAGCTTACAAGAATATAAACTAGAACCTCGTCCGTCAAGAAATCCGCCAATTAACTAAGGAACACTTGAAAAATTGAGAGAGCATGAGCAAAAAAACACTCTACCTTGAGAGAAATTTTTTCAATATTTCCGTGGGATCTAGAGAATTAACTTTGGAGAAGAGGAAAAACAATGGATTTGGTTCATGGATACAGTTATCGGCGGATGTAGCTTGTTGGTTGTTGGATGTTTTAGAGGAAGCCAGAGTTTTGACTTATCAGAGGAAGAGTTAGCCAAGAAGAGAAGGTGAATCTTCGTATCTCGTGAACTGAGGGAGAATGAAGAAGGTAGATATATGAGGATTTCAAGATTTAGGAGAGGTGATGAGGCAAGATCTTATGCTCTTTGCATACCTTACGGGGATGGAACCTATTACTGGGCTATGCTGTGCAAGGAGATTTACAATCTTCTGAAAGATAATAATCTTCTTAGGAAAGTCATTCAACCAATACCAACCACCTATATTTTTTTACCTGCTTTACCTATGAAGTTAGTGCAACTCAGTTCTTATGTGGGGTTGATTAAGGTTGAAGGATTGGTAAGATGGCAGAGGTTAGATAGAGAGATATTGAATCAACTGAGGTGGGAATCATTCATCGATTTTGAAAACATTAATGGGCAGTCGGCGAAGGTGATTCTTCAAAATGAGTATTGGCAAGACCTATGGAGGCCAAAGAGAATTGTTGTAGATAATGTTGTTGCCAATACCTCTCAGTTAGTGAAAACATAAGAAGCAAGCAGGAAGGAATTGATGACAGTCAAACCAGTTCCATTACGTGATCACATTATTCCAATTCAGATATGATAAAATTTGGAAAATGGTTAAAGATCTGCCGTATTTCACAAAGATTCTGGAATTCTAAACTCTTTAGAACCTCTTGGGATTCGTTGGGAGAAGTAATTGAGATAGATAATTTTTCTTTGAAGTTCGGAAATTCAATTCTTTTCAGAATCTCTGTCAAAGGAGATTTCTCTAATATTCCGGCGATTATTGTGGTGGAAGATGGAGACAAAAAATGGGCAATTTTGATCGAATGGGATTTTAAGTTCGATCCTAAGAATAAGGCGCCTACGGGAGAGTATATTATACTTCTTGATGAGTTTGATCGGAGAAATTCAAATTCAAAAATATCTCTTCTCGCTATTTTAGGAGCTAAATCAGTATGTGTTCCTGAATCGGGTAAATCGGTCTCTGGCGAGTTAAATCAGGTAAATCGAGGTACATATTCAAATTTTGAATTGCAGAACAAGTCAACTGCAATGACTAACTCGATAACTTCTGATGGATCATTCCCAGTTAAAAAAGATTGGGAGGTTGATCTTCTTCTTTCTGGCTCCGGAAGTTTTGTTGACGTTAAGTTCAATAAAGCATTTATGAGAGAGGTGAACAATTCAGTCTTTCAGTACAATGGAGTTGGGATATTATCAAAAGACAAAATTTAAACCTCTTCTGTTAATAAATTTCATGTTCTAGAGGATGATGGAGGCGAAGGTGAGTTACCCATCTCTTCTAGACTGGAATTAGTTGACAGTTTGATGGATGCATAAGTTGTTGGAACACATAGTGAGTTTGGATGTAATGTTAAAGTTCCCACATATTTTGTGTGTTAGAGCATTGCTCGGTTGAACCCATCAAGCGTTGGTATGTCAAGTTTGGTTGTCATATTTTAGTGAGCCAAAACTCATTTAAGAGTCGCTTGATTTAAATGTACTAGAGTCAACTTCGTATAGGTTAGATTGAAAGTATTAGGGTGAGACATTACAAGTATTGCGAAGACTTTAAGAAGTGAAGAAGAATGGAGCTACAACCACAACATCATCCTTCCACTTTAGGCTATTGATATTTGACTTGAATTGTTTTATTCCCTAACGTATCTTTCAATCCGTGCATATTGAAAACATAAAACTGTTGTAGATGGTGGATTTTCGACAAAGGGTAGAGTTGTAAAACTATACTCCAGATTCGGCAATCGGATGAATATTGAGGCTCATGTCTCTCAATTAAAGCATGAAAGCTCATGCCATAAATATCTGACTGAGAAGGCTGTCTCTCAGAGTACGTGAAGATGTGTAGTCTCCCAGCTGAGATCACGACATATCTCATGAATACTGAGCAATTTCAGTAATTACTCCGGATCCGGAAATCGGATGAGTATCGAGACTCATGTCTCTATGCATGAAAGCTCATCCCACCTTTGATGGAGAAAGTCTCTCAGAGAAGATGCAGATGTGCAGTCTCCCAGCTGAGACCACGACACATCTCATAACCCTCTGATGGAGAAAGTATCTCAGAGAAGATGTAGATGTGCAGTCTCCCAGCTGAGACCACGACACATCTCATAACCCTTTGATGGAGAAATTTTCTCAGAGAAGATGCAGATGTGCAGTCTCCCAGCTGAGACCATGGCACATCTCATATTGTATAGAATCGAAAGATTGGGCGACAACGTCTTCGGTATGCGACCGGTTTTCCCCGACTATGCAAAAATAATATGACACTCCAGCAAGTTCATATTGCTCAAACCCTCAGATGATTAATGCTCCTAGGCAGGAAGCCCTTCTAGTATAGAGCCATCAATTAATTATCTGAGATCGTCTGAATATCCAGCAATATTCTACGAACTATCGTCAGAATGTCCAGCAATATTCTACGAACCATCGTCTAAATATCCAACAATATTTTACGAACCATCGTCTGAATATCCAACAATATTCTACGAACCATCATCTGAATATCCAGCAATATTCTACGATTCTCCGTTATATTTCGTCACTTCAATTCGTGGTTCTTCCCAGCAGAATGCCACGGGTTAGTGATAAATATCCGACGAAAGAGGCATCTGAGTATCAAATAAACCCTGACAAAAATGGTGCAAGTGTAATTAGCAAATAATGCACAGACCAGCATGAACGAACGAGGAACCTATGCAAAATAGGAAGGAAAATAATAATATAAAAAAAATCAGCAAAAGCGCCAGGGGACTGGGTTCACTAGCCGTGACCAGTCCCCTGCCCAATTTTATATTTTATCATGTTTTTGCTATTTTCCTAATCTCATGAAAATCCTCTCGTTCGAGCAATTTTCTTTATTTCAAAGAAATTATCTAAACCACATGGTTTTATCAAAAAATAATAAAATTAGGGAAAGGTGACATGGGACCGCCGGCCGGCCGGTTATGCCCTGGTCGTGGCCGGTCCCACACCTCATGTCCCCATTATTTTATTATTTCTCTCAAATTATGAAAATTCCTTGATTTCATGTATTTTCTCTAAAATTACCTAATTTCATGTATTTTTATCACATAATTTTATCAAACATGATAAATTTAGAAAAATACCATGGGACGTTCCCTTGAATTCTTCCTGAATTTTACTCTCGGGCTGTTTTCACCTCTCGAACGAGATTAAAACCTAAATATTCCCGCGTGGGAGATATGAAATTCTTTTCTGTACAGAATGGAGGGGCGGACCATCAAAATCCGAGTCCGTATGAGAATTCTACATCGATTCTACTAAAGGGAGCTAATTAGTGTTTCAACCTAGCCGGTCCCACGTTTCCATTGTTTTATTATTATTTGGTATTTTGTTTCATGATTTCATGAAAACTCTCTGATTTCAACAAAACTCCTTGGTTTTCAACAAATCTCCTTGATTTTATGAAAATTATCTAAAATCATCAAAATTTGGTAAAATTGGGAAGATTGGCTTGGGACCCGCGCCCATTGGCCGGCCGGCCATGCCGTGGCCATTTCCGATCCCACACTCCCATTCCCTATTTTATATTTATTTATGTCTCTGATCTTATGAGAATTCCCTAATTTCACCAAACTCTCTAGTTTTATGGAATTTCCCTTAAATCATAGAAAAATACATAAAATCACATAAAACTGGGAAGAGCATGTGGGACCGCGTGTCAACCGGCCGGCCATGCCCTAGACGTGGCCAGTTCCCCACCTTGTAATTCCTTGTTTTATTTATTTTTCCTCATCTCATGTATTTTTCCCAGTTTCATCAAAACCATGAATTTTGCATATTTTCTTCAAATGTTGCTCAAACGTGCACCAGAAAATATCAAAATTCCCAGGACTGAAACACAGACGTTGTGGCGACACGGGCACATCCCCTTGACCGATCAAGGGTGACCTATGAGGCTTGCAAACAGCTGATCCCGCATGTTTTACTGATTTTAACCTAATTTGCTCAACTGCTCATATTAGGTTCAAACTCTTTCCAAACTATTGGAAGTTTGCTCAAACGACCATCCACTGGTCCCACATGCACCAGGAGCCAGTCTCATGACCTCTTGGTCGGCCCTTCACGTTTTCATGATATCATGTTTTATTATTTGTCGCTCACACGAGCATTATTTCGGTAAATGATTAAACCAGCATTTAATCATTATGTCACCGTCCTCAAGAGACTTTGGTATTTTTGCTCATTCGAGCATCTGGCCGATGCATGGTGAACCCGTCATCCCATGTAGCCGGTCCCATGTTGATTTGCAATAAATCATCATCTCAATAAAATTAGGGTTTTGAATCCAGAGCTCTACAGAAACATGATTCTGAGCAGATTCAAACACTCTAATAATTTTATGTTGATTCCATGATCAACATTCTTACTTATTCTGCTCGAATTAGCAGTCAGTAAATTAAATTATTATTTTATTCGGTCCTACTACCAATAAATTCATCAAACGAGCAATATTTGCTCAAACTGGCAATATTTGCTCGAACCGGCAATATTCACTCAAGTTAGTAATATTCGCTCAGACTAGAAATATTTGCTCAGATCAATGAATATTGGTTCAACTATCAATATTCAACAATTTAGCAACACAGATTGCTCATTTTTAGGTTATAATGGTACCTCATCTCAGCAGACATGCATTTGATTCATGAGTTTCGGAACATTTGATAAAACGTGTTCAACTCAGCACTACATGGACTCATCGTCCCACAAAGTCAGCAATTGACTCCACAATCACGAGATTTCAATCGTGTCACAATGGGGGATATTAACTAGGGTTTTGGTCTGGCGGTCTACGGCACGTGTGTTCACCCACGATGAGAATGTGAGAAAGTCGTGCAATCAGTTGGAAGAATCAGCAAAGTAGTGGGTGGAAAATTAACCAAGTCTCCGCACGATGAGTAATTGGTTTAACACGATTTCCCACTTCCCTACTCTCTGATTCTAGAAACTGTCACACTTCATGGAATCATGGTGTTTTCAACTCCGGCATTATAAAATGTCTCTAAATCCTGATTGAAACAAGAACATTGAACATGATTCGAAAAATTTGAACATTTAAGCAACATTCACCTAAACGAGCAATTTCTCATCATAGTTCATACAGACAATCTTTCGCCTACATGAACTCACTGTAAGTACTGAATATCGCAAGATAATAGTCCACGAGTATCGAGAGAAAAGAATTATAAAATGTTACGATGATAGAAGAAGCGCAGAGAAGTATGAAGTTTTGCGAGGATGGAGTAATTTTGCGAGTATGAGTTGTGATGCTTCGTAACTCATGTACAGCTGTATAAAGTTTTACTATAAATAGGAGTTCAAATATAAAATTCGAGAGGTTCTTTTAGTGAGTGTTAGAAAATATTTTAGGAAAGAGAATAGAGAAAGTTGTAACTATTCTAATTCCATTTAGAGACTTCTTTGTGATCAATTGAGAACATTAATAAGAAAATTGTTATTCATCATCAAGAACTTCTTGAGTTTTTACTAATTCTATTGAGGGTGTAGTTGTAGGTTATTCTGCAACTACATAATTGGCGCTAGAAACAGGGAGAGAAAGAATTCTGTATGCAGAAAAATGACAAGAAGAAGAAACACATCAGAACCATTAACTGAAGTAAGGAGAAGTGTAAGATTAGCAGGAGGAGAAGCAAATATAACAGGAGAACCTAGTAGAAGAATGAGTAATCGAAGAAATCAAGCTCAACAAGTAGAAGATCATGATCAAGTAAGTATACACAATTGGAGAACTAATACACCAGAAGAAGAAGATAGAGAACCACAAATCAGAGAAAATGGAAGGTTGATGGGAGGAACAATTCTTGAAAGATAAAGGGAGATGCTAGAAACATTGAGACAAGGAATCCAAAAAGAACGAATGATCGAAGCTGAAGAACGTGCCAAACTGACAAGACAAAATCAAGAATTGAGAATGGAAAATGAGATGTTACAAAGGAGGAAATCTCAAAGTGTTGCAACATCAAATGTTAGAATAGAAAGAGAAGGACAAAATTCACCGATAATCAATAATGAAAATGATATGCAAGAACAAACGCAGAATCAAGGTGATAGAAATCAAGAAAATCGTTTCATTTTAATACCAAACCGCGAACAAAATATGGAGAATTTACGAACAAGACCAAATCATAAAGAAAACAATCAGAATCGAGAGGAAGAACATCAACTTATGGAAGAGGCGAGAGACAACAAGCAATACATCAAAATAATCACGAGAATGGAGTAAGAAGACATGAAGAAGTTCGTAACAAACAAAATGTTGAATATGAAAGAATTAAGAGAAGAATTGTAAATCAACAAACCGAAGTGGAAAGGAATGAATCAAATTCTCGAATCAGAGTACAAGTAAATCAAGAAGAAATAAATCACAGAAGAAGGAGAAATGAAGAAGAAGAAATTCCTGATATTCGCATGAGAAGAATGAGAAGAATAGAAAGGGAAGAACAAGAATTCCAAGATGCTTTACAACTGAAAAATTATGATAATTTGGAAAGAAGATATTTGCAGAATTATGCGAATGAAAACATTAATGAAGAATATGATAGAATGCGAAGGATCGCAGGGGAGGAAGCGCAAGAACGTAGAAGAAGAGAAGCTGCATTAAAAAGACCAATGGATGAGAATTCTGAGGCAAATGCACGAATCTTTCGAGAATTAGCAGAAATGAGAGGGATGATAAACAATAGAAGAGGAGGAGATAGGAGGCAATTAGATGAAGCAATATAAGAAGCTGCGAGGACTCCATTTGCTAGAGAAGTACAGTTGGGAGGAATTCCACCAAAATGTAACTTGCCCACACTTACCAGTATTTTTGATGGGACTTCATGTGCTATTCAGCACATTAAAGCATACATAAGATGCATGTTACAATGGGAGAATCATGATGCTGTGTTATGCAAGTACTTCGCATCAAGTTTAACAGGGGAAGCTCTAAAGTGGTTCGAAGGACTCCCTAAGAACACTATTACGTCATTTAATCATTTGCAAGCAGTTTTTCTTGGAGCATATATCACAAATCACTCTTCACGGCTTGGTATTGAAGATGTATTTGGTTTAAAACAAAGAGTGGGTGAAAGTTTGAAGCATTTGGTAAGACGATGGAAGACTATGTGCAGTGATATGGCAGGGCGTGTAGATGAGAGATACTTGATTCTGTCCTTCATAAATGCGATGTTCGCAACTGAACAATTATATGTTCAAATCTTCAGAAGAAAGAATTCCATAATGATGACAGAATTACGAGAATTGCAAGAAGAATACATTACACTAGAAGAAAAGCAAAACAATATGGAGTCATATCCAGTAACAAACACTAACAATCAAGAGGGAGGAGCAAATTTACTTCCCAAAATAATCAATGTAGTAGCAGGTACTTCGCAAACATCCTCACAAACTTCTTCGCAAATTTCAGAAAAGAAGAAAATCAATGATAGCCAGCCAAAGATGGTAGCAATGGGCAGTAGAGATCAAGAAGAATATGATAGAGAGAAGAATTTCTATAATCGGATAGGAAATAACCAAATTCCAAGATTAGATCAACAACAAGAAAATTATGGTGGACAAAGGCAAAATTATTTTGGACAAGGAAACCAGAGACAAAATTATAACAACGGTCAAGGAGGTCAAAGAATGGTAAGGGAAGAGATAAAATTGTCACCTTTGAATACAAGTATATAAAAGATATGGCAAGCAATTATCCTGGTAGAGAATGTACCAACTCCATGGAATATGGGAAAGGAACCACCAATGGGTCCAAGAAGTCATGAATTTTGTTCGTATCATCATTTTCATGGACATTCTACAAATAATTGCCATAATATCAAGAGGATAATTTTGAGAATGATTGATCAAGGAAAACTAAATCAATTTTTACTTAAGCAGACACAGTCGCAACAATTACCACAGGCTCCAGCCATAACTCGCAGGGAGAACACAACAAAAGAAAAGGGAGAAGAAATCCTACATATAGAAGTGGGGTCAAAAGCAAGGAATGTTTTCTGTAATTCCATTGTTCATTCATATAAAACCATAGAGGATTTTCATGATAATGTGTTAAGTAGGGTATATGAGAGGGATGGTGAAGGAAAGGAAGTAATGAACATCGCAAAGATTTCACGACTTGAAGATTGGCAGAAACGTGAAATTTCTTTTGAAGCCACTGAAATTCCAGAAGGTTGTGAAGTACATGATAATCCATTGGTGGTAAGACTGGCAATCTACATGAATATGGAGGAGAACGAAGATGATATGGAGGAAGAGTCAATTGGTCTTAATAGGATTTTCATTGATACGGGAAGTTCTGTCAATATCCTCTTCTATTCTGCTTACAAAACTATTGGGGGAAAAGATGCAGATTTGATACCTTCTAATTACAGAATTTATGGTTTTAATGGAACTCCCAACAAGCCCAAAGGAGAAGTGAGCATGCGAATTCCATTAAGTGGAATGCGAACTGAAATTCTGTTTTGTGTTGTTGATGTTGAATCACCATATAATGCTTTGATAGGAAGGCCATGGCTTCACGGAATTCTAGGCGTAGCTTCCACTCTACATCAGTGCATAAAATTCCCTCATATGAAGGGTATTGGAATTATCAAGGGTGATTGGGTTGAGGGAAAGAAATGTTACGATACAGAAGTAGAAGTTTGCGAAGGAAAAATTGCTGAGAAGGAAAATTGGAGAAAAAGAGCAAAGGTTGTGAAAAGAAGTGAAAATTTAATGGCAGAAGATTAAGGAAAAAGAGAATAAAGTTACGATGATAATAATACAAGAAATTTACGATGATAATAAGGGATTGTGATTTGCGAGGAAAAAAGAAGGTTATCAGTATGTTTGCTCGTAAAAATGAGGTATGTGGCAAAACAAAATTTTTATTTCATGATAAAATTTTACGAATATTGTTTGCTCGCAGGAAATTGGGAAAAAGTTACAAATTTTCAAAATTTATATTCCGATTGAAATTTCATTAATTTGCGAATAAAAGACCACAATCTGTGATCAGCCTCCAAAAAAGAAAGAGAGCCGCAGAAAATTTTATACAGGCAAACCTTTGTGGCGTACACCCTAGTTCGCGAAGCTATAATTCGTAAGAGGCAAAGTCCTAAAGTACGTCATTTAAGGGGGTACCTATAACGTGGCTAAGGGTAACCGGAACACCACCAAGGGCCCTTAGTACATGGTAAAAATTTTGGGGTACAACCCAATAATGGGGTACCTATCCGGGTTAGACACCTTGGATTCTCACCTAATCTAACGACATTACGCAATATAAAATGCGGTGTAAGAAGATTTAGGCTTGGCGACTAAGGCATACTGTCTTTCCCAAGAAGTGCAGAAAACGATCAAGGCGCCGAGGTACACGGTTGAGTCAAGAGTGTCGGGTGAGGTTGAACCACATCTGCCATTTTTGACAAGTCTTGGCAAATGATGCACTTGGCCCAAAGATACCCCATAGGGTGCAACCTCGTAACTATAAGCCCTATAGGAAAAAAGGATAAGAGGTTGCGATCAAAAGCTGGTTGTTGGCAGAACCGGATGGGAAGAGCTAACCTTGTATGGTCGATTTACGCTTCCTTGAAGGGGAAATCATGGGGAAGATAAAGGGCAGCACCCTCCATTAGGGAGCTGATAAGTGCTATAAGACGCAAATGTCACGAGGCTTCTTGTTTGCGAAAACATAAAGGCTTGTCATATTTGTGCAACAAATGAAGTTCTGCGAGCCTTCTAAAAAAAAAAAAAAAAAAAAAAGAAAGAAAAGAATAAAGAACTCGCAGAACATCATGAAGTTAAGATGAGATCAATGGGTCGCTACATGAAAGTGTAGAGACGTCCTGCGATTTCATCGCAAGACGGAAATGTCATGGGGCTTTATGTTCGCAAGAATATTTAGGCCTGTCATATTGTCGCAACAATTCCTGAAGAGGCTAAAATACTATACAAATAAGTTAAGATGAGATCAATGGGTTTTTGCATGAAAGTGTAAGAACGTCCTGCGATTTCATCGCAAGACGATAATGTCATGGGGCTTTATGTTCGCAAGAATGTTCAGACTTGTCATATTATCGCAAATAATTAATACAAAAGAGGTGGCAAAATAAGACCTTTACTTAGGAAGGCATGATAAGACCACAGAAATTAATGAAATTTATTGCATCAATATCACTGACGAAATTATACAAGAATATACATTATGAAGATATGAAAAGAAGACAACTTCGTCAATATCATTGAAGAAATTTTACAAGAATATACATTAAGATATTTTGAAGAGAAGACAGCTCTGGCAATATCATTGAAGAATTTTACGAGAAGTCCTATTAAAAAGGACAACATCATTGAAGAATTTTAATGAAGACTTAACAAAAGATGCGATTTTCATAACAATCAAATACAGATAAATTCATATTCGTAAATATTTACGAGAATTACATACTTCTTATACTTCTCCATATATTGAATACTTCCCCAAAAAGTTGAATACTTCTTATAATTCTTCAAGAATATCTCATATTTATTATACTTCTTCAACGGATATTTAATTTTGCGAAGGTTAAGTACTTATTATACTTCTTCATACAATGAGTAATAATTTTTATACTTCTTCATATATTGGGCAATTCTTCATAAATTGAATGCTTCTAATACTTCTTATACTTCTTAAGGGTATTTCATATTTGGTATACTTCATATTTTCTATACTTCAAGGGGAGATTTATTATTTACCTCGCAACATTCCGTAGAAAGCAAAAGGCTTATATTTCTTATACTTTGAAGGGAAGATTTCTTATTCATAATCACAATAAGAAGAAAATTCGTAAGATAAATTCAGAAGGATATTCTAATACTTCCAGTGGTAGTTGATCATTTGAAGAGAAACAATAAGGGGAAAGCGAATATTAAGCTAAGTCTTTAAGATATATTATTTCTCTCCATATGATCAAGTTATGCGAATAAGGGAAATAAACATCAAAGAAAGATTAATTCAAATTAAGCTTTGGAAAATAAATTGTTGGATTGATTGAAAGCATAATCAAGAAGAAAGTGTTGTATGGAAAAGTTACAGAACAGATATACAAAAAAGAATGAAGTTATTCTTCAGGCGATCTGTTCCCATCAAAATGATCTTCTTCTTCAACTTCACTATCATCTTCAACTTCACTTTCAGAAATTTCCAGATATGGAGTATCTTCAGGAATTTCTTCAGAAAGGAGCGTATGGTACTTCTTGAGAGGAATTTCATTATCTTCGCAAATCTTGCGAGTCATCTTAGCTCGAAAACGCTTGACGTATAAACTATGGTTATGCTGGGAAATTAGAAGCTGAGATCTCAAGTCAGAAATTTTCTTATTACGATTAGCAAGGAGAATTTCCAGATTATTATCTATCTTCGCAAGATTTTCTGCAACAAGAAAAGAAATTAAGGAATTGGTTAGCAAATTATGAAGGAAAAGTAACTAAAATAATTATCATCGCAAAGAATTTACCTTCTAGTTGCTTCTTATCATCACGAAGAGAAGAAATTTCAAGCTTTAATTGATTATTCTCCTCAAGAAGAGAAGAATTATTAATTGCGATGCTCGCAGATTGTGAATTATCTTCGTGACGAGATATTAACTCTGCGTTATCAATATTGAGATCTTCTATTTTCTGACGGAGACTTGAATTTTCAACCTCTAACTTCTTACAACGATTTAAAGTTTTCTTCTCAGCAATAGAATGACGTCTTTCCCAATCAGAAGCAGCTGCACAACTAACTCTTCCAACCTAAACAAGAAAAAAGGGGTTAGAAATCGATAAAATAAGGAAATAAACAAGGAATAGAGAAGAAACTTACCATGCTGCCTAAAGCATATAATGAAGCAGGAGAGACGAATCTTGAAATTCCTTTGAGGGAATTATTATCAATAATAGTAGGAACTTTATGGTAGGCTTAGAAAGATACCTACTATTGTGTATACTGCAAGTGCACAGTGTCGACAAGCAACACAGGGCAAGCATAGGTCGAACCACAGAGACTTGGAGAGTGTAGAAGTTGATTCTAAATCCTAATTCAGAGAGTAACCAAAAGGGGTTTGATTTTGTCGATACGACGATATGATTTTCAAGTGACTGAAATAATAAAAGTAAAAGATGCAAATAACAAGATATGTAAACAATGATAATATGGATACTAGGGTATTCAAATCCACCAATAACCTATGATATGCATTCAACTTGTAATATTATTCTTGTCCTTATAGTAGATTCAAGTCTACCGTATAACTAAGGTGTTTCTCCAATGGATAATTTAATCACAACTAAAGTATTTCTCCAAAGCATTAATTGTCTAATTAAGCACAACTAATCTAAAGATCAATATTTGGTTAAGCATGAGTTGTAGCATAATCAACATAGAGATATTCTAACTACAATGGATACATGGCATACATTGTGAGAGCAAGATGTTGAAAAGCTTGGATTAAATTATATCTTTAAACAATTCTAAACTTTCAAGAACAAGATACAAGATATGAATACATACCAATGAGATTAGGGCTTCATCTAAACCCTAGTAAATGAAACTAGAACATGAAGAACATTACAACAAAACTTAAATTTGATAAACTAACATGAACAAGCTATTCTTGGATGAGTTTTCAACACAACAACCCTCTCTATTTATACACAAAAATTCTCTCTCACTTGGATTCGAATTTTGGCAATTATTTACTCAACAAAACATGTTTTCTCACTTGATGGATGTTTTGGAATACAATGGGGTGAGGTGGATGTTTTGGAATCCAATGGTGGTGAGGTGGATGTTTTGGAATCCAATGGGGTGAGGTGGATGTTTTGGAATCCAATGGGGTGAGGTGGATGTTTTGGAATCCAATGGGGGTGAGGTGGAAATGGATTTGGGTCTTGGGTTTTGGATCATGGGTTTTGGATTATGGGTAGTTTAATCCCATGTATTGTAAACAGGTTGCCACTAATGCGCGAACGGGTTGCAACACTTCCAACTTTCTTCTCTTTTGTCTTCTCAATTCTTCCAAGCTTTATTTAGTACTTAAAAACACAAAATTAATTAATACAAATATTTATTCTTGAAGATGGTAAAAATGCAGAATTTTGGGATAATATATGACTTTGAAGCGCGAAAGATGAGTTAAGTGCCAATGAAAAGGTGTATGAATATGCAATATTTGGCACTCATCACTTTACAAGCCTTCGCAATAAGTTTGCGAGCATTCGTTGTAGGAGAATTTCCTAATCCGCGAGAAGAATGGAGGAAAGCCTCAGAAATGCTAACCATTGCTGAGGCAAAAGTTTCTGGGATACTATAATCTTCATTCCCACCTTCATCAACATCATCATCATCTCCTTTGTCAGAAAGGGTATCGAATTAGAACTAAAGTCCTTCTCAGGAAATTTATTATCTTCATCACCAAGATCTTCCTCAATGTCCTTATTATAGGAAATTACATTGGAATGAGATTTGGTTGAGAGTATCTTCTTTTTCTTTCTCTCATAAACAATATCTTGGAGTTTTCTTTTTCCTTTGTGAAGAGCATCATCTTGACTATCAGAAGCTTGAGAAACCTTCGCAGAACGAAGATTTTGTTGCCTCGCGGTAAGCCTTTTAGAAGAAGTGGAACTTTTATTTTCACTCGCAGCAATCTCAGGAAGAAGTGGAACCTGTAAATTCAAATAAGGATAAGAAACAGAGGCAACAATATATTGTTTATAAAAATACAAGAGTGTTTCTTACCTCATTTGAAATTAAAGGTAACAAAAAAGATAAGGAAGTGGAAATACATACATTTCTAAAAACCCAAGGTTGATAATAGCGGTTATGAAGATTCGCAGGAAGTTCTACTATCCCAGTAATATAAGAACCTGATAACATTAAAGGGTACTTATACCAATCTTCATCATTAGAACGACGAGGTGTCTTATTATTTCCTGAAGCATAATCAATATCGTGCATGAGAAGATCATCTGCTGCGATATTAGCTTTACGATGAAGACGAACACCCCAACGATTATCTTCTTTCCTCACAGGAATTAGTGTGTAATTTTTGAAGAAACCCTCAACTGTATAATTCGCAGCAACAATTTATATATTCTCAAACCCATGTTTTCTAAGATCAGTTGAATATAAATATTTCCCAAAAGCAGCACGATTTGCGAATTCAACTAAGAGGCGAATGCAA
The DNA here is from genome assembly GCA_023529315.1 of Papaver bracteatum. Classification (NCBI taxonomy): domain Eukaryota; kingdom Viridiplantae; phylum Streptophyta; class Magnoliopsida; order Ranunculales; family Papaveraceae; genus Papaver; species Papaver bracteatum. Next base: position 348,786 of record JAJJWX010003657.1, read on the forward strand.
TCACCAGTCAATTGATAAATGGCACAAGAAAAATTGGGGTGGGAAATAATTTCGTAGAATAAAGGAAAGTTAACATCATAAAGAGGAAGAGGAAGACCTGCGAGGATTTGACCTCGTGAGATTAAAACTTTCTGATCATCCCAAACATAGTTGGTAAAGAGCTTCACACAGAGAGAAGACTTATTATCATAACCTTCAATCTCAGAAAGAACAAGGTCTCTATCAGCAAGATCCGCATTAAATTGTTCAATAGTTTTCTTCTTTGGTGCCATTGAATATAAGAGGGAAAATAGGAAAGATAGAAGAGGTTGCAGAGGCAGAAGCGGTAAAGAAGATGAGTAAGAGAATAAGAAGCAAAAACAAAGGATAATATTTATAAGAGAGTTTGATGAAGATAAAAATTCATTAATACGAGTAAGCGTGAACGGTTGAAAAGAACGGTTACGAAGAAACGTGTCAGAAAGATAAGGGAAAAGTAAAAAAGACGTGTTGCGAATCTGAAGGGTGGTAATAACTACACTAAATTTACGAGAATAGGGATTCTCATGACATTTCTTCTTCAAAGAATTGACATGAGAAGAGGCAAGATGTAAGTACTGAATATCGCAAGATAATAGTCCACGAGTATCGGGAGAAAAGAATTATAAAATGTTACGATGATAGAAGAAGCGCAGAGAAGTATGAAGTTTTGCGAGGATGGAGTAATTTTGCGAGTATGAGTTGCGATGCTTCGTAACTCATGTACAGCTATATAAAGTTTTACTATAAATAGGAGTTCAAATGTAAAATTCGAGAGGTTCTTTTAGTGAGTGTTAGAAAATATTTTAGGAAAGAGAATAGAGAAAGTTGTAACTATTCTAATTCCATTTAGAGACTTCTTTGTGATCAATTGAGAACATTAATAAGAAAATTGTTATTCATCATCAAGAACTTCTTGAGTTTTTACTAATTCTATTGAGGGTGTAGTTGTAGGTTATTCTGCAACTACACTCACATAAATATCTCTCAATTAGGCAAAATCAAATCATTTAGAGCATTTTCACGCTGAAATCACAACACACCTACAATCTCATATCACCATTGATCTCACACATTTCTCAGCTTCCCTCCTACAGATCAACCCATCCTCTCTTGTGACCGAATTGACTCTGGAACGGCCACTGTTCTTTGTTTAGGCCGGAGTCTTACAGATTGATCTCTCGAACTAAAATCACTCCCTTCTTGTAGTGTATCTATGTGAGGTTCAACATTTCGCTTGGTTCAAGGAGTCTCCACACGGTCGACTCTTCAATTCCATAAAAACTAGCAAATCGTTTTTCCCCATCTTTAACTGTGAAGCATGAACACTCTAGATAAACATAGTATTAAGAAATACAATATTAAGCTTATTGCTTCACCATTAAACTTTGTATATAAGACATCGATATAATCGTATTAATGCTATTATGATTATGTATGGTATGAGGTGAGGATTTCATCCTAGGGAACAATGTTTACATGTGTTCTAAGGAAGTAAGTTCATGATATGTGTTGTGAACCAAAAAGGAAATCGCCAGGAGTTATTGGGGTTGTTCTTCATTGCATATCTTATGAACGACCAATATGTGTGATTAGTATAACCGCTCATGACTTGTTTGTATTCTTGGTAAAACTATTCACATGAGGCGTAACTTATGTATTGATATGACTTTTATTAGTGAAACTGATCTTAAGTAATCACCTGGGGTATGATCGGGTTATGAGTGTCTGAACTTATTACTGGGAGAAGGGGAATCGATCCTAGTAAGAGGTGTAGTGCATCACAAGGGGAACCAATCCTTGTATGAGGTACAACAAGGTTTATGGAAGAAAGGGGAACTGATTGTATGAACATGTGCAACACATTTTTGGGAAGGAGGAACCGATCCTATGAACATGTGCAGTGCATACAGGTTAGATACCAAATATATGTGGGGAACCGATCCTAGTACCTAGTCAGCCGTATCTTTGGTAAGCTAGTGTAACTATGCACAGTACTCACATGGAGGTAGAACCGAAACTTGTTTTGGTAGAACCGTAAACCCATGAGTTGTGATTGAGTGATACTTAATCAATAACGTAGTTCTTGAAAGTCAGATGAACCAATTCTAAACTTGTTTGGAAGTGTGGTAAATCGGTTTCAAGTGAGTAAGTATGAAAAATGACTTGCAAGAGTAAGATGTCGACATACTTTGAACACGGTGCATTAATGCTTATTCTATATTGTTCAAAGATATTTCTTAACGGTTAAGAAGGAAGTAAATCCCAAGATCGAATTTAAATAAGTTAAGAATCTTTTTAATTAAGGGTTTTTAATTATATATGGAAAATAAGAATTAGTAATGTGCATTTGCTAATTAAAGATTTTCCAAGGAGATTTCGATCATGTATTTTTGGACAGTGCATTCACATGAATTATTTTTGGACTAATGAAAAATATCTTGAGAATATTTTCGGTTTTGGAAATTCCTTGGTGTCCAAACTTCCTTGTCTATAAATACTTTGAGTTTTCATTTCTAGCAAACTAATCCTGCGTAACATAGACTTCCTCTTTTGTCTTTGTTATTGGTGAAGCCGCCTATCGGAGAGGAGAGTAATCTAATTAGGTGAAATCTCTTACGGCCGCTCAATTTAAAGTCTTCTTTGGGATTGAGAAGCTCTAGCACGACCCTTTGGTGGGAAACTAGATATTGTGGTTTATCTTTAGTTTTTGTATTGATTTGATTGATTAATGGTGGTTGAACTTTGATTGCACCTAGTTTGTTTATGCTTGAGAATCTTCTCTTCTGATATAACATTCACTCAAACTAGTTCAAGGTTTCGACATGGATCTTTAGAATGTTGTTAGATCTAAAGAAGATCTTGTGATAATCCATTGTTAACAGACTCCGTTCTGTGTGTGATTGATCACAAGAAATTCAAGTAGTTGTGTGCAGGTGTTTATTGAAGATCTAAGAAGATTTGAAGACAAAGAAGATATTGAAGATTTCTGACTTGGTTTTTATAATCTATGGTGTGCAAAATACTTGTTTTGGAAAAAGAGGATCCGACTATAATTGATTTATCCTTTCGGGTATTTTGATAGAATAGTTGAGGAAGATCGGCATCAATACGTTTCCTTGTGATTAAAGGTATTGATTGGCTTAATCTTAACGATTGCCTTTGGGTGATTGAACATAAGATAGATCTTGGAACCTGGCAAAGGAGTTTATTTTAAGATAAACAAGGGAACCTTTGCGCAACTCATATCACTTGGTTGAAGAGAGTTGGTACCAAACAGATTTGTTGTTCCTTTACTGTTTCGAATACGAACTAAATGAATTGGTCCAAGTACGTGAGTTTTTTACAAGTTGGAGGCGTGGGAATACAGACGAAACTAGGTGAACTATAGGTTTAGTTGCTTGGTCTCAACTATACAAAGTTGGTTTATTTTGTATATCGTCTTAATACTGAGAGTATTAAATTCTGGACTAGGTCCCGGGGTTTTTCTGCATTTGCGGTTTCCTCGTTAACAAAATCTTGCCGTGTCATTTACTTTATATTTTCGCATTATAATTGTTTTATTGTAATTAAAGTAAATTTCACAAACGTTAATTCCTATTTACTTGATACGTGAATCCTATTGAGTTTGGTTAAGTCCGAACCTTTGTATCAAGTAAAAACACTTTGTTGTTTTATTGTCACGATCTCGTATCCATAAACGATCACACAAAGTGTGAACCGATTTGTTGTATTGTCTCGACTCAGTCCATAGACAATCACTTTCGGGGAAAAGACTTATATGAAGGAAAAGTAATAGCTTGAGGTATATTTGGGGTAGCCTCGCTTTTTGAATTGGTATCAGAGTAGGCAAACACGAAAATATCTAACAATCTGTGTTTGGTGCGATCCATCCTATAAGAATTGATTCTGGTTAATGATTCATTTAACGTAATAGCAAGATTTGACTACTTCAGGAGTTCTTGGTTGATAACACTTATGAAGTATGTAATACTTTTATTCCTAAACTTGTTAGGAATGATGCATATGTATGTCGTGAATGACTTACATAATATTTTCACAGGATTGGATATTATTATGATAAATAATGATTCAACAGTCAATGAGATAGATAGTATCTTGAAGATGCATAAGATTCTACTTAAGAATTTTATGAACCACGGCTATTGTGTTCTTGTGAAATCTAGAATCTTAAATATATATATATTTATTTATTTTTGAAAATCTTAAATATATTTTGGATAGCCTATCAAAGTATATTTGTATACACTTTCAGATCAAAGACTGTCAATGATTCACCTCTACTGGTGCGATTTTGGAAAATATGTAATCCTCCAAGGATTGAGTTTTCAGTTAATAATTATATTAACCATGGATTGCTTCATACACCTCACAACTGTTTTAATGAAGCAAGTGATCTTTTAAAATTCTACACGATTTATGATTCAAGTAGTATTTTTAACAAATAACATATTTTGTTCAAACATGTATCTGTATACTCTATAAAATTCTTGAGTAAATTTCAAGTAATATTATCAATCTTTGGTAATAAAAAAGTAAACATACTTTTGGACAAAAATATGGAATCAATCCTAAATAAAGATCCAATCCATGAAGAATCGGTTTTCCAAAAGAAAAACCCAGATACATAATCAGATTTGTTTTCTCACAAGTCACGGTTTCCGATTTTGCTAGTATTTCCTAAAACTAGTTGTTTCTGGATCTCAAGTCTTCCTATAAAAGATTATCTCTTACTATGTGTTCGAACATACTGGGGAAGACTAGTCAAAACCGTAACCAGGGTTTTTCATATTTTCACAAATACGGGAAAAATAAAATTAAGGACTAAGTCCACTGATAATCGGGTCAGAATCGATAAAGTTGATAGGATCAGATTTTCGAACAGTATTGATAGCAAGCATGAATTTTCCCGTTTTGTTGATAGCTCGTGCTTTAAAAAGTATGAAACCCTTAAGGGGATATAATTCACTGTTGATAAAGGTTTGATCCTGAAGTCCAAAATATAGACTATGTAAAGTTTGTTCAAAATCGGAACTGGGGAAATATTTTTGATTTTGAAGAATATTCACCTGATATGGCAAAAGTTTTATATGCCAATACGCACAATATTGATCACAAAAAACTCAGTTTTGCGACTCTTGTTGGTCGAGGAATCTATTATATTAATCGTTCAACGATTTCAAAGGCTATTAAGTACAATGTGGAATGTAGTCACTTGATTACTGGAGTTGAAGTTGAACACGACAACATTTCAACGTGCATCATTGGAAAGAAGGCTACTTAGGAAAATGATAGATTACCAACAAAGGATATACCCTTTCATCTGAGGGTTTTTGGAAAACTTGCACTAGCAACCATTTTTGCAAGTACAAGAGATAAGTCAGTATTGGACAAATCGTTTGATGAATTTGTCTATTTTCTGTTAAAAGAAGACTCCCATATAGATATCTGTGGGATAATTTTCAGTCAGATGATAAAGATATCATATTTTATCTCGTCTTCTGGAATCAAGAGGCATCTCGGTTTTCCATGCATAATCACCATAATATGTGAAAATACTTGGGAAGATAACTTTACTGATATGAAAAGGATCAGTACTGTAATTGATAAGGTTATGAGCCAAATGATATGAGGACATGGCTCATAGGATATGGTTAAAATGATTCCATCTAAGTTTTTCAAGAATTCTCTTGGTATTCAGCTTGAAAAGATTGGTAAACGACTTGACTGTTTTCAAAAACAGATGGCATTTGCTGCCAGAAATAATCCAGAAACTCATAAAGGAATTCTAAACATTGAATCCGAGTTCTGGAATATTGAATCAAAAATTAAAGAAAAAGGTCAAAAAAAAATCTCAATGGGCAAACAAATGAAGTTTGAGTTTATATCTCTTTTTGAATAATAAGAATAGACCTTAAATTGTTGAGTTATTTCAAAAAATTTCTAACTATTATGAATAAAGTTATTTGATTTATAATTTTTCTTGTAATAGTTTTTGATTTACATAGCCGGTACTTTAATGCTTTATTTATTTGTTATGTATGTTTATGAGATGTTTGATTTCGGTTTTATTACCTTGATATTCGATCTCATAATTTTGGGTGACTTTTTGGTTTAGCAGGATTAAGTTCTAGCCCATGTTGGTAGGCTTTATCAAAGGATCATGAGGGGTTCCTGTAGAAACAATATGTGAAAAAGTCACAATATGTTGAATCGGTTTTGGTTTAGTATAAAAGCATATGTGTTTCTACGGTTTTCAACCTTTGCTTGCAATTGTTAAAACCGATTTTCAACCTTTCTCTGGTAAAGGTTGGTTGTTATTATTCTTTTGTTTTTGGCATGAGAATGACAAAATAATGGTATTTCGATATCAATTTTCGCGGAAGAAGAAAACTGTGCGATTATATTTGGAGAGGTTGGATGTGAAATTGAGGTAACAATCTTGTTAGTTAATTGTTTTCCTATTTTAAGAAAAGCTTACTTTTATTTGATATATATATTGCTTTTGCTTAAACGAAATTGTTGGTACAATTGATTTGTTTATTCCATTATGTATGTGTGGATGTTTGTGTGATTCAATTGTTTCCGGTTAAGTAAAACTTTTGTTATCTTTCTTTGTTGTGTGATATCAATAGTTTAGGCTTACGAAATTTGGTGCAATTGTGGTGCTTTAATGTTTATGTTAATTCAATTGCTTAAAGTTAAGTAAAATAATTGTTATTTTGCTTTATTGTGTAGTATCAATTGTTTAGGCTTACAAAATTTCGGTGCAATAGTGAAACCTTGATATATATATGTTGTTTCTATTGTATCCGGTTGAGGTGAATAATTATGCAAGTTGATTTATTGGTTTGTATGAATTATTTATGGCTTAATGAATGAATATGTTGACGGGATGAGTTGTTTAGTCCAATTCGATTCCGGATAAGCTAAGCTAAGTTAATTCTGATCTTAGTTAGACTTATCAAAGTGTAGGTTTCGGTTATTCAAGTCTAGCCGAAAGACTAAACAAGGAAATGCTAGTTAACTAACCTAGTATTTGGCTTGTTTAAAATCTAAAGGTCTAAGTTATATGGATAATTAGAACCTTATGATAAAAATGGAGTTTATCTTTGTTTTGGTCTTATCGAATAAAGCGGTTGTATTTATACAATCGGTTTAGCAAAGGAACTAACTTTCTTAGTTGATTTTTGGTTTTCTAAACTAGTTGGGAAAATTTCTTTGGGCAATTATTTCCATGATAACATATCAAAACGTAATTACTTTGTAGTTTCGGTTTTGATATTGTTTATCAAAAATGGTATATGGAACCCTCGTGCTTGACTCAACAGGTTGCAAGTCTATTCTGAGATTTGTAAGATCCTTTTCGTGTTGTCCTTAATTTTTTCGTTTCTTTGTCATTTTTGTGACAAAAAGGGGGAGAAATATATGGAGTAAGCTGGTGATGCTGATATCAATTTTATGGTTGATTGGTGTCACTAGGGAAGAGTACAATGGTGCTTGAACGTGTAGTTGCAAGATTTCCCACAACACACCCCTTGTAATATCTTGATAATAATTTCTTGATCTAAACCCATTTGATATGAAAATAATGATTAAAATACTAAAATTGTAAATGGACACATGGATTTTTACATGGTTTGATCAATTTGATCTACATCCATGATTCTTCACTATGATCGTTTAAATTTACATTTGATTTATATTGATAATCTCCATTAATGGAGTTCTAGATCTAGTTTTGGGGAAGAAGATGATAAGAAAAATACATTTTCTCTCTAAAAATATCTCTCTGCCAAATATTTTTCTCTCTCTTACTAAAATTATCTCCCCATTTCTCTCTCCTGCTCTTCTCTTTATATAGGTGTTTACATAGTGAATGACAACCCACATACAACTCATACTTCCTCTATTTTAGGATCTCTTTCTATACTCTCGCAAGCTCTCTCCATAATTTTTCAGGCTTTCTCTCTCTCTTGCTACATTCTTTCGAGCTCTCGCTATATTCTCTCGAGCTCCCGCTACATTCTCTCGAGCTCCCGCCTTATTCTCTCGAGATTTCTCTCCAACTACAAAATATTCACATATTTCTCGTGTTTTATGCTGTCGTTGTCTATTACATCATTCTTTGAATTATTCTGCGATGCTCGCAGTGTGTTGTTGAAGAACTCACGGAAATGTTGTTAATAATTTCGAAAGAATGTTGCTGTGGCGATATTCTGATCCTACAGAACGTTTATCTAACGAATGAGAAAAGGCACATACTAAGGGGGAGTAACATATCATATGATTAGGATAACAAAGACGTGAGGATTTAAAATATACCTATCTCACCTTTAGGGGGAGTATAAGCTTTGTTATTATAGTGCAGCTGCTGCATTTTAAGGATTGAATGAATGCATGTTTTGTGATGTTGGATTCGGGAATCAAGTGTATGTGTAACGAATTCTTGTATTTTGTTTATCCATATGATTGTAAGAGTTTTGTCACTAAAATTGATAAAGGTGGAGATTGTTAGAGCATTGCTCGGTTGAACCCACCAAGTTTTGGTATGTCAAGTTTGGTTGTCATATTTTAGTGAACCAAAACTCATTTAAGAGTCGCTTGATTTAAATGTACTAGAGTCAATTTCATATAGGTTAGCTTGAAAGTATTAGGGTGAGACATTACGAGTATTGCGAAGACTTTAAGAAGTGAAGAAGAACGGAGCTAAAACCACAACATCATCCTTCCACTTGAGGTTAGTGATATTTGACATGAACTGTTTCATTCCCTAACGTATCTTTCAATTCGTGCATATTTGATCGCTGTCGTAGGCATCAAAAATAAATTACACTTTCTTACTACTCAAAATATATAATATAGCAAGGGCAAGAAAGGATCGTTCCCACAGAGAGGTCTAGGTTGTCAAATTGTTTCGGTTTCCAATATAAAACACCGGGGGTTTTCTTATTTTTGATAAACTAAGAAAGACAATAAAAAGTAAACACGCAAATCAAGGATATGAAATATTGGGTAAAGATTTCATCTTCAATTGTAAACAAGTATTTGAATGTATGAATAGAATTCGTATTTAATCTCGCTATCATCAAAATCCCTAGAATACCTTATTGCAAGAATACTCCGTAAATTTCCTAAATTTATCAACACACACATTAGAGCTGCGTATGTGAATTCTACCTAAATAATAACCTAACGCCTTGCGCTAATTAAGTTCAATTCCTAGGAGCATTAAGTTTTAAAAATAGGCTAATCAATGCAACTATCATACATTGCGCATGACAATTCGGACAAAGGTCAATTTCTACATATGATTACAAGAGTGTATCAATACAAACCGTAATCATATCATGCTACTCGTATTCAAGGTTATCTCTCGATGAAAACCCTAAAATAGCTATATATATGGATGTATGTTCAATCAATTCTAGACTCAACTAAACAAACATTCAATCATATTGCAATACATCAATCATGCAATTATTATAATCAATAGAAAGTGAACGATGGTTTTGAGAGAAAACTAACTCATAAAAATCAAAACTTGTTTTCAAAATCCAACTACATCTTTAACCAATAAGAAAACTTAGTTCATATTCATGGAGTTCATAACAAAACGCATAGAAGAAAGCATCATGTTCTAAACCCTAGAAAACAAAAGTAGCAGCAGCTCTCCCTAATGGAGATATATCTAGGTTTAGAAAAGAGTTTCCTATATATATGCTTTTATCCCCAAAAGGATACTTTCCCAAAATTAGGTTAAGTCTTCATAATCTCAAGTCCACGTCCATCTACTAGTCCACCAAGCCCATGTGTGAGAAATATGTCTCTGGAATTTTTGGGTCCAAAACTGGTCGCCGGATTGCTGACTTCATCGTCGGTTTCCGGTCACCGTCGTCGGAATTCGGTCACCGGAAAACTATCTCCGACCACCTGAGCCTGCATCCGACTACCATAACTCCCAGCAACTCACTATCCTTCTCTGCAGTTCATATACTCACACTTCAGATCCATACATCACATATAAACCATCTAAACCAATTATCGAATTCTTGCGAAAACGTGCCCAAAAGCGTGCCATGTAGCTCATATATCCGGCCGCCAACTCTTGTATCCAACACATACCCCCTTCGCGATTCACTGAAATATTGCAATTCATACTTTAACTTCCGAAATCCGGCAACCGGAACTATGCTCACTGGCTCGCCATTTTTGCTCACTTTCGCACAATTTCTGCAACATCTAACACTTGCCATTCTGTCCCTGAGATCCAGCTAACTTACTGCACTTCCTAATGCGTCACAACACTAGTCTACAACTGCATAATCCTTCCATCACTGCCTGCACAATCCATATAGCACCACCATTTGCTTCTCAAACCTTGCCAGCTTAGCCCTCGCAGCATCAGCGCATCACTAGAACTATGGCATTCTCTTCATTTGTAGCAACAGTTCCTGCACTTCAATACTGCATCTCAGTCATAGATCCAACTCAGAAACATCACAGATTCATCTCTCAATTGCAGTTCATTGCAGTTAACAACCCTGCACTCTCCTATGACTCCATTGTGCTTACACGGAATCAGTTCCAACTACTAAATCACCTGATATTGCAACCTAGCATTCATCTAATTCCATTGAATCCAGTACCACCACCTCAGCTGCAACATAACCATTACTCCCATCTTATTAGCACAACCATCTCTGCAGCACGTACCAACTTCTGCAACTCCATTTGTTGTCCTGCAACACAACCCACCAGCACCAGTTGCACAACCTGAACATAACTGCAGTTTCCTGTTCACACCCTCAAATCAAAAGCAGCAGCTTCTTAATCTCACTCTCGACTGCAATACGAATTCCAGTTTCAACGGCATAATTCCCAATCCTGCACATAACACAGTAGCTGCAACAAAGCCATTCATCGTCTCCGCAACCTTCTACTGCGACCAACACCCACATGCCTTGTAACAATCTCCATAGCCACTACCACCTGCAATTCCACCTTCTAAGCCTTCTCAAGCACTCTTTTACTGACTTTCTGGACCTAAACTCTGCCCACATCTCGTCTATTGATTGAACTTTCATTGTGGACTCATGGCTGCGCTGCACTTCGGTTCCCTGCTGGCTTTTAAATCTGATCCTAAACATTTCAAGACAACCCTTGTACTCAACCCTGAACAATGGCTATAACCGACAACAACTCCTCCTTGAACTGCACCTGCAATTCTTTGTCTTCCCTGTGAACTCACTGCAAACCATATCTCCTCCATAACTCAGCCAATTTCTCTATCTTGGTGTTGATCCCTGGACCCTTGACAAACACCACAAGAACCATGGCTAACAGATGTAGAGAATTAGACAGGAACAACACTCAACCACTTAGGCCTTTTATCGACCATGTTATGAGCGTGAAACTTGTAACTGAGAGCCAGCAAAGTTTGTTGTTGTATGAGCTCTCTTTCAACCTGCATTACGAATTCATTCACAACCCATCATCTCTAATCATTCAAACTTCTAAAATATTTCAATCGAAGGCAGCAGATTGTCTTCTTCACTGGCTTTTCTTGCCGTCCATTTTCTATCCAAACTGCAGTCAATCGAATCACAACTGTTGTCCTTCTCGGTATCTAAGCCTGGTTCTTGATCCATTCCATCTCTGTCTGAACTTTCCGGCATAAACCCTTATTACGGCAGTCAATCTATTGGGATATGGATATTATCTGTATAATCTTTTTGCTCGAAGATGACGGTGACTTTTCTATTTCACTACGATGAAACTGAAAATGGTGGTAGCAGCATATATGGTCTTCCATGAAAGAAACAACAAAGATGTTGGTGGTTTATCCTTAGCAGCCATTGAAATACAAATTTTTCCTTTACTCTTATTTCTCGTCTTTCTGCAATATGATGGAAGTTTTTCATAAGTAATCTGGGTGCAGTTACAGTTTGCAAACTATCGTCAGCTTAGTTTCTCGTTGTCCAAAGTTTGAAGGTTTTCATTCAGATGACGACCAGGAGGAAAAAGATTAGTAGCCATTGAAATACAAATTTCTCCATTACTTCTTTTATTTCTTGTCTTTCTGCTATACTAGTACGACTGTTGCCACGGTGGGAGGGCCGACCGAAGAGAAATATGAAGATGTGTTTGTTTGCGATTACTTTCATCCCGTTTAAGAAAAGGCGATACTTTCATCCCGTTTCAAAAAAAAGTGATACTTTAGACCCGTTTCAGAAAAAGTGATACTTTCTCCTCGTTTCGTAAAAAGTTATACTTTTGCCCCGTTTCGAAAAAAATGATACTTTCGCCACGTTTCAGAAAAAGTAAACAGAGCGAAATTATCACTTCTCCCGAAACAAAGTGAAAGTATCACTTTTTCTGTTATGCATCCTTTGTGGTTGTTGCATGATGTGTTATGCATCCTTTGTGGTGGTTTGTATAATGACTATGCATTTAATTTTCGAGAATTGTGCCTAAAATGAAAGTATCACTTTTCTTGAAACTGAGGGACTACATCGTCTTATTAGTTGCAACGGAAAATTAGTTGATGCATAAACCAAAATATGGTTACATAAAGTATTATGTCCTTTGTGGTGGTTTGCATAATGGATATACATTTAATTTTCTAAAATTGTGCCTAAAATGATAAATACCTCCGAATTTTTTGTAAAAACTCAAAATTTGATATTGTTGTTTGTGCTCGTTGGATAGGTTTTTTTATTAGCTTTCCAACGAGATAAAATTTGTAAAATTCCGAGGCACGGATTTTTAGATATGTTATATTAAAGTTTGTTTTCCAATTATACCCCTGAAAAGATAGGATACACAATGAGTTATAGTAATTGGACTAAAAGGAAGGGATATTTTTGGTTTTTCGGCCCTAACCATTTCCAATCTTTTTGTGTCAATTGATCACTTACATTTTACAAAAAAGTGGCCATACTAGTACGACCGTTTCCACGGTGGGAGGGCCGACCGAAGAAGAATCTGAAGATGGAGTTTGTTTGCGACTACTTTCGTCCCGTTTAAGAAAAGGTGATACTTTCACCACTTTTCCCGAAACGGAGCAAAAGTATCACCTTTTCTTAAACGGAAAATTAGTCGATCCATAAACCAAAATATGGTTGCATGATGTGTTATGCATCCTTTGTGGTGGTTTGCATGATGGCTATACATTCAATTTTTGAGAATTATGTCTAAAATGAAAGTATCATTTTTCTTGAAACGGAGGAGTACATCGTTTTATTAGTTGCAACGGAAAATTAGTTGATGAATAAACCAAAATTTTTCTACATAAATAATTATATATCCTTTATGGTGGTTTGCATAATGGATATACACTTAATTTTCTAAAATTGTGCCTAATATGATAAGTACCTCTGAATTTTTCGCAAAAACTAAAAATTTGATATTGTTGTTTGTGCTCGTTGGATAGGTTTTTTTATTAGCTTTCCAACGAGATAAAATTTGTAAAATTCCAAGGCACGGATTTTTAGATATGTTATATTAAAGTTTGTTTTCCAATTATACCCTTGAAAAGATAGGATACACAAAGAGTTATAGTAATTGGACTAAAAGGGAGGGACATTTTTGGTTTTTCGGCCCTAACCATTTCCAATCTTTTTGTGTCAATTGATCACTTACATTTTACAAAAAAATGGCCATACTAGTACGACCGTTTCCACGGTGGGAGGGCCGACCGAAGAAGAATCTGAAGATGGAGTTTGTTTGTGACTACTTTCGTCCCATTTAAGAAAAGGTGATACTTTCACCACGTTTCCGAAAAAGTGATACTTTCGCCCCGTTTCGGAAAAAAGTGATACTTTCTCCCCGTTTCAGAAAAAGTATCACTTTTTTCTGAAACCGAGCGAAAATATCATTTTTTCCGAAACAGAGCGAAATTATCACTTTTCCCGAAACGGAGCAAAAGTATAACCTTTTCTTAAACGGAAAATTAGTCGATCCATAAACCAAAATATGGTTGCATGATGTGTTATGCATCCTTTGTGGTGGTTTGCATGATGGCTATACATTCAATTTTCGAGAATTATGTCTAAAATGAAAGTATCATTTTTCTTGAAACGGAGGAGTACATCGTTTTATTAGTTGCAACGGAAAATTAGTTGATGAATAAACCAAAAATTTTCTACATAAATAATTATATATCCTTTATGGTGGTTTGCATAATGGATATACACTTAATTTTCTAAAATTGTGCCTAAAATGATAAGTACCTCTGAATTTTTCGCAAAAACTCAAAATTTGATATTGTTGTTTGTGCTCGTTGGATAGGTTTTTTTATTAGCTTTCCAACGAGATAAAATTTGTAAAATTCCAAGGCACGGATTTTTAGATATGTTATATTAAAGTTTGCTTTCCAATTATACCCCTGAAAAGATAGGATACACAAAGAGTTATAGTAATTGGACTAACCATTTCCAATCTTTTTGTGTCAATTGATCACTTACATTTTACAAAAAAGTGGTCATATAAAGGTCCTCCCTCGCTTCGCTCGGTCGGCCCAATTATGGAAGTTTTTCTGGGTGCAGTTATAGTTTGGAAACTATCGTCAGCTTAGTTTCTTTTTGTCCAAAGTTGGAAGGTTTTCGTTCAGATGATGGCCAGGAGGAGAAAGATTGGCAGCTTCATCACGATCTTTCAAAGAATTCTCTTTATGAAATTTAAAGTATTGTATCCTTCTTAGACGAAACTGCCAAATTTGAAGGGATTGGATTCCCTCGCATCTGTGTGTAAAAGCCAAAGTCACTAAGAGATGGTATACAATCCCTCGCATCTTTAAATTCACAGATTGTAGAAACCAGTATATGATGTTTTCAGTGGTTTTGATGCATATTCCAAATTCATATAATTCTCTGCTTGTAAAATCAAAGTTGGTTTAGAATGTACTTACATCTTGTGAATGTCAGGTATAGCTGGACAAACCAAAAAACTACAATATTGAAGTGTGTTGCTGATTCAGATGATTCTCTGCTTAATTACTCTTCTGAATTAGATTTTGAAAGCCATCTGGAAGAATCTTGTGAAGAAGCATACCATGATGGTCACTGAAATTTCTATGAACAGCTTGGAACAGACCCATTGCACGAAAAACAATTTTATCATTTTTTTGATTTTTTTTTTCATCAACTTAAATTGGAATCAATAGATGTCAGTGTTGCTGTGTTTCAATAGAACATCCACCATCCAAGCCGCAGCTTATGCCCAGGCTGCTCCCAAATACCATGCTTCTGTAATTTTGTGCAGTTTGCGAGTAACATAGAATATCTGTCTGAAGGTTTCTGCTTGCCAGAAATTTTCCAGCAACCTTATTCAAGTTTGATAAATAAGCTAAAATGCATTTCAGAAAAAATGCATCCAGAGAGAATGTTATCCCATTGACCAATGGCCAGTACTAGCAAGACTGCACATCCCACTAGACTCTGAAATAGAGACCTAAAAGTTGTAGGTCCCCAATAACGAAAAACGGGAAATAGGTCCCACTTTTACAAAAGATGAATCATGTGGGTGCCACCTAAAATACATAGTCAACGATTCTTTTCAACAAAACACTGAAATTTAAAACTGTACAGATTCTACTTTTGAATAAAATCATAAAGAACACATAAGATCATGTGATATTTAGAGTTATGATGAACGATGATGATGATGAAATGATCAGATAGTTTACAAAAAATGATTAAGCATTTTCTGATTCCATGTATTTGAGTTGTATTTACTCTAAATCATAACAACCTACGATCTGAAATTCTGAACCCTACGATCAAATAAATCCTTAAAATAACAAAAAAAAGAAAACTCCAATAAAATCCCTAATGCTCTTTAAGAACCTGCGGATGTTGTTCGTCTTGATGGAGTTGATGTTGTTGATGATGATCTTCACTATTTTCAGCAGATGAAGGTTGAAACAACATTGCAGTAAACGGCAAATGTCTATTATTATAACCACCACCACCACCATTGACAGCACCACTACCAGCAACCGAGTACTCCAATCCAACTGGTTGACATAAATCTAAACGGAACATCGACTGATGCTGCGAAGATGATTCAAACTTCTGCTGCACACCGTTTAAAAAGTTGTTGTCACAACCACCATTATTGAGTTGATGACTCGGCCGATTCGACTCAGAACAAGTTTCAGTCATAGACACAGCAATGGTTCTTGTACCAGTAGCAGCAATGATAGATGATTCAGCATGATGAAGTAACCATTCAATAGTTTCACCGTCAAATTTATGACCTAGTTCGCGAGTTAATTGAAATATTCTCGCTGCACATATTGCTGGTACCCTCACTCTTCTCCCTCTTCCGTCCACTTTTGTATGTCTATCTCTCGATGATGATGATCTTTTCGCAAGCGTCTTCTTCACTGGTGTTGCTGATTGTTGCTGCAGAATTGACAGTGCTTCTTCTTGTTGTTGGTGTTGAAGAACCAAATCGGAACTCATGATTAGCTAGGGTTTTGTTTGATGGAAGACTGAGTTTATTTCCGGTTTAGTTAGGGTTTTAAGAAGAAGAAGAGATTTGAGAGATGAGAATAAGGGAAAATGAAAAGTTTGTGATTTACTGGGTCCCACCTAAACAGTTTATATGATTCTCGTGATGGGTAGATATGGAAGTTATTGTACTCCTTGTTTCGACGTGTATCTCGAGAAGGGTTGGCGAGGTTCTTGAGGAGTTTTGAACGGTGGATGATTGAGGTGTCACGTATGTCTTGAGGTGGATGATTGGTTATTAAAGTACAACAATTATATATCAGGAAATCCATGACTGGTAGGGGCCATCGAAGTGAGACACGTGTTGCCAATCTTTTGAGATTTTTTAATAAGGATAGTGGGGTCCTAGGTTGCCTTCGGGGAAAGGATTTTGTGGGTCCCACTTACTTTGTTTTCCAGTGGGTGGGTCCTTTCGGGGAAGGTTTTTCCTCCGGGACTTATCGCCGTGAGAAATTCCGGGAAACATATTTTGGACAAGCAGCATTGATCGGACGGAATGAGTCGTGGGTATTGTGATACCTGTGGCTGTTTCTAGAGCGTCCCAGCAAAGAGGTGCAAATGAAATGATATCTGACTCGACTAACAAACAAGTTTTTTTTTCTTTTTTTTTCCAACATTGAGATTTGGGACATAAATGGTACACATTCATGAGGCTACATTCATTACAGGGAACATATCACATAATAATTAAAATCAGAATTCTCTCCTACAAGTATTGCCATCAGAGAAAAATAAAGTTCCTACCTAAAAAATTCAACAGAAAAGTGATAGAAACACAAAATGGTTTTAGGAGGATCCTTTTTCTCTGCATTGCTTCAATTCGTATTGATAATTGCATTAACGGCATTTTTCGTCTATTTTGGTAAGATTAATTTACTTCCAATTTTTCATTTTTCTATTTTTTGTTGTTTGTTTTATTCTTTCTCTGTGAAAAATCTTCGTTGAAAAAAGAAATGCATACAAACATCAAACATCACTTGATTTACTTTTACATAGTTAGAGATAAGCAATGTAATTGTTTCAGGACCTAGAAACTTGAAATGCGTAATTTTTTTAATGTGCCAAAGAAGAGCAGATGGTAGAATAATTGGATTAGCACGCATAAATAGACTCTCTAGTAGAAGAACCATGTGTACCAACTGCCTTAACATCATCGGCAGTATCTGTTATTGATGACAATTCAGATTAGGATTAAATCTTTATAGATGGATTTTTTCAGAATATTATGGCACCATGGATGGTCTACCGGATTAATCTCTATCTTCGAAACATACTTCGGCTGTTTGTTAAACCAAAATTACATTTTGCTAAAGAGATGTTTTGAGAACTTAAAAAATCTTGTAAAATGCAGACAATTTATTGAGAAAATTCTCCGAAGCAATGGCTGGTCTACCGGATTGAAAAAGTTGATCCAGGAAGGTCAAACATGGATCTAAAGTTTCTCTCCCCTTGTTCGATGAGACGATTTAATTGACAGAGCTTACCAGCACCGAAGTAAAACTTATGAAAGGAAGTACAACTTAGTTTTCTTTTTTGTAACATCAGTTGTATAGATATTTTCTTCTAGTGCACATCATTTTGGTTCTTTATTTATGTTCTCTTTCTGAACACTAGTAATGCCACATGTCCGATGCACATGCTTGAATTGGATTCTTTTAACAACACCAAATTTGATAAAATAAAAATTTGATATCATTGTTTGTACTCATTACGTAGATAATTTAAAGAGCTTTCCAAATATGTTAATTTTGCAAAAATCCGATGTGTATTTTTAATGATATTTAAGTTTTAATTTTTTTGATCTATTTTTAAAACAATAGCATTCCTGTAAATATAAAAATATTAACAATGGAGTAAAAGTTTAGTTAATGGGGGTATTATTTTCATATGAAAATGCTTCACCAAACAATTACCTATTTTCTTTATATTAGTATAAGAAGATTACTACGAATTGAAATCATATTTGTGGTTTGAAGTAGTTGTGAACCCATGTACTTACTGGCAATCCGTCGATCGTAATGACATGTTCAAGAGTTACAATCCATATCCACAACGGATGATTCTATACGAGCCGTAAAAGTGAACTAAACAAAAACCGCTCACACACGGAAAACAGGTGGGCCCCGCTGGTGGGGAAAAGCAGGGTCCCATTTAAGGGTTGGATGTGTGTACGCAGTTTTAAGGTGATTCATTTTCACGGTTTCTCAACAAAAAAAAAAAATTGATCCACAACAGGGAGTTGTTAATAGGGGGAAAGCCACTTTTAATAAAGGGAAAACTGACTTTGATCAATTATATTTGACTTCCGATCATCATTGGGTGTATTTAAAATAAGCTTTCCCCGTATCAAAATATATTTTTGAAATTTAGTCTTCCCAAAAAGTCCACTTCCCTTTTAAGTTTTAACCTTATTTTTTAATTATTAATCACGTGTACTAAGAAACCCTAGATAACATCCAATACTGAGATTTTTAGTTTGATCCCGAATGTTAAAGAAAATATGATCTTAGTATTTAGTATTTGGAGTTGTTTTTGTAATCAGAATTGTTCATGCAAAATTGTAATCTTTCTCCCGCCTTCATCAAATATGGTATTTATTTTAATTAGGTATTCACCGAATATTGTAGCACGAATATGATTACCAGTACATAAATTCTGATTTAATTTATATGAAGTGATATGCGAGAGAGCACGATGCACATCAAGTCCTAAACGACATAGTAGAACATACAACACCCTTCATACTTTAAACATCGACAAGAGACCCGATTTTGTCAATAGTAAACTAAATATGCTCATTCCCCATCAAAATCTCAAGTCATCTCATATTCTCGTCTCCCAGAACGACATGGCTCTGGCCATTTATCATCTTCCTTCATATCTCGCTATTAGAGATGATCCTAAACTCCGAATAAAAACAAAAAATTGATAGGGGAAAGTTTATTATCATGTCCACCCAATATTGACCGAATTGGCTTTCCCCCTAATAAAATTGGCTTTCCTCCTATTAATACTATTCTCCAATTTGGAAACCCTTCAGACACCCGCAGGTCAAGCAACTACAAGGCTAGAAAATGTCATTTTTCAAAAAAACTATTTTTTGGACCATGACTTTTTTAGGGGACTATAATTTGATTAGGCCACCTTCCCTATGATTATAAGGGGTGGATGATACGTTTTGATCTCTGTACCTTGGTAGCTATTACTATAAAGGCGGAATTCATAATAATAATAGATGATAAACTTAGAAAACAGAGACACAAGTAGTAATTCGAAGAAAATATATTCTCTAGATTATGAACAAGAAAACGATTACAATTCTCTCTTTGTTACGCTCACAATCTTCTCTAAACAGTGGATTAACCTTAAATTGTTTGCCAAGCTTGCACAAGTATTGTTCCAAGCTTTCTATAGGTTTTCTATATCTCTTCCTCCTTCAGCTTTTAGCCAAAGCTATATATTTATAGCCTTCATCGTACTCAGCTGACCAAGGACTTCTATTAGGAATCTATTTCCTAAACAAGAGTATTGCCTAAAACAAGACTCTTCCCTAACTAGGAATTCTGCCAAAACAAGGATTCATGCCTAGAGTAGGATTCTTCCCTCAACTTAGCTTGATGTTAACTAAGTTCCCTAAAGGAGTACGGATACACCTGTATCATGGGTCCCCCTTTGAAGAACTTGAACACCCGTGATAGTTAAAAATGAAGGTTAGGGATCTCGAGAGCCCCTTTTTTCTTGTTAAACCACTTGGCCTTGCTAGGAACTTGACCTTTACATCCAATTAGAAAAGCTTCTTTATCTCCTTGTCGTGTTTTAGTCACTCTTCAGTCAAATACGCAGTCTTCCTTGAGTGGTTCTTCTCTATCAAACCATAAGTCTTATACCCGTGGTAAGATCATAGTGTCGTCACTGTCATCATCTAGTAATGGTGGTTCAAACAACTTCAAGTATTCGGCATTTATAACCGAGTACATTCCTAGATAAGGTGGAAGATCCATACGAAAGGCATTATCACAAATTTGATCGAGAATACGAAATGGTCAATACCTCAATGGCTTCAATTTCTTACCTTCCCCCTTTAGTCGTTCCTTACCTAATTTTAACCATACCAAGTCACCAACACCGAAATTACAAGGCACAAGATGCTTGTCATGCTTTGCTTTATATTTGGCTTGTGACTTTTTTAATTGCGCTTCAACAGTTGCATGAATATGAGATATCTTCTCCAAAAACTTTTGTGCCTTTTGTCGTTCACTTCCTTCCTTTCCCCCCACTGAGGTATCACTAGAAAATACTAGATTAAAAGGACTAGGTGGTAAGTAACCATAGCACGTCTCAGAAGGATATTTTCCCGAAGAACTATGAACTGCTATATTGAATGCAAATTATAGATATGGTAAACTCTCATCCCAAGTTTTAGGATGCTAGGAATTATATCCCCTTAACATGTGAACCATAGTCCTGTTGACCACTTCTGTTTATCCTTCTGTTTGTGGATGAAAAGCGGTACTCTTCTTCAACCTAGTGTCCATCATCTTCCATAAAGAATCCCAAAAATGACTAAGCAATCGACTATCCCTATCAGAAATATTCAAAGTAGGTAAACCAAAATGCTTCCACACATGCTCAAAGAAGAGATTTGCTGCACCGGCTCCTGTTACCATCTTTGTACATGGAATTAATGCAATCATCTTGCTGAATCGGTCGACCACAACGAACAAGTAATCATAACCATACTTGGTCTTCGGTAATCCTCCAAGAAAATCCATAGAAATACTCTCCCAAGGCCTTGATGGTACTGGTAATGGTAGATACAACCTACATTTTCTGTTGGAAGGTTTAGATGTGCTGCACAACTTACACCCTCTAACTAACTTAGTCACATCATCTTGCATATTTGTCCAAGAGACATAACAACGAAGGTTAAGAAGAGTCTTATTCATCCCAAAGTGTCCAGCAACTCTGGATGTGTGTGACTCTCTCAACCATTGTAAACGATCTCAATCTTCTAGAATGCAAAGTAACTGACCCTTGTATAACAATCCATCACGGAGTTCAAACTTGCATCCACTCTTTACACCTTCTTGAAGTCTTTGCTAGATGCGTATGACTCTGCATACTACAATCGGCTGAATTCTCATGGCCACCATTAATGCTCGAACTGGTGGACGAGACAACATATCTGCCAACTTGTTTGTTACTCCCTTCTTGTACTTAATGAGAATATTGAAACTCATCAAGTAAGACATCCATTTCATGTGTCGGGCTTGTTGTAGTTTCGTCTGTGCGTGTAGATACTCTAATGGTTTGTGATCTGAATGTACCACTACTTCTTTACCTAAGAGATACACTCACCAATGCTTGATACATTGGTATAAAGCATAAAATTCTTTGTCGTAAGGTGCGTAGTTTTTAATAGCACCTGAGAACAATTCTGAATGGTACTCTACTGGTTTACCATCTTGCAACAATACTCCTCCCAATGCATAGTTAGAAGCGTCGGTCTCAACTTCAAAAGTACGATGTAAGTTAGGAAATGCCAACACCGGTGATTCTAAAATCTTCCTTTTTAGTAACTGAAAAGCGTCTTCATGGGTTTGCTACCACTCAAACTTTGCCTTAGCTCCCGTAAAACCATGTAATCATCCTGCAATAGTCGAAAAATGCCGGATAAACTTACACAAGTAGGTGCAAGCCCCTAAGAAACTCCTGATTTCAGTTACAGTACTAGGTCTAGGCCACTTAGTGATCACTTCAACCTTTCTTGGATCGATCTTCCGTTGTCTACCACCAATAATGAATCCAAGGTACACCAACTCCTCCTTTCCAAACTCACACTTCTTTACGTTCAACTTCAGCTGGCCTTCATGTAACACTTTAAACACCTTCTCAACGTGAATGAGATGCTCTTCCCAAGTTCTGATGTATATAAGGTCGTAACAAATCATTCATCAAACGCATAAGCGTTGCTGGAGAATTACACAAACTAAAAGGCATCACTAACCATTCGAACAAGCCTTGTTTGGTTTTAAAAGTAGTTTTCCATGTATCATCTTATCGAACTCTCACTTGATGGTATCCAAATTTGAAATCTAACTTTGTAAAGACTCGATCTTTTTCCAACTGATCCATCATATCGTCTATCCTAGGTAGAGGGTAATGATTCTTGATAGTGATCTTATTTAATGCTATATAATTAATACACATACGCCAGCCTCCATCTTTCTTTGGTACTAATGATACCGCTGATCCGCAAGGTGAAGCACTTGGCACTACCATTCCTAATTCTAGGAGTTCTTGGACTTGTTTCTTGATCTCATCAGATTCCTCTATGGACGTGCGATAAAGACATACATTAGGAAGAGAACTCTCACCGGTAAACATAATTTCATGCTTCACACTCCTCTTTGGTGGTAACCCTGTGACATCAAAAATAAATCATTGTATTTCAACTTCAACCTTTCTAGGTCGCCTTCTTGTTGTGCAGTCAAGGCTGCCAAACAAACTCTACTCGGATTCTCCTCAAGAGAACAGATCACAAGGAGAATGAACTTTGTGCTAGAATTCACCAGCCGCTTAGCCTGAGTGGTTGTAATCAAGATTGCTCCCTCTAGAGGAGAATCTATAGCCCGAATCACAAAACTTTATCCATCTTTGGTAAAGGTGTACTTTTGTTCCCTCATGTGTAGAGTTGCATCTCTATCCCATAGGTAAGGACTACCTAGTACTACCTGACAAAAATCCAAAGGAACTATGTCACATGTAACTTCGTCAGTATATGAATCATCTAAAGCAAATTTGAACGTGCAATGTTGTGAAACTTGTAAGCCCCCTTCCTTTTAAAGCCATCCTAAAGGGTATGGTTTAGGATGTTTGATAGTCTTCAATCCTAAATTCCACACCAAAGAATGTGAAAGTAAATTCTTCTAACTGCCCGGGGTCAATAACAACATCAACTAGTGATGTTTTAACTTGCATCTTCACTGTAAAGAGTCGTTACCTAAGATAATCTTTTGAAGGTCTTTATTTTGCCCCTGTCATAAGAGAGAGCTTTGAATTGGGTTCCGTTAGTCCATGGACTTCTTTTGGAGTTTGAGCGACTAGCGCTGCGCTTTTGGCTTCTTTCCTCTGCAACCCTTTAGGCTTTAGATGAGGGTTCTTAACCCAACACTTGTCTATAATGTGACATGTTTGTTTGCAATGGGTGCAAGTCAAACCTTTCTTGTCACTAAACTTCCCTTCTTCTTTGCTCCTTTTACCTCCTTTTGCAGTGGTACCTCCAGATTTCACCTTAGTATTTCCCTTTGAATCAGATTTCTTAAGCCTGCCTTCAATGTCATTAGCTTTTATACTTGATTCGGAGATAGAATCCACCGATAACATCTTCAACTCCTTCCGTATATACTCATGAAACCCAGAAATATATTTCATATAGATAACATAATCTCCCAAGTCTAAATCCAAAATCATAGCTTGATTCTGAAATTCCGAAGTATATTCTTGCACGGTTTGGTTGTAAGTCTGCTTCAAGTTGTACCACTTGAACCATTTTTCTTCAAGGTAGCCAACCGGATAAAACTGCTTCCTTACAACTGCCTCGAATCTTTTCCACGAAAATACTCCCTTACCTAAGCTTTGTCTTTGATAATATTTCCACCAGGTTAGAGCATGATTTTGTAGCTTCAATGCCGCGAAATCAATATTTTCCTTTGAACCATATTCAAAGAAAGAAAAATATGTCTCTAGATGTTCAATCCAATCATCCAATTTTTCTACACCGACACTCCTATCGTAGTGGAATATCAACACAAAAATCAATTTTATGATTCTTACTATGAGGTTTAGTTGATGTAGGACTTTTAAGAAACTCACTTTTCTTGTCTTCTTCCCATTCTTCTTCTTCTTCTTCTTCTTCTTCCGAATCGTCTTTTTCCGATTCATATTTTTCCGAGGCTTTAGGAGAAGGTGTAATCTTTTTTTTCGTCTTCGGATTGGGTGTATGAGAACGAATACATTTAGTAAATTCTTCCAGGGTGGTTTTAATCGACTTCATGTTTGTTTGTAGCGTAGCCACCTTTTCTTCCATAGTTTGTGGTTCGCTATGCTTAGGTTCATCATCTGACTTTGTCATCCTTGATCCCCTTGTTCTCCTAACGTCTTCTAACTTCTCAAGTACCTCACAAAGCTTTATGTAGAGAGATCTAGTGAAAACCATGAACCACAGGGATCTACCCTAAAAACGAACCTTGCTCCTGGTACCAACTTGATACGTTTTGATCTCTGTACCTTGGTAGCTATTACTATAAAGGCGGAATTCAGAATAATAATAGATGAGAAACTTAGAAAACAGAGACACAAGTAGTAATTCGAAGAAATATCTTCGCTAGATTATGAACAAGAAAACGATTTCAATTCTCTCTTTGTTATGCTCACAATCTTCTCTAAACATTGGATTAACCTTAAAATGTTTTCCAAGCTTGCACAAGTATTGTTCCAAGCTTTCTCTAGGTTCTTTATATCTCTTCCTCCTTCAGCTTTTAGCCAAAGCTCTCTATTTATAGCCTTCATCGTACTCAGCCGACCAAGGACTTCTCTTAGGAATCTATTTCCTAAACTAAGAGTATTGCCTAAAACAAGACTCTTCCCTAACTAGGAATTCTGCCTAAACAAGGATTCTTTCCTAGAGTAGGATTCTTCCCTCAACTTAGCTTGGGGTTAACTAAGTTCCCTAAAGGAGTACGGATACACCTGTATCAGTGGCCTAAAAGGTGGAGGTGACTAAGTTACCCTTTTATTAATTAAATAAATAAATTTTTAATAAATTTTATTTTAATTTTTAATTTTTAATTTTTTTTCTTTCTTTTTGTATGTGGTTCGGCTAGGGGAAAAATAATAAATCTAGTCGAAATTGAAGTTCGGCTAAGAGAAAATATATAAAAGTTTTTTTAGATAGGAGTTCGGTTAAGTAAAAAAATTCTAAAACTTTTGCGAACGCACCGAACTGAAAGTTCGGTTTGCAAAGTTTTTTATGAATATAACCGAACCTTGTTCAGTGTATTTTCAGATAGGAGTTCGGTTAAGTAAAAAAATTCTAAAAATATTGCGAACGGACAGAACAAAGTTCGGCTAAGAGAAAATATATAAAAGTTTTTTAAGATAGGGATTCGGTTAAGTAAAAGATTTCTAAAACTTTTGTGAACGCACCGAACTGAAAGTTCGGTTTGCAAAAAAAATTATGAATATAACCGAACCCTGTTCAGTGTATTTTCAAATAGGAGTTCGGTTAAGTAAAAAAAATTCTAATTTTTTTTGCAAACGGACCAAACTCAAAGTTCGGTTAGGTATAAAATTTCTAAATTTTTTGCAAACGCACCGGACTATGAGTTCGGTTTGCAAGGAAATTTTTCGTTCTAACCGACGTGTTCTTGGTGTTCAATGTTTCAGGGAGATCGGTTAGAAAACTAGAGTTTTTTTTTAAACTACTCCTAGCCGAATAATACTCTGTAACTGTAACTAAAATTTCAAACCTAATTTAATGATTTATAATCGATTTTTTCAATCAATAACAAAATAAAAGTAATGGATTTGTGGGAAAATACCTCCGAATTTGTATATCCTTAAAGGGTTTGCCAGAAAAATACTTGCGAATTTGTACTTGTCGAACCAAAGCTAATTAAAAAAAAGAAAAAAAAAATTAAAAATTTGAAATTTTGAAAGAAAAAAAATTTAGAACTTAAAACTTAAAAAAAAATATTTTCAAAAAAATTCAAATAATATAAGGACATTTTGATCATTAACTAAAATGTGTGGATAATGGGTGGCTTTATTTTACTTCTAAATGTCCTCCTAAAATTGAAACCATGGTCCCTCAGGAAAAAACCATGATCCCAAAAAATGGTTCTTTCGAAAAGACTAAAGATGTCATTAAACGGGGAACTCTTTTGAAATTCCAGGCCAGCCCAACAAACTATGGAGTTAGCAAAAATAACAAAGAACAGCTCACAATCACATCCACTGTGTCCAAAATAAGCATCAATGACCTACCGCAGCCATGTATGCAGTATTCCTTTAAGAGTCGCGGCTTACAAATTTATGCACCAATTTGTAACAGTAATAAGAAAAGAGAACTTACTTTCCCTGATTGTGGGTGTTTACTGTTTAGCAAGTCCTAGCTATCTGGGCTACAAGTTTGGGCTCCTATGAATATATCACCTCATTCTAGTTGTTTCACCTGAACTAGCAGTTATCCAATCGCCTTGTAAAGAACGAACAAACATGGCATATTTCTGATTTATTATCTTGGATGGCAGATCTCTTTACTATTTAAGCTACAATATATAAGGAAAGAAATAAAATCCTTAATAGTATTAAGAGACCCAGCTTATGGCATTTATTTCTTTACTTACAAACACAAAAGAGGCTTATAATTCTATCTGCCGGGAAGAGGTTGAAACCTTGAGAAAACATGGGTTGCTCTCCTTCTAAAGCGTCGAAGGTTCGAGGTATGTTAAACAATATTTTCAGTCATTCTTTAAGTTCCTTCTCTGTATGATGTATTCTATCAGTTACTTGATTCTTCGATCCATTCGTTAGTATATTTGTTCGTTGTTTATAATCAGATCCTGAACCGGTGATTAAGAGCAAAAGTAGAACATCCACGAATCCCTTGAGCGTCATTGATGAAGAGAGTGAGAACGAAGAGCTAGAGCAAGAATTATCAGCTCTACTAGAAACTAGTTCTGCATCAAGCGTATCTGATTTACACGTTCTTACAGATGAAGATGATGATATTTCCTCATCCGAGTTTGTTGATGATGATAACACTTCAACAAAAGAAGACACAAGTACTAGCATCAATGGGGAAAACGAACAAAGGAAAGAATCTCCCAAACATGTTAAGCATACTGAGGGAAAAAAGATGAGCAAAGCTGACGAAAAGATATCCAAAATGGCTACAAAACAGGTGCGATTTACTCTTCCCAACGAAGAACTGAATAATGGTGGAGATAGGAAAATAAAGCCGAGAACAGTTCAACAACCCAAAAGGCAAACATATATTACCTCAGATGATCCCAGTGAGTTTATTGCAAATTACCCTGAAGTATTACATGAAAGGCAGATAAACTGGTACAACAATGGCTGTTATTTCGACTTGGATAGAGACGTTCAGGGTTATAACTTGAACAAAGTTCTGTATATGTTCAGGGATGAAAATACAGAATCACCATGTTCCATAATGTAACACCGACAGAAATCCAGTCCAAAGGAAGAGTAATATTATTCAATTGTAATTTCAATCCATTATGCTGTATGCCATCTTAAAGCTTTCAGATTTCTGAATACAGAATGTACCTGTTCAAGAATACCATGACATATCCAAAACATTTCAAAATGCATATAAAGACACCCAGAAAGATTTTCTTATGATAACTACAGAAATTAAGCCAGGAATAAATGTTGTATTAAAGCATGTTTACAAGGCAGGCGCAGAACTTCCATAATAATCATCCAATAACCTCTACCTCTAGTAGTGTCCATATAAATGTCACCTGATCTAATTTTAGAGAAATGTGGAACATTAGTTGCAAATGGTTTAATTACCTGCTACTAATGCGTTATCATCACAATTCCATCAAAAGAGTTTTCGGGAAAGGAAATAACAGCTGTGATTAGTTGCAAATGGTTTAATTACCTGCTACTAATGCGTTATCATCACAATTCCATCAAAAGAGTTTTCAGTTAAGGAAATAACAGCTATGATAATATCAAATTCCAAACAGCATATAAAGACACCCCAAAAAGATTTTCTGACGATGATCATTAAAAACCATGTTTAACTGTGCACTTTTACCAGGCTTGAAACTTCATAATAATTAGATAACTCTATTATCATCCATTACAAAAATCTAATAACCTGAATAAAGCAACTATTGTAGATAGTGAAAATCGCTCCTACTATGTTCTAATATTTTATCGAATTATAACTATTTACGAGAGATACCAAGATCCCGACCATGAGTTTAGGATGTTGGGTGCCAACCCCTAATCCAGTCAGACAATGTGATGACGTTCTTACTTATGTCATCCACGCAATTGCTCGCCAACGGTACAACAATGTCCTCTGGGTAACTGGATCTTGCCTCTTCCAGTAACACTTGAAAGATTTCACATTCAATGTTGTTTGTAAGCTTTGATCCATTGTAACCTCTGCAGTATAAATCCATTTATAAACAATGATAGAGTAAGGCAAGCAGTAGAATATGTGGGTGTAAAACAAACAAACTAAGTTAAGCTAAAGAACAATTCAAAAAGGTTGGTGAGCAGAAATATCTTTACAGGTATCTAATAGTTATTGTGCCTACGTTTTGGAGAAGAAAGCCCCATGTCTTGCCTCCTTCCAGCTGAGAAGAAGTGAAGAACAATCACAATGGCAGGAAATCACCAAGACATACTTGGTTGCTCATTCGCAGTCTTTCCCAAATATGACAGACAGGAGGATGCTAAAATGTTTTATTGAATACTAAAATCATTAATCATCTGACCCACAAAATACTTTATTATACAAGACATTTCTAAACTTTTTCCCAAAATATGTCAGCTCTTAAGTAATTGAAAACAAGGTTGAAAGATAAATTTATTACACAATGTCACTCTTAACCCTTTAGAACCAGATATGTTACTTATTAGCAACATATCTTGCATAGACGCTGTGATTTTGTGATACACGTGGGGGTTCTAAAGGTTTTGAAATGTGTCATTTTCTAAATTTTAGAATCCTTTTTTTTTTAAATTAATCTTGTGATTGCCTCAAGGCACCACACCACCTTGTCAAACTAAAGTTACTAAACCACATCTCACCGCATAACAGCACATTTCAAAACCTTTAGTAAAATCTTGAACAGTGTCAAATTGTCAATTAATCTACTTTAAGCAAAATGTGGTAAATTATTTTTTACAGAAGATCTAATTTACGCATACAACACAAACTTTAAACCCAAAGCAAAAGGGACCTTGACTAAGCAGTCATATTACTTCCATTCATTTGTTAGCTATAAGATACATAGAGACATTTAATTTTTTGATTATTCAAAAAAGGATACTATTACCCAAGTTACATTAAGGCGTAGATTCACATAAAAAACGTGTAAAAAATGCAGATTAACCGCCATGGACAGTGCCACCAACGAAAAAAAAAAAAAACCCACCATCCAGAGAACATTTCCACCAGCATGAGCTACCAAATAGTAAATACTAGTTATTAGGAACGACAAATATACCGTAATTGCATAGCCAGTTTGATCAAGACTTTTCACAAGTAAAGACTTGTATGAGGCTGCAAATGTTTATCTAAAGCATGTTTGCTGGATCGAAGAGTGTGATTGATAAATTTCAGTAATATAACTAACATAATAGGTAGCTAGTTTTTATCTTTTCTTATTCACTTGGTGGCAGTCTTTCTTTCGCTCGTTGATGGTAACATTTTGTGGCCATTTATCTACGTTTCATGCACGCATATTGTGTGAATCTATGCCTAAATGTAACATCAGCAATAAAATCCTTTTAAAATCTCTTAATTAAACCTTCGAAATCCAAGAACCTATATCGGCATTCACATATAGAACCTGAATTGATATTTATGTATTTACTCTCATTCAAGTAGGTATTTACAGAATTGCTGCTTCATGTTACCTAGGTAAGCTTGAAATTGCCAAGCCTTTGTTAGTACTAATACGAGTTTACTAATTCACCTAGAAATTTGCCTTTGACTACAACAGGACATGCACACACTTATCTATGCTTTCCCGTAGCTATCAGTAACCTCGACAAATAAAAATGAAAAAAACAAATTTTGTAGTTCAGTAAGTTGAACAGTTACTCTACCTTCTGTTTTCCTTCAGGGAAACAAATTTTCTTTACAAAGGCAAAGTAAAACATGACTGTTGAGAGATAAGACACCTGGAAATTTGGACTCTATTTGTGAAACATACCACTAAGAATGACTCTCTGATAGAGACCGCAAGCATATCTCCCTAACTAAAACATTAGCCTCGGAATAAGGCCACGAATTGTAGAACTAAAATCAGGTCAGGTATGGTCATTACTGACCATCTTACTAAAATCAGAATCAATCTAGTTTTAATTATCATTCGAAATGGGGCTAAAAAAATATAAAATAAAATTAGAATTGGTGTAAATACCTGCTGCTCAAGCGGTCATACAAGACAGAGTTATCAGTTTGAAGAACCACAACTCTATCAAACCAACGCTCAGGGAAAAAATCACAACCATGATAATCAACAATGTTTCCACCTTGTTCCATTATATCCTCAAGTTCATCACACACCTACAAATAGAAATAAGCTCAAAAATCAAAATCAATCAATTCAAAATAAGAATTAATCCACGGCAAAAGAGAAAAGATAAAGGTTTTTACCAAATCTTCATTGATGATATGACATTGTAATCTATCATCCCAACCATCATGTAAATTCTTCTCCTTAACAAGATCTCCAATGTTAATATGACGAAATTCAGTAGCTTCACTTAGTTGAGATGATGTTATTGTTTTTCCTGTTCCTGGTGTTCCTGTTATCAAAATATTAGGTTTATTTCTGCTGTTTACAGGCATCTTTTTTTTCTTTTCCAGCAATTCTTCTCTTCCTTTCTTGTGAAGTTTTTTTCTTAATATATCCATTCTTTTTCAAAAAAAGAAAAACAACTCTTATCTTCCTTCTCTGTGATTGTAAGCTGAACCCTAAAAAGAAAACAACTCTTCTCTTCCTTCTCTGTGATTGTAAAGCTAAACCCTAAAAATTGGGGGTTTTCAGTTCTCTGGGGGTTAAGAATAAGGTTAAGAAAAACTATTCGAAGCACCCATTTTTTTACTAGGGCAACCTCAGGTTCTTCTGTTCTTTGTCAGGGTCCATGAAACGAACATATGGTCATGCAACTATGCAAAGTTCAGCTCAACTGTGGGGGAAGTTTTAGCTATTGAACCATCTAATGCCATTCCAGCCGGAGGAGTACCGGTCAAAGTATGTGTGCTAATTAATCTCACGAATCCGTTAAGAAAAGGAGTATCGGGAATCACGGCTGCAGGAGTGACAAAATGGGTCAAATTATTAGAGCAAAGGGCAGCCAAATTACTCATTCCTTGGAAAGGTCCATCCAAGTAACAACTTTGTAAAAAGGCAACAAAAGTGTGCGTTTTTGACTCGTCCAGCCCGGTGAGTCAATCCTCCCTATTTTATTCCTAACTTACCCTCCCTGGTCGGGTTAGTTCATTAACCCTAGTTAGGTTAGGTTAGTTAAATTAGTGTGGTTAGGAATTTGGGTTAACCCGGATTGAAATGAGTGCTTTATAGAAACAGCACGGTTACAGGTGCCCAATTAAATATATACGACCTACATTACAGAGGTACCCAATAAAAAAATTCAGCCAATCGTTCCTAATACCCAATAAAAATTTACAGCCAGTCTTTCCAACTAAATTTATACGACCTCTATTATAGAGGTACCCAATAAAAAAATTCAGCCAGTCATTCCTAGTACCCAATAAAAAATTTCACCCAGTCTTTCCAATTAAATATATACGACCTCTATCTTGTGGGGAGACCAGTGAACAACCTTGAATAGCAATATTACAGAGGTACTAGGAACGACTGGCTATATCAATTGACTAGTTTTAGTAAAATAAATACTACACTGCCAGGATGCTTCTTTCCTCAGATTAATGCACATAGATATTTTAGTACAGGGCATTGCACAGAAATGTAAACACTTCCCTCTGCAACCCACTTCCATATCGGCATCGAACGACAAAATTGACTTGACTTGAGGCATCTGTTGTAATACTTGCTTATATAATACCCACAAAGACAGTAACAAAAGAACATGACCATCGTCCCCACAAAGAAGTCAATACCAAAATAATGTACATTTGTCATGTTCTTGATAGTAGCTTTTTTCGTCAAGTAATATATAAACATTCCACCAGAGGCTCTAAGGTGATATGCTTAGTAATTTCAGTGACAAGGGATAAATGATCAGCTGCAGCCTCGTCTACGTCGCCCATTTTAATAGAGAAAGATAAGACATATAGCAAGGGATGTTATACAAAATGGATACAACCTTGCAGTTTTTGTACAAGTCCACTAAGTAACATAAATGAAATGGACAAGTTAAAACCAAACTGAAGTAGGAGAATGTGAACAATGAGAACCTGCAACAACAACAACGAAAAATTTATGGGTTTCATTTCATAAAAGAGTGGCTGAAATTCAGTCATTGAACCTACAGATGTAGCTAATACCAACGGAATTGTGAACAATGTGAAGCTGCTTGCAAAACTGAGAAAACGGATTTTCGGTGCCCCTGCCATTAATCCTACTACACCTTAACATTAACAAAAAGAAAGAATTATTAGCATGCACTATAAGAAGATATTTACCATGTGAATGGATACCACATCACATAAATTAAGATGCAAAATTAGCTAAATAAAAAAGTTCAGTGCAAATGAGCTAAATTAAGATGCAAAATTAAATATTATTCTAGTGAAACTAGTGGATATCGAAACTAGTTTATCAAATATATATAGTGAGAAACACCTAGTCAAACCATCTCTCAAAGGGTGCATTCCATGCACAAACCATCACCTAGATATCTCCAAATATCCATCCTCAGCTAGATATCTCCAAATATCCACCCAAATTTGTAGTCAACAAGTCCCTTCTCAATACATCACGCAAAATTGCAACATATAAGCAGAGAGTATCTGGCATTGGAAATACAGCACGCAAAATTGCAGCAACTCAGCTCAAAGCATGTTACCTCTATCGGCAACGGCTCACCATTCAATAGATTATTCAGTGCTTCTTGATGACTGCTTTGAGATGCCAAGTAAAGACAGAACTTTTAGTAAATAAAACCTACCGAATTTGTAAGTATGACTTAAACAATCAAATACTTTCGGAACCTCACAAACCTTAAGTGATAGAACCCATCTATCTCATCCACATAAATAATTTGTAGAGGAACACTTGATAAGCATCTCAGGTGATGCCATTTTGTCATATTAAATCCCCTGTCACTGCTAACTAAGCCTAATCTCAGTATTTTTTTGAAGGAATTGTGTTGGTGCTTTGCTTGCAAGAAGAGCGATTAGACTTCACGTACTCAGCTATGACCTAGAACAAGCCATTGTAGTAAGTAATATGAATAGTTAAGACAAACAAACTGAAATTCATACACATACGTAACATTTAAAAACTTTTGTTTCCTATCAATCATATAATTACTGAGATTAATGAATTCAACACATACATAGGTACAGAAGAAAATGATATAACTACCTTCACTTTCTTTTGTTCACCTTCTTTATCATGTTCATCTACCTTATCAACCTGAAACAAATAAACGTTGACAAAAGTTGACTCCAAATTCAATTCGTGTAAAGTTTTTATGGTGTGGTGGTGGTGCTGATGTAAACTTTCATGCTAAGATGACCACCAACAGCACCTCCACCAGTCTAACACAAATACATGCTAATCAAACAAACCATAGAATCATGCTCAGTTTTGATTTTCATTTTTTCCTACTCTTTTCCTCATTCCCCTCCTCCACTTCCTTATCACCATGATCAAAAACCTGTAAAAACAATCAGAAATTACAATGTAGTAGTTCACAACACTAATGAAAATACTAACAATTACAAAACCCAACTCGAAAATTCCCAAACATGTTTAGATTTCAAATTACATTCAACAGTTAACTTTTCAAGCGCTTCTTGATCACTACTCTGCATAAAACAAACATCAACAACTAACTATCAAAACCATATATCCAAAAACATAATCAAAATCGGAAGTGAAAAACAAAAGAATGAGACAAGAAATTAACTTCGACCTTTAGAGAAGAGAAACCTTGAATATTGTCAGTAGAGCCATAGATAGGTTGAAGAGAATCGGAGGGGAAACAATTGAGATGATGCCATTTAGTAACATCATAACCTCTTGGATCTTTACTATGTAGACCTAATTATAGGTATCAAGAATATTATAATAATATGTATCGGGGATTTCCTTAAAAAAATTGGATTTGGGTTCTTAAGTTTGTATCGGTGGGATTTGAACAGTCGAGAGAACAATCACATAAAGAATCAGTACAAAAAGAAGAAAAATCTAACCTGGTGATAAATCAGTACCATGAATTCATCAGTTGAATCTTTTTTCCTGCAGAGGGAAAATCATGAAAACAAAGAAACAATCTAACTTGTCAAAAGCATGAAAAGAACAATCACACTGCCACCACCAACCACAACCCATCTTCCAATTCATCACCATCGCTTCAGTTCAATCTCAGATTTTCCAAACCCAAACCTCTGAAATCAAACCCATTAACACAGTAATCATCACCAACTTCTCCTTATTCCGCTCAATACTCTTCAAGAAAGTAACAATAAACAACACCCCCTTTATTAAATCTTCTACAACCCTCCATCACCTCAATATTAGGCTTCAAACATGAAAAACCTGCAAATAAAATCACCTTTTTATCTGATAAAATTAAATAGAGGTATATACATATACCATCTGGATTTGACGAATTCGTATCCACCGGTCTCTGACTCTCTGCAAGCTTGCATAAGGGGAGATGAAAATGGAAGAGAAACTGAAACATAAAATGGAAAAGAAGATACGCGCCAACCCATATAACCTAACCTAGCCACTGTACCTAACTCGACTAGGGAGGGTAATTTGGTACGAAATGGAATTGGAAAATCGGTGGGTTTAACTGAGTCGCAAAGCGCACATATTTGCTGCTTTTGAAAGAGTCCAACTATACCTGCACCTTTCTTAAGAATAAGTAATATCCCTGACCTTAGCTCAAATTATTATACGAAAAACAACCACACATGTCCAGGTTGTTTTATCATAAATACTTGCAATTTTTTTTTTTTGAAGGTTATAAGAAATAAAAACCAACAGAAAGAAAAGAACTAAACAACTACAGAAGACTCACATAATATGTGAGTGATACAAGAAGGAGGGGAGGATAACCACTGGTGTGACAGATGGTTTTCGACAACATAAGCTGCTAAGGAATGAGCCATAACATTGGCCTCATTTTTGATGAAACTAAATTCAACTGAAGAAAATTGATCTAACTTACCCTTAGCTCTGCAAATAGTGTTCTGTATACGCCAAGGAGTAGGAGAGTTGTGGTATCGGTGGGAATTAATCACAGTGAGGGAGTCTCCTTCAACAATAATTTGCTTGAAGCCCTTGTTAACAGCCAGATCTATACTTAACAAAGCTCTGTAAGCTTCTGCCTCCATAGGAGAAACAAAGTCTAACACTTTTTCTTGACAACCATCAACTCCAGACTGGGCATTTCTAGACACCGTAGCTCAAGCATATCCTTTGGGCCCAGCAACACCGTCAAAGTTTATCTTCGTTTTAGGTTGAGGTGGAGGAAACCATACAACAACAGCAGAATCTAAGATATCTTGTTCAGTAGGCAGAGTGGACTTATCCATATCAGGGTTGTTTATACTGTACCAATAAGCAGTTTCCTGTAACATCTTCTCCAACTTGATTGTAACTTTGTTGAAAATGACACCATTCCTTGTTTTTCAGATAACCCAAAACAGACAAGCCCCCAGCTTAAATTTAGCTAAGTCTCCTCCTTCAAGCAGCCAGGTATTTATATAATGAGCGACAGTCAGATTTAGCCTTTCATCGGATATAAACTCTAAATGGGAAGCAAATAAGAAGTTTTGGGAGACTGGATAATATAGCAACAGGTGTTCAAGCGTTTCAGTAGCCCTATTACACAACCTGCAGTCTGTATTAACGTCTTTCCAGAATTTTGAAAGTCTATTACCCACTGCAATCCCATTGTTAAGTAGTCTCCATAAAAATATAAGGATTTTTGGGGATAAAACTTTTACCTGCCAGAACTTCCTCCAAGGAAAATAATCAGTGTTGCCAGCATTGGAAGATGTCGGGGTTCTGTCTTGGAGAGTTCTGATGAAAGATTTTGTTGAGAACTTCCCATTGGGATGATGGATCCATAACAACTTATCCTCTGAATCTTCATCTTGATTCTTAGTAATGCAGATATTCATGATCTTATCATCTTCATGGGGAGTAAAAAATTGTTGAAGTTTCCCAACATCTCATCTGACTGGGTTTTGCAGAATAAGCTCATTCACATAAGTGGGGCAGTTCGAGAAGATTGAATTCGGATCAGACCTAATGTTGTATAGGTTGAGAACCCATGGATTATCTTTAATATTTATCTTCTTCCCATATTTAACAACCCAGCAACACCCATCTTTCATATCACTTCTGCAGTTTAACATTGCTGACCAAGTGGCCGAACATTTTTGAACTTTTTTCACTACCCAAAAGCTTTCCTTGTGGAGATACTTGGATTTCATTAATTGGCACCATAAGCAATTATCATTCTCAAGTATCTTCCACATGAGTTTCGCTATCATGGCTCTGTTTATGTGATGTAGAGTTCTGAATCCAAGCCCTCTTGTATCTTTAGATTACTCAAACTTCTTCCAGTTGATGTAATGCCATTTTCTTGCCTCTTTGGAGTGACCCCACCAAAAATTCTTCATCGTTCTAGTAATTCTTTGTAAAACCTTTTTCGAAATGAGAGAAGTGGCCATGTAGTAAGGTGGAATGAGACCTATCACATGTTTGATCATAATAGTTCTACCAGCATGCGAGAAGTGTGTTCTTTTCCAACCTGCCAACTTTGTATCAAACTTGTCATCCAGAAATACATAAGAATCAATCTTGTAAGAGGATTTTAGGATCTAGTAACCAAGATACTTATCATTTATTTGCATTTTATGAACCCCCAAAGTGTTTGCAATCTCAGTTATACGGCTTGGCGTGACACCTTTGATGAAGTGAATTGCCGATTTCTGCATGTTAGCATATTATCCAGACCAGGAAGCATAAGTACTGAGAATTTTTTGTAGAGTGTCTAACGTTTTCTCATTAAGATTTCCAAAGAGAATGAGGTCATCAGCAAGCATTAGGTGAGATAACAAGGGAGCATTGTGACATATCTTATAACCATTATATAAAGCATTATTCTCCATGGTTTGCATGAGGCAAGATAATCCTTGGGTACATAGAATAAAAAGATATGGGGATAGAGGGCAGCCCTGACGCAACCCTCTTTCAATGGTAAAAAACCCCTCTGCTTGACCATTGATGATTAAGGAAAACGAAGCAGTAGAAACACATTTCATAATTAATTCATGGGTCTTGCCAACAATGCCATATGCTCGAAGACAGTGACTAAGGAATATCCAACTACTTTTGTCATAGGCCTTACTAATATCAATCTTGAGTGCGAAAGCACCTATTATAGATGAAGAGGTGGACATGGTATGGAAAATTTCTTTAGTCTCCACTATATTGTCAATGATCATTCTTCCTGGTATAAAAGCCAATTGAGCATGATCTACAAGGTTGTTCAGGTGTTTCTTCAACCTTTGAGATAATATTTTGGTGATCACCTTATATATGACATTGGTAAGAGCGATGGGTCGAAACTCAGAAGGAATAGTTGGAATTTTTACCTTTGGGATTAAGCATATATTAGTATGGTTCAGACCAGGTGGCAGAGA
This sequence comes from Papaver bracteatum, assembly GCA_023529315.1. NCBI lineage: Eukaryota > Viridiplantae > Streptophyta > Magnoliopsida > Ranunculales > Papaveraceae > Papaver > Papaver bracteatum. The sequence goes on from JAJJWX010003657.1 coordinate 387,006, forward strand.
TGCTGAGGCAAATCACTGTTTGACAGTTTGTGTGACATCCTCTCCAACATGCTCCCAATAGCGTTTGAAGAAGACAATAGGCATTCCGTCTGGTCCTGGAGCTTTGAGGTTCTTCATATGTTTAATCACACTCCAAATGTCGTCAGATGAAGGAATACTAGCAATTAGATCACATTCTGTAGCATCCAGTATAGCAGGAGCTTGGAATTGAATTGCATACATGTGTTCGTCAGGGTTTTTTCTGAAAAGAGTTGAGAAATGGCTAACTAAGTAAGCAACCACTTCATCAGCATTGGTAACTCATTATCCATCTGTGTTGGAGAGCTGTGATCTGGTTTTTTCTTCTTCTTTAAGTAGCAGTGAGGTGAAAGATATGAGTGTTTTTGTCCACATTGGGAATCCATTGTACTTTACTCATTTGCTCATAATACTTGTATTGAAGCTGATTTATAGAATCAATTTTATCACAGAGGACTTTTTCTTCGGCTCTGGTATATCTTATATGTGCTTCTTTTTGTACGTTAAGCAGCTCAGTTTTCGTACTTTCCACAACCTGAAAGATGTTACCAAAATCTTCTCTGCTCCACTTGTTAATAGCTTTCCCAACCCCCTCCAATTTACTCATAATATCAGCATGCTGAGAAGACCAAGTATTTATCACTACATCTTGGAATTCAGGATGATCCATCCAGTAGTACTCGAGTTTATTTGAGTGTTTTCTCTTCCTTTTATTAGTTATGTGGGTATTGAGGAGTATAGGGGCATGATCACTACTAATTCTGGGTAGATGAAAGACACCATTATCCCTGAACATCATAAGCCATTCAGAAGTACATAAAGCTTTGTCCAATCTCTCATAGATAGGTTCTTCAGTAGTAGCACCATTTTACCAGGTGAAAGATGGACCTATATACCCCATGTCTATCAAGCTTATATCTTGAATAAAATCCTTGAATCCATTATTAGCAGAGTTTAGCTTTTGGATGCTTTTATGCTTGTCGGTTAAAGTACTTATGGCATTAAGGTCCCCCATTATGCACCATGGATTCTGAATTTGTGAAGTGTATTGAGAAAAATTGTTCCAAAACTCATTCATCTTCTGATGGATAGGAGGCCCATAAACATAAAATAAATCCCATTCATTCCCAATTAAATTATGAATACGGTAGTGTACAACATTCTTATTAGCACTGATGATTTTTAGGTTAGTCGAGTCATTCCATAGAACTGCAATTCCTCCACTTCTACCCGCAACAAGAATAAAATAGTAATTGTCGGAATCTAAAGAAGAAAAAAATTTACTTGATTTTACCTCGTTGAGTAAGGTTTCAGACAGAAAAGCAATTTGAGGGTTGCAAGCCCTGAGAAATGCCCTGAGATTACGGACTGTCGAGATGTTTCCCAGTCCTTGACAGTTCCAGAAGAAAAATAACATTGCTCTTGTGGCTGATTATGGACAACCACCACTCCCATTTGATAATTCTGAGATGAATAGTTCTTCTTAGCTGGTGTATCAATCTCTATTGAACTAACAATTCGTTTAGAACCAATTGAGACTCCATCAGTTTGTTGGATTTGATCTTGTTTAGAATTTGTTCTTGCTGTTTTTTTCCAACTCGTTTTCCTTTTCTTTGTTGAATCAGTAGACGAGCTGGAATAAGCTGAGAATCCATCTTCATCACTGAAGTCAGTACTCGCCTGAGGGTTACAATTAGGTTTTGAAATGGGGATTGAAGATATGTGTTGGGTAAAGGTTTTTGACTGCTTCGTTTTGGGCTTTTTGGTGCAGGTATTTTTAGATCGTTAATGGGCTGGGTTGGTGTAATGTTTTCTATGCCCAGTGGTTTAGTAATAATACCTGACATTTTACCTCTTTCACTCTTTGTTTTATTCTTCTGCAACACTTCATGAGTGGTATCAGACTGAGCAGCTCGTGTTGTTGGTTCGTGTGACGCACAGTGAACATTAGCATCATAAGTAGGTGCGTAACAAGATTGAATTCCCCTTGAATTTTTCTCTACTCTTATCCCCTTGTTTTGCAGTGACTTTTCCTTATCTGACGAATTAGCGACATTCCCAAACGACAAATAATTTCTCAACAAATTATTGCTTCGTGGAGCTTCTCTATTCGTCTCAGCTTCAACAACAACCATATTTGTCATTCTCTGAACATGCCCCTCTGAAAAGTCTGAAAAGCTTCGTGTCTGTGTTCCAGCTGTCTGATTCAAGTATGTCACCGGTTGTTTTCTCGGCAGCTGAGATTCAGGGTTGCTGATTCCGATACCGGATGTTGGAATACCGTCAGATTCTTTCTCAGTTACAGTGATCCCGTCCTCCACACAGATAGATTTCTGATTTCTACATTGATTAAGGGTTTGATAATATTGATTAGAAAAGATTAGATTCTATTACAGGGGACCTGAGTATATATACTCGACTCATTTAGACCCTTCCAACACTCACAGCTCTCACGTGCTCATGGCACATACAATGACTCTTACACTTGCACAAGACAAGCCATATAATCACTCACACTATTAGCCCCCCTCAAGGTCAAGGTGCCTTGCAAAGGGACATTGAGCTTGCGCACAGGACAAGCCATACAATCACTCACACTACAAAAAGAAATAGAAAAACAGTAGTGAAAACCAAGAGAGAGTTGATTGTAGGCGGGCTGACAGGTGACAATAAAGGCCGACTTCAAACTGATAATGGTGGTGCGGCTGATAGTCCTTGCAAATAAGTCTTGCCACTATGAAGTATCAATAGAAATAAAATCCCATACACAGCAGCACATACTAAAGAGATATCAGTTTTGAGTAGGTTGTAGTGGAATACCATGAGTAATGCTGAAATTGAATGTCTCAGAGCTGGCAGATGGTATTGCAGTAGGAGTAGGCAAACCAGAAATAGCGGGAGTTTATGAAGGGAAGTAACAAATCCATGGCTTCCAATAGAATCACACACCTAGCTGACAAACTCTGATCTCAAGAACTGTACACAGTTATTGATGCTCCACAATACTGCAAAATTACTCACCAATCGCTAGCAATTACCAATTGTATCTTCTCTTGCCAATTTAACCATCAACTTGTAAGAAATGAGCTTGTATGTAAAACCACTCAGTGAGATCTTCTCAACATTATTCAAATTATTAAAGTATTATTCCAAACACAGCGGCAAGATGTATAGGTTGGTGCATTATTCAGCACATAATAGCACATTGGATTATTGATAGAAGCAAAACGGCAATAAGAGAGAAGAACTACAGGTTGCACATTCCAAATATGTGCAAACTTAGCAACAGGTTGCATATAAACTCATAAGCAAACTCAACAAACACAACTTTAATCCAAAATCAAAATCCGCAGATTATATCCATAATCAAAACTCAACTTCAAAACTTCATACTTAGCTCTATCATCTCACACGCTCAGAAGAAATCAACACCATACATTAGGTGAGGACTGAGATGAAATAAAGAATATGAATGAAACTGAATAAACAAATTTAAGCATGTGCAGCAGAATTCAGCAACAGAGGCATAGGATGTTCAACTGATCAATTTAAGGAAGTTCCCCTATCTCTTTGGTAGTAGAAACTAACACGAACAACGTAACATCTACCAATTTTCAGCAGCAATGATCTTCAAATCCAAAGTTAACATAGAATGCTTCCTCTAATCCCGTAGGCAGCATAGGCATAACTAATTGATGATGAGAATCGAAGATGAAGATGAAATTGAAATGTTGAAGATAAAATGATTTGGGATTGAACACATGAAAAACATATATGAAGTAATCTAAGAATTTTAAATCGAGATTACCAGCAGATTTTCGATTTACCAGTCAACTAGGCAAAGCAAAATACAGATCTGAGAAGCATGCTGGATTGTGTTGTTGTAGAAGTATCAGATCGAAAACAAAACCCTAATTTCTACCGAAATCACCATTAAGTATAAGGAGATGAAGATGAGTACCAACTGTTGATGTCGAACCATAAATCGCAGATCGAGAAATTTGTGTTGTAATATAAGAGATCGGATCGAATTGAGCACAAACTTGTGATGATTTGAACGTTGATAACTCATTGGATTTTCTGATTTCAGCAACAACAGAAGATGATGATTAAGTGATTTGATGATTGTGGTTAATAAGATGAATAACGATGTGGTGGTGGTGGTGACGGAGGAGTAATAATGGTAGTGATGGTGAAGAAATCACAGGAAAGGATCGATTACCCTCAGAAATTGAATTTCTGAGTCTGATACCAAGATAGATTTCTGATATCTACATTGATTAAGGGTTTGATAATATTGATTAGAAAAGATTAGATTCTATTACAGGGTACCTGAGTATATATACTCGAATCATTTAGACCCTTCCAACACTCACAGCTCTCACGTGCTCATGGCACATACAATGACTCTTACACTTGCACAAGACAAGCCATATAATCACTCACACTATTACACACGAACACCATCAACATATTTACTAGGTGTTCTTGGTTTAAAGTTTTCTCTAATGTTATCTGAATAACGAGCGTTCTTTGGATCTCTCATCTTCTCACTGAACCCTTCTGGATCCGAGAGATGAAGCTTTTCATAAAAAAATTCCAATGTAGAGAACTGTTTCATATTATGCCCAAACAGCCCGCAGAAGTAACATAATCTTGGGAGTTTTTCATACTTGAAGTATACCGTACACTTCTTCTTTGATGGAAGAGTTAATTCCATATTGCTTCTCAATGCCCTTTTTATGTTGAGAATGATCTTGACCTTGGCGTATTTTCCCCATTTCGCGACGTTACTGTCTCGGATTGGAAGTGGTGTACCTACAGTGCTCACAATTTGTGTAACATACTTCTTAGTTTGCATACCCAGAGGAAGACCATGGATCTGCAAATTTATCTCAGTTGTTTGAAATAGGTATTCATGGGGAAGTTTTTCTCTCTCGACTCTTTCGATCAACACAAGATCATTATTTAGAGCCCAAGCTTGGCCTTCCATAACAACTTCTAAATCACATGGTTTTTCAAACTTTATTTTTTTTTTACTCAAGAAGGGCAAAATATATTAAAAAGAAAAGCATAGTTACCACAAAGAAGTGGAAACTATGACAGGGTGTTACAAAAGTTACAAAGTAACTTAGAAACTACCAAAAAGAAATTTAGCCTTAAGCTAAGATCAAAGGTCATTAACAGTTGCCCAGAACAGAAAACTAAGATATGCCCAACACTCAATTCCAGTTGTATAAAAAACTGTTTATAGAAATGTTCTCAAAAATCTTTGTACCTAAAGACCAATTGTATATCAAGCATTTTACTTCATTCAAAAGTTGGTTTGAGTTCTTGTATTTTCCTTGTATTTTGGTAAACTCCTTTTATGAACTTTGATATTTCCATTGAACCAGTAGGTATCCATGCTTTCTGTAATATTTTTTGAAGAATGAAGAAAGCATATTCACGTTTACTAGCTATCTTTATTAGGATACATCTTCTCCAATCAGTTGAGTTTAGGGCTGAACATAACCGACCCAACCCGCCGACCCAACCCACACCCGCCAAAATTAACCCGCACCCGACTCAACCCACTTAGGAGTGGGTTGACTATGGGTGAGCATGCCAGAACCCGCCATATGTTGGGTCGGTTGCGGGTAGAAACTTCCTTCACCCGACCCAACCCGCCCACCCGCCAGAATTCCCTAACCCTTAGATTATCTATCCTAGGATGAATCTCAGCCACAGAAAAGACCATACATATTGCCTAACCCTAATCATCTCAACTTTCATTCGCATCTCGCATGCACCCCTTTTCACTTCACTCCTCAGTCCTCCTCTGCGGCTGAAGTTCATCCTCCTCTGCCCGGTGTGTCAATTGCATCAATTCTCAACTCACATCACCAGATTCACCACCAGAAATCCAATAACGGAAGGTAAGATTCGTAAGACAGATTTTCTTTGATTTTGAATTTGGGGTATCTGTTCAGTTTTTTTTTTTCAATTTGGGGTAATGGGGTTTATCTATTTTTGTTATAATCTTTGATTAATCGATCTTGCGTTATGAGAGAAATTAGGTAAAATTAATTTTCTTTTTTCTTCATTTCTATACCTATAATCTTAATTCTTAAGTTTCTGGGTTTGTTTCGATTTCTCATTAATCTTATGTAAAACCCAATTTGGTTTCATGGAGTTTATATACTAGACTCTTATGAATGCTAGCCTCTATTTTTCTATGAAATTATGAAATTGATTTGTGGTATGTGGTTTTTTTTTTTATATCTGGGTTTTGTCATTGAGGTTTAATTGATGATGAAATGATATTTTGTAGTTACTATTCTAGGATTTCAAATTACATTCCTGTGAATATCTAATGATGCAACAAACACCTAATTAGGAACTTGTATTTTGTTTGTGTTTGATTCATTAGGTTTTTTTAGATTGAAGTCTAGAATGGTTCTTTGTCATTTGTTTTTGTGTCATGATTTTGATGAATTGGGTGGATCCCCTGAACTCAGTCCAAGTAGTAACTCAGCTTGAGGAAACCTACATAATGGTGGTAATCTACTAATGAAATGTAAGGTTGATGCGGCAATTCTTGTTGTTGTTGCTGTTGATATGAATAGCGATGGTAGGTTAAACTAGTGGCAGATCGATCATAGGAGTTGTGGCTTTATCATGTAAACATACCAATGCGTCAGATAACTAGACGGGTTTCTTGGTAGTACTTACCGTTGAAGTTTTGGATACAGAACTCATCATTGCTACCAGAATATTGTTATTTGTTAGATGTGAAATGCTGCAAAAATTTGTAGTAATCACAGGGTAAAGTGTATTCATATTGAAATGATTAGTTAGTGTATTCATATCGAAATGATCACCCCTTGAAGGGATGGAAATAAATAACAGATTGAAGACTAAGATTCTTAGAAACTCCATTCATAAGAGGCTAGTATATAAACTCCATTCAACAGGGATGGAAATAATAAATTACTACTGAGCCTCTTATGAATGCTAGCTGGTGTGTGTGCGTACGGGTATTTGATTAGTTGTAGCCTTGTAGGGATTTTCTTCGGAAGCCTGTAGCATTCTACCCTACTACATCACAGTCATTAGTCAATGTTGGTGCAGCTGCCGTGCTACCTAAAATACGCTGGATCAGTACAGCAGTAACATTTACTGGGATGTGCAGCACTGTCGTGCATTTTCTGAATTTGATCTTGTTTTTGATTTGATTAATTGACCATTTGATTAATTGTTGTGTCCTTTTATTATGTGAAATGTAAAATTTAATTTGTTCAGTTAAATACATAGAAATGAACCAATGAGGCAATTCAGCCGAGGGAAGAAATGGTTACAAAAACAATGTGCTACAGGTAAGGGATTTAATAACTTATACAATTATTTTTTGCATCTAAGGCTAGGCTAGGTGCTTGCTTGATGCTTCTGCTGGTTCATACTATGATATTCATGTCAGAATGTTGCTTTCCTATTGTGGTGGACCTATAAACTAAACACGTCCTTAAACTTTGAACCAAACAGGAAATGCATAAATGCTGAAAGATCTTTCTCCATTTTTGTGTTTCAGTCTTGCATGCTACTTCTCGACCAGTAGTACCATTTTGTATTTGTTGATTGTTGATTGTTGTAACTTGTTTATTTTGTGCAGGTTACCATGGTTGTAATCTCATAGATGATTGATTTCAGGCTTCCAGCGCATTCAAGGTTTAAACGTCTACATTTTTCGATGGAGGAAGATGGTCGCTTGGTATGAATCACATCACATGATCTTTATTTTCATCGGCTATTAGATTTAGAAGCCAGTTGGATAGTAATTCACGTTTTGAGATTTTAGAAGTTGAACTCATTTTTATTTTGTAAACACTTTTAGTTTTAACTTTTAAGTAACTTATGATGCTAATTGTCTGCAGTTTTAGTTATTTTTCATGTTGATACAATTCATTGAATTTTATGACGGGTTAACCCGTCACCCACCCGCTGTATAGTGGGTCGGGTTAAAACCGACCCACTATGATGGTGGGTTGGTTGTGGATGACAACTTATGTTACCCGCCATCAGTGGGTTGGGTAGTGGGTGAGGTCAATACCGACCCAAACCGACCCATGTGCATCCCTAGTTGAGTTAGCATCTGGGTCCTCCTCAAGTTCTAGGGATAAAGTTTGAGTATCGAGAAGATTTGACATTTTTGCTATGATGTCATCGAAATCATTCAGTTGTTGATTAGATGATGATGACGCCATGAGAGTGACAAGACAGGAGAGAAAGAGATAGTACATGTATTGATTTAATCACCAAGTAACTGAGTTAAACATGAAGGACAAGAAATAAACTAAGAATCACATATATGTGAGAGGAGAATCATCATAAAGATGAGATAATGATCGCCATTAAAGCGAATAAAGGACAGAGATATAAGCTCTATAAATACTAGCAATGATGGATGTAAAGCTGTCGCTGAATACTTGCGAAACTTCGCATAAAAAACCATTACCATTTGGAGGGATAGGGAGATTGAGAAAGGCTACTACTGCTCGCATGAATAACATTACCATTCCAAAGCAGATCACAAGGAGGAATAACAAAACTAATCCATTTGTGCCTCCACAAGATAAGATGACAGTCCAAATTCAAGCAATAACTGAGTCATATAAAGATTGTGCTAGGCTAGGAAAATGTCAAAGACAAGATGAGGATAAGCAGGTCATAAATAGCCAGTCACATGATGCAACTGACATAAAGAACAATGGAAAAATATCAGAGGGACAAGCAACAACTAGAACCATACAAAAGGGAAATCAATCTGGTGATACTGGTAGGGAGAATGAGGTAATTACTAGACTTTCTCATCTTGTCTTCTGTGATCATAATTTTGCTTTAAATCATTGCATTTTTATTTCCATTTATCTTTCAAATTATAAAAGATTGACAAATTTTGGCAAAATGAATTTTTTTTAACCTAAAATGTTTGTGAATTTGGTAACAAAAACATTATAAACTGAAAAAGTAGGGGTACAACAACCACACCCAATATTTCGTTCGGCAATCTGAATAAACAAACTCCAATATACTTTCAAGAGAATCAACTAGACAGTCAGACTCAATCTATAGAAAAGTATATCAAAGAGTTTATATCTCAATTTCACAATTCAATCCGCAATCAGCAAATATGAATTTGCGAGCTCGATTGAATACAAGATAAATAACTTGAACGGTACCAAATACCAATTTTCAAGGATCAATCAATTTCAATCAACAACCAAAGTTTGAATTTACCAATTGATCGATTGAACGAACAACCTGTGATATTCCTATTATATAATAACAAAATATAATACGGAAAAGAAATAATACAGACACCAGAAGTTTTGTTGAATCCACAAATGCAGAAAAACCCTGGGACCTAGTCCAGCTTTGAACGCCACACTGTATTAAGCCGCTAAAGACACTAGCCTACTACCAATGAACTTCGGATTGGAATGTATTTGAGCCCTAATCAATCCCACACTGATCAAGATACAGTTGCTCTCCTTACATCTTTGAACCCCAGCAGGATTCTACCTACTTGATTCCCTTAGTTGATCTCACCCACAACCAAGAATTGCTACGACCCAAAGTCGAAGACTTGATAAACAAATCTATCTCTCACATAAAAGTCTATTATAATAGATAAATCTGTCTCCCATAGAAATACCTATGAGTTTTGTTCCGTCTTTTGATAAATCAAGGTGCACATGAACCAATTGATAAACCTGACTTATATTCCAAAGAATATCCTAGTATTATCAATCACCTCATAATAATCATAATTGTATGGTAGCACAAAAATAAGATGTTTGTGGAATCGAAGAAACAATCAAATCAAACGATAAGACGAAGATGTTTGTGACTACTTTTTATCTTGCCTATCGAAGAAACAATCTCGAGCAAATCTTAGAGAATATAGTACTCAATACGATAGAATAGGGCAAGATCAGAATATGCAACTACAGGTAAAATAGTTGGGTCTAGATTCATAATCCTAATGAAGTCTTTAAGTCGTTAACCTGAATCTTAAGCTAGTTTTGTGAAAAACCTAGGTTAAAGAAAAAGAATGATCCAATTGCGAATTTCTTTTGGTAAAACTACCAAGGCAACTCTAAAAGTTAACACAATCCAACTAGTATCACACATGAGGTGTGGGAATTAGGTTTCCCATTTACATTATAGAGTTCTCCTTTATAGTTTTCAAATGTTAATGATGTTCAAAATTTGCAATCTAAGTTACCTTGGTAACAAAGCATTCAATATTCACCGAGTTCACGAGTTTCTCCGAAGGATTTCAATCGACGGGGCTTAAAATGTAAGCTATAACCACACTCACATTGCAAAATAAGTGGATTAGATGAAAACTAATCTTTCACCCTTGTAGGCCTTCAAAACCTCATCACTCATCTTGTAAGAGAGATACCAATAGATTAAATGACAAAGCAATGACGGACATCACCCTTGGAGGTACTCGTTAACTATACTGTTGCATACCATGATCCACATGAGCAATGACGGACATTTTCACGATATTATGCTTGGTCCATGATCCACGAAGATTATATACAAGTCAATTCCATTGATTGTTACTGGGGGCTTACCAGAGTCCGATGAACCTAAAAATTGAACCAAAGGTACCTGACATACTCAACTTCAACACAACCAAAATTCATAGGAAGCCAACGGTTGGAAAATTATACAGGCATTACACTAATCACTAAACAAGGAAGTTTAGCATCTATAACAAAAAAAAGATGTGCTAAACATAGTGTAAAATAACGAGGATTAGGAATCAACATACCTTAAACATAGTGTAAAGTAACAAAGCTAATATTAGTCTCCACCTACTTAAATTCGGGGTAGATGCAAGCACTTGAACTTCACCGTAGCTCACGAAGTAACTATAGCTCGAAGTAGCACTTGAACTTCATAGTAGCACTTGAAATTCAAGTATATAGCACATGGTTCACTGGCTGGGTTAATAATTTGGATGGAATGTAAAGCTGATGTATCTTCTGTAAAACAACATCAATAGAAATTAGAATTTTGAAACATGATGTATCTTCTTTCACTTAAACTCTGTGATAAAAACTGCATCAATGGACAACAAATATGACTTATAAAGATCTTAACTCTACATTCTATACCACCATTAGACGAGGGAAACACCTAGATTATTACTTTGATTAATTCAGAATCTGCCACAACCAAAGAATCGTGCAAATCGGCAAATACATATTACAAAAAAGGAAATCATGCCTTTTGCAAATCAGCAAATACATATTACAAATCGTGCCTACACCCTGCAAAGCCAAAAGAAAGGAAAAAAAAGGAACACCAAATTGTAACATCAATGACATGAAAGTGAAATACATATTATAAAATAAGTACAACGACAAGTTTGAAGTTTAAACAATTGGCAGTCCATAAGACTTGTATAAAATTAAAAGAAAAATCTGATGTATTGAAAACAAATTAAGGAAAAAAAAAATACTTACATCCTCACATTCATGAATCTTTTATTGAGCACCATCGATGTCATTGATTCTTCTCTTATGGTTGACAATCAGCAAAGATTTGAAATTTTTTACAGACCCTACTTTCAAAAGCAAAAGTAGTGGATTAGTAAATACAATGACTACTGCTTTAGGTTCATAAATTGAGTAAAAATCAAGCTTACCACGGAGTTGTTCTTGAGTACCCCAAAATCTAATTGTTCTCTTTTATGCTTTTGACTACTCAATATCTGAAAAAATCACAAACCAAACTCATTATAAATCCAAAAAAATTCAGATCTGAATGGTGAAATACTGTTAAGACAAACCAAATCAAAACAAAAATAAACCTAGAAAATCTGCGACGAGATGTCCACAAACCTAACTCAAATCCGAAATTAGAACCAAACCCATGATTTAAATCTATGAAATCAAACAACAAACATAAAAATTGCGAATCATTTTTATTTTTTTTACAAAATTTATAAGAAACTCACATCATCGTCAATATCTTTTCAATCGTTAGATAGAACTTAGCTTGTTATACAAATGAAATGTACCTTCATTTAGGTTTAAGTAACCATACCTAAACGTGTACATTATATTGGCTCAACATTAGTGTTTGAGAGTAAAAACTGGTTCTACTGGTTTTTGGTAAATTTGAGTGTGTTGATGAGAAACGAATTCAAACCCTAAACCATGCACTGCACGGGAGTACTTTTAGATTCGAGAGATTAATCTATAAGACTCTAGCCTAAACCAAGAAATGGAAGTTCCAGATTCAATTCGGTCACAAAGAAAAGGAGAATGGGTTGCTCTTATGGAGGCAAGCGAAGAAGGTGTTTGAGATCAAAATGTTGAATTATGAAGGTGTGACTATTTTATGGATTGTATCAGAATGTGGAAATAGCTTGCAGAATGTAATCTATCAGTTCTTGGTGTTTTTTGGATACCGTGTTAATAACACTTGTGTTGTCCTTTCGAAATAGATTAAAAATCTATTTGTACAAGTCATTTGAGCACAACCCTGATCTCGTAGGAAGTGGAGAAAGTTAAGTGGTGGATTAATGGAGTTGTGTAAGAGTTTGTGGGAATTGCGTGATCGTACCTTCACCCACTAATCCATCATTGTTAACCGTCCGTATTTTCCTAACAAGTTTTCGTAATGAGCATGTTGCACGCTACAACCATAAACCTCCAGATCAATACCCCAGTAAGCATCCCCTAGTTTGTGACATGTTTGATGTCTCGAATGAAAGGGTCAAGTCATGGGACCTGCCGCTAAGATTAGCATGGTGCTATTAGGTGAAAAAACTAAGTTGTTTATGAGGCCAAAATAAAATATGTATGTATTCGACGCATGTAAAGTAGCTCAAATTAATAGATGTGTATGAAGCATCATTGTTTTTTAGCTTGATTGAATAAGTCGCGGATAAGCGTCTTAAAAGTGGAAGTGTGATCGACCACCTTTGGGTGATCGTTTGGTGGCTCTAGGGGCACGCCATTACTTGGCCGATCGGGCCGGTATTCACAATGTTTCTTTGCTTGTTGTCTAAAAATAGATCTATACCATCCAACTAGGCTGGAGAAGTTGGATGGTTGTGATCATTTGTGGCAGTTTCAAACTGCCACTGATGTGATTTTAGGGTTTAGGGGTCATGACTCCAACCCTCTTTGGGAGAGAGATTCAAGACCTTGGTCATTATCTCGAGCAGTCCGGTCGGTCACGTGTGAAGGTTGGCCGACCGTGATTACGTTGATGTCTTCGGGGTCGTTTGAAGTTAAATCTAAGCCACTCAAATCAGCTAGCGAAGATAAGTGGTCGAGATCGATTTGCGGAAGTAATGTATTGCCGCAAAGTAATTTTAGGGTTTTGAAACAACGTGTTCATGCTCCTTTGGGCCGGCGTTTTGATGCGCTTTGGTCTTATTATGAGCAAGTCGATCGACCACGTGTGTAGTTGGTTCGATGTTGAACGCGTTGGCATCTCCGTGATCATTTGAAACACGGTCTAAGCCATCCAACTAGGCTGGCGAAGTTGGATGGATACGATTGATTAGTGGCAGTTGTGTAACCCAACTTATTGAATTTAGGGTTTTAAAGGCCGTGCGTTTAATCTACTTTGGGAAAACGATTTGGTATGCTCTGGTTTTGCCATGGATAGGTCGATCGACCAAGGGAGAAGTTGGGCCAACAATGAACACGTTGGCTCTTCTTTGGATGCTCGAGATGCGATCCAAGCCGTCTAACTAGGTCGGCAAAGTTGGACGGTCATTATCGATTTGCGACAGCTGTGTATCTCCGCGACCCAAATTAGGGTTTTTCTCACAACGCGTTTTCTCGAGTTTAGGAAATCGATTTAGCGCCCTATTGGCTTTCGTTGGGCATATCGATCAGGTAAGGGGAGAGTTGGGCCTCAAATGTGAATGCTGGCTCCTCCTTGATCGTTTATAGGAAGATCCAAGCCGTCCAACTAGGCTGGCGAAGTTGGACGACCATAATATTTCTGAGACCGTTTTGGACAGTCTAGCTCGTTCGAGCTCTTCTTCAACAACGCGATCATCCATGTCTAGGGTTAGCGTTCAATGAAGTTGAAGCATGTTAGATGAAGTTCGACCAGTCGAGGTGCCGCCGATGGTCATCGCGGTGATCTCCTATCTCTGCCAGGGCTTGGCTAGGCTTGTTTAAGTGCGCGTCCAAATTGTGTAGACGTGATCATTTTGAGACTGATATGGAAAGTCTAGATTTCCCTTAAGGAATTTAAACACGTTCGATCGAGCTATCTTTAATTAAAAGTGTGTCGATACGAAAATCTTTTTGTCAGAGAGTGATGTAGCCTGTGTGGGTATTTTCATGCAGATCTCAATACTGGCACTTCGGGAGATTCATGCTACTCTGATGAGAGTGAACACTTAATCGTCATGTCATGTCAATAATGAGAGTTCGGCTGGGAACATAGCATATGCGAATACTTGGCAAGACATCTATTAGTTGGTAATGCTGGCATAAATAGAATTCAAAGAATATTTGGGATTGCTAATACGCGCACCATTCTGAGTGAATTTCATATATATCTATATATATATAGAGAGAGAGAATTACTCAATGAGCGAGGAGGTTTTTTTTTGCACTCGTCACTCTTCAAATGGCTTTACCCCTTGCAGGGTGATAATGCATTAAATACTGTCTTTACAATTATAGCCTTGAACTAAAAACCACCATCAACATTAAGTCTCATGGTTAGCACGTAATAGTTACACTATTGCGGGGTAAGCACTAGATGGTGACAAATAAAGGTAAAACTTATGAGACAAAGTTAGATGTTATCAGGAGAGATGTGTAGGCCTGTCCTTGGAACATGTCACTTTCAAGAGGCATCCAGGTAAGCGTTCCCTTAGCATGATGTCGGTTGGCCCCAGGTATATTAGGCATATGGTTGGTTGGGATCTCAAACTGCATTCCAAGCCCCTTGTACATCTGAGTATCGTTCGAGAGCGTTTCCAAGCTTTCCAGGCTTTGGTTAGCATGGTGGAAAAATGGAGGCACGATGAAGCAGCTAACAAGCGCTAGGGATGAAAGGTTTGCTGCCCGGATAAAATGAAGGAGGGTGGAGCATAACATGAACTCATGGATAAACATGAATACCCTTTTCATGACGACATCATAATCCTCGACTCTGATGTGGCCGATCCCTATCATGAGGAATATCCTCAAAAGGTTGCTAACGCAATTTCTGAAAAAAATGTTGAAGCATCTCAAGAGGATGTTGAAGCGGCTGGAGAGGATGTTGAAGCATCTCCTGGAGAGGACTCTAGTGAAGGAGCCATTAGCCCTGATGTTGATGACACTTCTTTAATGTTTAGTGGTCTTTGTTTCATGATGTTGGAGCCAGGGCTTGATCGACTAATAATCCCTCATTCATGCTGCTTTTATGATTTTATGTTTCCAGTTGGATGAATGAATGAAATCTCCCAACTAAGAAATCCAAATTCTTCAAAAGATCTCGCAATATCTTGAAACTTTTAAGTAGCGCTCCTCGGTAAAGTTAGAGTAGATTCCGTGTACATGATTTTGCAATCTGAGCTTTCCCATTCTTTTGTTTGATATTCCCCTTGTAGACTGCACGTTCTTTGAAGATCTGTGGCGTGCCGGCTAGGTATATAGAAGGATGGACGTTGTGCCGCGAATATTTAAAGACTTCGTTCCAAGCCACATCTTTTGAACCGTCTTCTGAATATTGGATGGTCATACGATGCGATGAGAAGTCCCCGGATACACTTAAGATTCGATGGTGTGGCCGGACACGTGAAAACGGATGCAGTTTTACAAGTGGTATGTACAAGGGTTTGATTCTCGGACTTTTTTAAAGATTTGGTTTTTAGACAAAAAGATGGTGATTTTTATAAAACTTATAAAATAATGGAAATGCTAAAAATGATTTTTGTGTTCAATTAAAAGAGTCTAGGATGTCGAGATTCCATCACTACTACACATACTAAATGATTATAACTATTCCCTATAACACTCTCCCAAAATTACTCAAGACGATTTAGGACAAATAATACGTCTCGGAAAATAAATCTTTTCAAGCAATTATTTTTCTCAAAGAATTAACAATCTTCTTCACTATAAAATGCTATTCTCTACCATAGAATATATAAATCAATTA
Source organism: Papaver bracteatum (assembly GCA_023529315.1). Classification (NCBI taxonomy): domain Eukaryota; kingdom Viridiplantae; phylum Streptophyta; class Magnoliopsida; order Ranunculales; family Papaveraceae; genus Papaver; species Papaver bracteatum. Next base: position 403,215 of record JAJJWX010003657.1, read on the forward strand.
TCAAGCATCATAGGACACATGAAGAAAATCATTATCGTTATGAATCAAGAATAAGGACCAAGAGAATTATTATAGAAAATAATCAAAACATTTTAGCACACATAGTAGGATTTCCTCTCTAATCCTAGATAGAAATTTAGCTACTCATAATTAAAAATACTAACAAATAAATAAAGAAGAAATGAAACTAAAACTAAAAATGGAAATGAAAGAAGAATAGAAGAGGTGTGTGGGATGGAGAGGTGTGGATATGGGATTCTCCGTGATATGGGATGTAGAAGCTCCCTATTTATAGGGAGGAAATACCCAACACAGCGTACACTCGATGATATTTTATTTGATGGCTGCTTTGCTTTCGGCCTGGGCATTTGAATTATTCTTCCCACTTTCTTTTCTTTTCGTTCCACCCAGCAATTTTCTTTTCTTTTTCCGCCGTCCCACGTTCTTTCTTTTCTTTTTCTTTCATTTCCTTACGGATCTTCCTTTCCAGCTCATTGCCGTTCACCATTATCTCCATGTTTTCGACAACTCTAGCTAGCTACTTCGATCCATAGCGTCAGCGTCTCGTCATTACTCGTCATCGTTTGTTGTCAACAACACTTCATCGTGGCAACACCAACAACCGAGCACTCTCTGTCATGTTAACTGCCCTTGACTCACATCACCGTCGAGATCATCACTGCATGAAAGCTCGAGCTCGTCATTTTATCTTCCCTGTGAACTCAATTCGAGCTGCCACTCCTTCAGCAACAGTTGATCATTAAAGGCAGCTGCGAATTCTCTCCACTACTGAATTTGTTCTCACCGAACTTCATAAATGCCAACCATCACTAGCTAGAGCTTCCATCACCCATATTGGCCAAGCTCTGTCCATCTCGAGCTGTGTCTTGGTTCATCTGTTTTTATCTCCTTCTCAGCACCGGATAAACTCACCCCGAGCACAACATCATCACCGGATATTTTACTTGCGGCCATGCACGAACTCTCCGTTACAGCAGCATCTCGAGTTCTTCTCCTTCCATTCTCTACCAAGCTTCGCCATTTCCATCAGTCCCGTCGACTTCCATTGCTCGTGTTCTAACAGTCATCTTCTATGAGCATCCAACAACATACTTCATCTGCCATGCTTGAGCATTGCTTCTCTTCGCAGCTCCTTCTCAGCAAGCCGAAAACTACCTGAGCTCACTTTCTAATGGCTCAGTTTACAGCAAAGCTTCGCCTTCTTCTCAGTCAACTCCGACTAATTCTATAGCCACCATAGCGAGAACATGTCCTCCCTGATCTTCCCTCGGAATTCAGCAACCATCATCTCGCTGAGCTTCATTGTTCTTCCTCTGCCGCGCATCAGCAACCACTATAACTTCACTCCAACTCGGCCAAGCTCATCAGTGAGCTCTGTCTTCTCATCACTAGCCTCATTGTCACCATGGAAGTTCACCTAGCTCATCACAGCCTCGTCCATGACCTTCACTGTCGAGCTCCAACTCCATCAAATCAACCATTATGATCACCTCTGCCAAGCTCCATCGCTGAACAGCTCCATTTCTTCGTCCATGGCAGCACCAAGCTCCGTTTCTTTTCTGCCCAGCACCACAGCGTCACCATTCTCTCTGTTTTCTCCTCTATCGACAAACCTGAGAATCATTACCATCAGCAAACTCGAGTTCCGTCTTACCTGTTTTTCCTCCGGCCATGCATGCAGAAGTGATGATGGCAGCCCCTTAACATAGTGAGGTGCCTTTAGAAATTCCCTTTGAACCAGGGTGCCCCTTAAAAGGAAGGTGTCCCTTATCGTATAGTGGGGTGCCAATAGAAATATTTGTTTAACTGTCAGTTCTGGAAGACTGACAGTTTAGTTCCAACTTCATTCGTATTTCGCCCATAACTTCTTCATACGAACTCCGAATGACTCAGTTCTTTCGCCGTTGGCTTCGCCTTGTCGTCTTCTACCCGATGAAAAGTAGAAATCTTGTATTTGAACGAGTTACATTTGGTATTTGTCCCTTCTTCTCTCTTAGCTAGCTTCTTTTATTGCACAACTAAGCTCCAATTCACTTCTTTTGGATTATTCACCTAATAACGCACAAATAAGAGAAAACACGCGTAACACACAATAATCTGCAAGAAAACCAACAAATACTAGCATGGAATTAACACAAAATATATGTGCAAAATGCACTTATCAAAAACATCTCTGATTTATACTTTGGAGTCTTTGATGCACATGTACGTCTTCATGTTGAGAATTTTCTGCACTCGTAAAGCTTCAACAGTGATGATTGCTGATATTAGAAATAAACCGGTTGAGGGACATGAAGGGATCTTGTGCTGTAAGTCCCCAAGTGTAATTATCCAAGCTTATTTTCTCTTAAAAAATGTACTTCCATAATATTTACTGGTAAGGTGTTAAAGCGGCTTCGGCCTCTGAAGAGAGCGTTGAAGTGGCTTCAGGAAAGAGTGTTGACGTGGCTTCAGGAAAGAGCGTTGAATTACCTTCTTCTAGAGAGAGCGTTGAGTGTCTTTAGAAGAGAGTGTGCGTTGAAGTGGCTTCTGGAGTGTGCATTGAAGCGGCTTCAGGAGAGAGCGTGTGTTGAAGCGACTTCTGGAGTGTGCATTGAAGTGGCTTCTTCTAGAAAGAGCGTTGAAGCGGCTTCTCCTTCAGTTTTATTTTCCCTTGCAAATTACATGCTTCTTGATTGACCGTCTCCCTTGTGTTGAAGAAGTCATTGACAGACGGTGAAGGAATTTCATGATGAGTCTCAGTCCCCAAGCGTGAGTTACATGGCTCTATATTGTATGGTCGGCGGGTTTACCATAATACAGATATCACCATCTCGCTTCCATACTGGTGACTCTATTACTTCTCCATGAGAAATCAAAATATGCAGAAGTTTGGATTACCTCTGTCCGTAGTGGTTGTTGCTATGGTGAAGCTCTGGCGAGCAAGAATGATTCTTATCAGCAGTTGTGATCATAAGAGACTGGCAGGGAGAGGCATGGTAGCTACTTGCACGAACTTGTCAGTCTTCATATAATGGTAGAGATCGTCTCATTGTTAGAGGGATAAGCTAATGATGGAACCGATAGCTTCCTTAATGTTTCCTCGTGGAATGGAGAAGAGGGAGACAGTCCCCTACCCACGAGTATCTATTGAGCTTTCAACTTGATAGATGCTGTCATAATGGGTCTCTGAAGAAATAATTTGGAAGAGAATTGGAGTTGAGCCCAACGTTGATGAAGATCGTACGAGTTGCTAATCATAAGGCCGTCTTTGCATCTACGTTGCGTTTCATAGATGTCCAGGCATATCACTGGCCTTTAACAATACGTTTGATCTCTTGAGTATGTCCTCGTCTTTGGACATCCTGGAATCATAATGATAGTGTGCTTGCATCTCTCTAAATTCAACATCTTTGAGATGGATAGTGCTAAGCAGTCTCCATCTACACTCCTTTGTCTCTATCATCTTTGGATCGTGTCTTTGAGGAGTAGGGAAGTTCCTTTATGATGATGACTTAACTAATAGGTTGTGCAAATATGAAGAAGCTCTTGACATGAAGAGTTTTTATATACCTCTTAATTCACAGGTGCGACCTCCTTCAGTAATGCAACTACTTCTTCTACGGGAGAAGAAATTCTAAAAGCGTCTCTCATCGATTTGGTTGCCATTAAGATAGATATGGTATATCTTAGACGTTATTTTATCATTGCGATAGTCGTGCATGTGGTATTGAGGTTGGAGTTGGCGGTTTTGGACGCGCGGGATGTTGTATCTTGGTGATTTTCCTCTTGATACTTCAGTGAAGCTGCTTACAGAAGGCTGAAGGTTGTATTGCCTGTTGGTGAGATGTATGCTTCCACGAATATCATGAGGCTCTTCATTCCTGGCAGGCCTGGTTCTTTCTAGCAGGCATGTCTTGTTGTAGTTGAGCATTTAATAGCTTCACGAAGTTCAGAGGATGTCTAAAATTGCATATTCTCCAGCATAGCACGATATATGGGTACCATTCTATTAATGCATAATTCCACCAATCGTTGTTCAATCATATTTGGATTATGACAATCCGGTGTCTAGATTTTGAACCTCTTGACATAATCATTTGGATGCTCATTGTTTCATTGGAACATCCTTCCCAAATCTGAAAAGGTGATTTTCTCGGATACGAAGAAATACTTCTTGTAGAAAGTGGTTACCAACTCACACCAGTTGGATACACTGTTTGGTGCAATATTGTTGTACCAGGTGTACGCTCTCCCGGTAAGTGACTTTGAGAACTCTTTCAAGCAGAGGGCATGATTGTATTCGTGCACTCTTAATGATTCCAAAAAACGAGAGATATGTTCACGAGCATTACCAGTTCTGTCATAAAGGGAAAATTGAGGAGAGGAGTATCCTCTCAGTAGATAAATTATTTACACATCAAGAGGATAAGCAGGCTGATGCTGGTGCAGGTCTACCGGGTTTTCCTTGCCTCGATGTTGGAGAAGTCGTTCTAGATCCTCATGCGTGATGAAATTGAACGACTGATTCCTTTCCCTTGAGCGATCAGGAGCAACACTAACTTCTTCATATGAATGCACGGCATGTTGAAGTGCTTGCACTGAAAGTGTTGAAAGTACTCTCCATTGTTTCTATGGGCTGACATGGCTCTTGTGATAGTCACTCCATTAGCGTCTTGAGGAAAGTGAGTATCTCTTTCTGAGTTATATCCATGTCCGTCTGATCCTTAGCGAGAAATTCTCATCTTTCCATCAAATCAACAACAATGGTGATAGGGGGTTAGCCTTCTATGGCTCCTCCGGTCTCTCATCCTGATGGGTAAGTGGCAGTAGCTCTAGTAACGATCAGGGGCGTTATGCTCGAAGAATTATTGGTAGCGACAGCGGCTCTGGCTCAGGTGATTGGAGGTGTCATGCCTAAGGGAGTGTCTTCCGCGACGCTGGTGTTTTTGGTTGAGGATGTAGTACACCATTGATCATGCTGGTAGGCGGTACATTGGTGTCACCGGCAGGAATATGGACACTAAGAGGGTTGTTAGCGCCAGTAACATCAGGATTTTTCGCTGATCTAGACCTAAGATCCACCATCTTGAATTTTGAGAAAATTAAAATGAAATCGAAAATTGATATTGCAACCGAGAGATTAACCTTCCATTGTGGTGGCCAATTATTTGAGGGTAAAAATTGGTTCTGTTGTTTTTGGTAAATTTGGGTGTGTTGATGAGAAACGAATTCAAACCCTAAACAATGCACTGCATGGGAGTACTTTTAGATTCGAGAGATTAATCTGTAAGACTCTGGCCTAATCCAAGAAATGGCCGTTCCAGATTCAATTCGGTCACAAAGTGAAGGAGAAGGGTTGATCTTAGGGAGGGAAGAGAAGAAGGTGTTTGAGATCAATATGTTGAATTATGAAGGTGGGGATGTTTTATGGCTCGTATCGGAATGTGGAATTGGCTTGCAGAATGTAAGCTATCAGTTCTTGGTGTTTTCTGGATACTGTGTTAATAACACTTACGTTGTCCTTTTGAAATAGATTGAAAATCTATTTATACAAGTCATTTGAGCACAACCATGATCTCGTAGGAAGTGGAGAAAGTTAAGTGGTGGAGTAATGGAGTTGTGTAAAAGTTAGTGGGCATTTCATGATCGCACCTTCACCCACTACTCCATTATTGTTAGACGTCCGTATTTTACTAACACATTCTCGTAATGAGCGCGTTGCACGCTGCACGCCGTAAACCGCTAGTCAATACTGTTAGAGCACTGCTCGGTCAAACTCGCATGCGTTGCTATCTCAAGCATGTTTGTCAATCTTAGTGATCAAAACTATATAGTCTTGAATCTAGTCTACTATAGCTAAGGTCTCGGACAAGGATAAAAAGTGTAGTTGAGCTCAAGAATTCCATGGCGATCATCATACAAGACGAAGGACTACTTAAGGAACAGTGGATATTCATCAAATAAAAGGTATGTGGAGACTTGAACTTATCTATCACTCAAAAGTCTATCTACTCTATCTCATATCTTGAGACAAAAGTCTGTTTACTATATAGACTAAAAATATGCACATGTGACATTTCAGGCTGAGTATATCTCGCTTATCTATTTCTCAAAATGGGTGTTGATAAAGCTTTCGCTTTAGCCAAGTTCATCTTTTCCAAGTGACGAAAGTCATGTTATGTTTCAATCACTTTGGAAATTGCTCTGACGAAAACTAGTTCGTGAATAACAACTATATGACGTCCTCTGAGAATGTTTCAATGATTGAAATGAGAATTTAGACTATATAACCATTGTGGGATATAAATATTGTTGTGGAAACACATATATGTATAAGTCCTTAACACTTGAACCGAAGTTTGCGAACTTTGTTGGTCAAGTGGAACCGGAACGTGAGCAACAACTCAGTCCGCGAACTGGCGTAAGTTCTCGAACCAGAGAATATCTGCTGAAGTTGAAGCTCAGGTGCAGTCTGCGAACCTAGTCCGCGAACTGATGGAAGTTCTCATCTAGAGAAATTATGCTGGCGTTTATTAACTTCAACTGGTTAGCTTGAGTCCGCGAACACAAGAGGTTATGTCTGAAAACGTTATTCGTGAACTTATCATAAATTACTAAGGAATGCTTTTGGAAACCGTGGATTTATAGTTCATGAAATGATTCGAGTGAATCACATCGTCTTTTATTCAATTGTGTCTCTTGTAGTACTTGAGATCTCATAGCAATTGAACAACTCTTTAACTAGTTCATTTGAGTCATTTGGACTAGTTATGGTGAAGAAGAATATGGTTGATATGAAATTTATCATTTGGCTAACCCTTTGGTTGACTAATATTGAACCAACCATTGTACACGTTTGGGTACGATTACACAAACTCAAAACGTCAAGTACATGTGTGTATGACAAGCTAAGTTTTCGATCTAACGGTTGAGATATATTAGCTTGTATCTAATCAGGTTTTCATTTAACGGTGAATATTGAATGCTTTGTTACTAAGCTAACATTGATTGCAAACCCTGATTTAAAAGACTATATAAGGGAGAACTCTAGCAACTAGGAAACCTAATCCCCACAAATTCTGTGTGATACTAATTTACTAAAGCTAGAGTCGATTCTCCTTTAACCTTTGGTTTTCTTATTCTAAAACCAGGTTAATAACTTAAAGACTTCATTGGGATTGTGAAGCCAGACCGATACTACTTTTCTTGTAGTTGTGTGATCTGATCTTGCTATTTCTATCGTACAAGTACAATTGTAATAATCGGCTTGAGGTTTCTATCTTCGATAAGCAAGATAAAAGTAGTCACAAACATCTTCGTCTCATTGTTTGTGATTCCTCAATAATCTTCTTCGCTGCGTCGATTAAGTTTATTGTGAGGTGATTGATGAAACAGAGTTTTTCTTCGGGAATATAAGCCTGGTTTTATCACTTGGTTCCTGTTCACCTTGATTTATCAAAAGACGAAACAAAACTCATAGGTTTATTCGTGGGAGACGAATTTATCTATTACCTGTAGACTTTTCTGTGTGAGAAAGATTTGTTTGCTAAAGTCTTCGACTTTGGGTCATAGCAACTCTTGGTTGTGGGTGAGATCAGATAAGGGAATCAAGTGCACAGTATCCTGCTGGGATCAGAGGCGTAGGATCATAACTGTACCTTGCATCATTGTGAGATTTGTTGGGGTTCAACTACAATCCAGACTGAAGTAAATTTGGAGTAGGCTAGTGTCTGTAACGGCTTAATACAATGTATGTTTAATCTGGACTAGGTCCTGGGGTTTTTCTGCATTTGCGGTTTCCTCGTTAACAAAATTCTGGTGTCTGTGTTATTTCTTTTCCGCATTATATTTTTATATAATTGAAATAATATAGGTTGTGCGTTGTTCAATCGATTAGAATATCCGACCTTATTGGTTGTTTATTTAAATTGATTGACACTTGGATATTGGTCTTTGGTACCATCCAAGTTATCTCTCTTTGATTAGGCTCGCGAATCTTATTTGCTTGAGTAAATCAAATCGATAGATTGAGATAATAACTCCTTGAGATATTTTCTATTGATTGAGTCTTGTTGATTCTCTAGAAAACAACTCGGAGTTGTCCATACAGATTGCTAATCGAAATATTGGGTGAGGTTGTTAGACCCCCCGCATTTTCAATTGTTATCAGAGCAGGCAAACACGTTAAAGACCTTACAAGTCTGTGTTTGTAGCGATCTGACTCTATGGACCGAGGTGTTATCTCAATAAACTTACCACCAGTCTTCGATGACATTAATTACTTATGGTGGAAAATTGCTATGCGCGCTTTTCTTCAAGCACGTGATTTCCAATCATGGGTATATGTTGTTAATGGCTATAATGCTCCCGTTGATGCAGTTGGAGATGTAAATGTTCAAAAGAATATTGTGGAATACACCCCTGCAGAGATTCTTGCTGCAAAGAAAAACTCCGACGGTTTGAATGCAATTATACATGCCATTACCCCAAATCTTCAGCACCATGTGTCTAACTGCACTAAGTCGCAAGAATCTTGGGATATCTTAGCAACCGTATTTGTAGGAAACACCAGTGAAAAGGAAGCTAGGCTTCAAAACCTTAGTTCCGATTGGGAAAACCTTCATATGGCAGATGAAGAAACATTTGATGGGTTTAATCACAAAGTGTCTGAAATTATTAATGCATCTTTTGCATTGGGTAAGACTATTCCTGAAAAGGACATTGTGATGAAAATTCTCAGATCACTGCCATCTAGATATGATGCTAAGAAGCATGTCATCGTTGAGGGAAATAACTTAGATAATCTCTCCAGAAACACGCTGGTTGGTAAGCTTAAGATCTTTGATCACGAACTTTCATCCAAGGCTAAGGATGTTGCGTTCAAAGCACTAAAGGACAATAAATTACTTGATAAAAGAAAAAAAGTGTATATCTCTGAAGATGATCACTCTAAGATAGATTCATCATATGAAGATCTTGATGATCACAAGACAGTTTAGGGATCTTCTTTTGAAGAGAAGTAAACGGTTCTCCAGAGATACGCCTAAGGCATCAGTCAAACCTCATAATCGTGTTCCTCCTAAAAACAGGGATATTGATGAAACTGATGGTGAGGATATGCCTCAGTGCTTTAATTGTAAAGGATTTGGTCATTTTGCAAACAAGTGTCCAAATCGGAGAAAATACACTGGAACAAAGGTCTTGCTGCAACTCTTGATGAAATGTCTGACAACTATGATTCAAATGTAGATGAGAAATCAAGTGTCGCACTTCTTGGAGAAAATATTGATTTTGATAATTGTAGCAATACACATATCAATTTTGATATTCTTTCAGAAGATAATCCAACAGTTCTGGAAGAAAAAGTTGACCATTTTCTTGGAAACACTGTTTATAATATCTCAGGATCCACTATGTGCCTATCCATCTGCACAATTCAGAAGCTTGATTATTATCTTAGTGTGACGTGCTCATATTTTTCATTAAAAGGTCATGAACTCTCAAGTGTTACAAGTTCAAATAAAAGCAAAGGCACGTCAACAAACTTCAACGAAGAGCAAATCATCTATCAAGAAATCTTAAACTTGCTCAGAAGACCGCAGAGGTATGTAGGATTTTATCTTCGTGTAGGAAGTTAGTTTCCAAGGAAAAATCAAGACCATTTGAAAAGAAAATATGGTCAAATCGTTTTGATAGACATAGGTCTGTGGATTCCTCTCAAGAGGAAATTGGTGGACAAATTGTTGTTCACCACAGCACAACTTAATTGTGTTGTGTCTAAAATCTTGACTCATGTGCCTGATCAAAAGAGACAATGATTTTGAACCTCTCAGGCTTTAAGAAAATTTTTGTTTCTTCTTTTATTAGTTTTGTCTTATTTTTGTCTATCAAACAAAAGAAAAAGGGTACTATCGATAATTCTGCTCTTTATAGGGATAAGAGTTGATCGTCCACGAACCTGTTTTAGGTTTTGAACCATACATTCCCTTTCCTTCTCTAAAACCTCTCTTTATCTTAAGACTACTTATTGACTTAATTGTGAATTCCTCTCACATACCCATATGGAAGCTCCAAGAATGATGTCTTCTGATGAAAAAGAAGGTAATATGATTGTTAAGCCATCAATCATGAAGAAAAATAAAAATCTCCATTGCCTCCAACCTTGAAAAGAAAAATAAGGAATACGAGGAAGCCAAGAGTTGTTCCTTCAAATTCTCATAAGTTTTTCTGATGTTCTTGAAGTGTTGAAGGAGCTGCAAAAGGATATTCAACAAATAAAGGCTTTTGTATATAAGACTCATGAGATTCAGAAGTCACTGTTTAGAAAACATCAACCAAGAAGGTTCATTGATATAAAATCCTTCCTTAATGAACCCTATGTTCCAATGGCTGTTGACAACAAGGAGTTCGGGGACGATAATGAATTCTTCAAAGGTCTTAATGTCTAGTAAATCTTCTATGTTTTCTATTTTATTTAGAAGAATAACTAGTTTTTTGGAATAGCAATGATTGTGATTACACATAGGTATATCCAATGATTTCATCTTCTTGTTTTTAGATTTACTGGTTTAAATTCTAAAGTTGTTTGGAAGATGATGGTTGTAGTATTAATCTTTATGGTTTTATATATTGCAATTTTTTGATGGGATTTGTATGTTTACGTCTGTGAACTTGATTATCCCATATTTTGTCAAAAGTAAAGTCGTTCACGTATTGGGATGCAAATATTGATAAAGGAAAGAATGGACTTTTGGCAAAACACAAAAGTTAAGCCTATATTGTCAATTATTGATGTAAGATACGTTAAAATCTTTTGTGATTCAAGGATAAAGTCTATTATGTCACTTTGTGATGGAAAAATAGAATAGGTCCTTGTTTGTTATCCACGGTATAGAGCTTAATTGTTCCATATTATTATGTATTACCGTGAAGGTTCCATTGTGTATCTCATGTTGAGCACGATACAACTAAGTCGATTTATTATTGGCATGGTTGGTTGTTCCATGAGATGTTATATGTTGAGCATAAAGAAATAATTAATCAACTTGTGTGGTTATTTAGTTTGTATTCCATGAGTTCTCTCATGTTGAGTACATGTACGGTTAAGGTTGTCATTTCCTATGATAATCTTAGTCGGGGTTCCATAATCTCTTATGTTGAGCCCAAATGAACTAAATCAATCATCTTGTGTGATTATTTAGTTAGCACTCCATAGATTTATCTCATGTCGAGTGTGGACAATTGAATTGATTACTTTATGATTAGTTTAATTGTGTTATCCGGTTAGAATATTTATGAGTTCTCTTGTGAATAATCTAATCGATGAATTAAGTCTCCATAAGTTTACTTGTGTTGTGCATATTTATTCAAATTAATCTTGGTTCGCTTTGGTTAATATGATTGAATATTTTGGATTCCAGATTCATACTTGTATGCAATTTGTTGAGTCTAAAGAAATCCTGCTTTTCTCTTGAAATTAAGGCCGCTCTTGTTGTTCCTTAGGGAATGACATCTTATGGGGGAGAGTTCTTTTGAACTTGCGCTTAATTTCCAAATCTTTGTGGGGAGTGTGGCTGTGGAATTTTCAGAGGTTATCTTGTATCTTTACATATAAACTCCTTGATGAATGCATTTAGCCTCGGCTTTATGATTGCATCTAAACAAGATGATAGAACATTTACCTTTGGTCATGAAATATCTCTTACGGAAATTTCATTAGGATCCCGTTCTTGTACCTTTGCCAATTTTATTGACAAAAAGGGGGAGAATTAATTGTAGTTCACACTACAAATACATATGGTTTTCGGATCATTATGTAAGGGGGAGTGGTTTCCATGTTAGATGGATTATTGACTAAGGGGGATTGAAGTATCACCATAGTATTGTTTTTGAAGTTGTGATGCAATTGGACTTTGACGCTGTGTAATAATACTATGACACTGTATAACAATGATTGAGAACCAATGCTTTTCTCATTGTTATAGCTACATATTTTCAACAACGATGATACTAAACTTAACCGATCAAAAAAACAAGATGATACTAAACTTACAACCTTTGGGATCATTGGACTACTTGGAAGTGATGAAGATTTTGAGTATTGTTGAATATATGATATGTGGAATGGGAGCTACAAAGTTTATTTATATAATTTTCGTATTCCATATGTATTAATAGTTTTGCCACTAAAATTGACAAAGGGGGAGATTGTTAGAGCACTGCTTGGTGAAACTCGCATGCGTTGCTATCTCAAGCATGTTTGTCAATCTTAGTGATCAAAACTATATAATCTTGATTTCTAGTCTACTATATCTAAGGTTTCGGACTAGGATAGAAAGTGTAGTTGAGCTCAAGAACTCCATGGAGATCATCATAAAAGACGAAGGACTACTCAAGGAACCAGTATACCTTCATCAACTAAAAGGTATGTGGATACTTGCACTTATCTATCACTCAAAAGTATATCTACTCTATCTCCTATCTTGAGACAAAAGTTGTTTTACTATATAGACTAAGAATATGCACATGTGACATTTCGATATGAGTATATATTGCTTATCTATTTCTCGAAATGGGTGTTGGTAAAGATTTCGCTTTAGCCAAGTTCATATTTGCTTAGTGAAGAAAGTCATGTTATGTTTCAATCACTTTTGAAATTGTTCTGACGAAAACTAATTCGTGAATAACAACTATATGACGTCCTCTGAGAATGTTTCAATGATTGAAATGAGAGTTTAGACTATATAACCATTGTTGTGGCAACACATATATGTATAAGTCCTTAACACTTGAACCAAAGTTTACGAACATTGTTGATCAAGTGGAACCGAAACGTGAGCAGCAACTCAGTCCGCAAACTGGCGTAAGTTCTCGAACCCTAGAATATCTGCTGAAGTTAAAGCTTAGGTGCAGTCCACAAACTGACGGAAGTTCTCGAACCCGAGAATTCTGTTGGAGTTTATTAACTTCAACCGGTTAGCTTGAGTCCACGAACTCAGTCCGCGAACTCAAGAGGTTATGTCTGAAAACGTTATTCGTGAACTTATCTTAAATTACTAAGGAATGATTTTGTAAACCCTGGCTTTATAGTTCATGCGAGTGAATCACATTATTTTTGATTCAATTGTGTTTCTTGTAGTACTTGAAATCTCATATCAATTGAACAACTCTCTAACTAGTTCATTTGAGTCATTTGGACTAGTTATGGTGAAGAAGAATATGGTTGATATGAAAGTTATCATTTGGCTAACCATTTGGTTGACAGATATTGAACCAACCATTGTACATGTTTAGGTATGGTTACACGAACTCAAATCGTCAAGTACATGTGTGTATGACAAGCTAAGTTTTTGATCTAACGGTTGAGAGATATTAGCTTGTATCTAATCAGGTTTTCATCTAACGGTGAATATTGAATGTTTTGTTACTAAGCTAACATTAATTGCAAACCGTGATTTGAAAGACTATATAAGGGAGAACTCTAGGAACTGGGAAACCTAATCCCCACACATTCTGTGTGATACTAGTTTGCTAAAGCTAGAGTCGATTCTCCTTTAACCTTTGGTTTTCTTTTTCTAAAACCAGGTTAACAACTTAAAGACTTCATTGGGATTGTGAAGCCAGACCAATACTACCTTTTTTGTAGTTTTGTGATCTGATTTTTCTATTTCTATCATACGAGTACAATTGTAATAATTGGCTTGAGATTTCTATCTCCGATAGGCAAGATAAAAGAAGTCACAAATATCTTCGTCTCATTGTTTGTGATTCCTCAATAATCTTCTTCGCTGCGTCGATTAAGTTTATTGTGAGGTGATTGATGAAACTGAGCTGTTCTTTGGGAATATAAGTTTGGTTTTATCAATTGGTTCCTGTTCACCTTGATTTATCAAAAGATGGAACAAAACTCAAAGGTTTATTCGTGGGAGACGAATTTATCTATTACCTGTAGACTTTTCTGTGTGAGATAGATTTGTTTGCTAAAGTCTTCAACTTTGGGTGATAGCAACTCTTGGTTGTGGGTGAGATTAGCTAAGGGAATCAAGTGCGCAGTATCCTGCTGGGATCAGAGGCATATGAGCATAACTGTACCTTGGATCAGTGTGAGATTGGTTGGGGTTCAACTACAATCCATACCGAAGTTAATTTGGAGTAGGCTAGTGTCTGTAGTGGCTTAATACATTGTATGTTTAATCTAGACTAGGTCCCGGGGTTTTTCTGTATTTGCGGTTTCCTCGTTAAAAAAATTCTGGTGTCCGTGTTATTTATTTTCCGCATTATATTTTTATATAATTGAAATAATACAGGTTATGCGTTGTTCAATCGATTAGAATATCCGACCCTATTGGTTGTTGACTTAAATTGATTGACACTTGGATATTGGTCTTTGGTACCATCCAAGTTATTTCTCTTTGATTAGACTCGCGAATATTATTTTCTTGAGTAAATTAAATCGAGAGATTGTGATAATAACTCCTTGAGATATTTTCTATTGATTGAGTCTTGTTGATTCTCAAGAAAACAACTCAGAGTTGTCCATGAAGATTGCTAATCGAAATATTGGGTGAGGTTGTTAGACCCCCGCATTTTCAGGAACAACTTTTGGTTATCTCACATTCCTCCTTTTTCTTTTCAGAGTTGAAGATATATGAGATTTTTCTTTTTCCTTCATGATTGATGGCTTAACAATCATATTAACATCTTTTCCATCAGAAAACATAATGCTCGGATTCTCCATACACGTATGAGATTATGGGAAGGATTCATAAATCAGACTCAACAAGCAATCTTGTAATAAAAAAAAGTTTTCAGATAAGGAAAAATAAATGTAGGGTTACGGAACCTTTATAAACTAAAAAGGATTCACGTATGCACAACTCACAACCCTAAAGAAGGCATAATTGTCGATATTAACCCTCTTTTATTATTCAAACAGAGTAAACTCTTTTCAATATCAATTAGATATGAAAAGATGGAAGAAATCCAAATGAAAAGAAGAAAATAGAAAAACGTTTTCTCTTTTCTAAAGCCTGAAGAGTGTAAACTCTTGTCTCTTTTGGAACAGGCATATGAGACAAGAAACACAACCAACACAATTTAAGTTGTGCTGGGGTGAACAATAATCTTTCCACCATGTTACTTTTGAATGGAATTCATAGAACTATGTTTATTAGACACTTAAGACCTTACCCTTTTCTCTAGTGGTCTAGTATTTTCTTTGGAAACTAACTTCTTCGAAGATGAGACGAGTTTACATACCTCAGATGTTTTTTTTGAACAAGTTTGAGCTTGTTTGCTAATCGATTTGCTCTTCGTTGAAGTTTGTTGACATATCTTATCTTGTGTTTGTACTTGTAACATTTTGATAGTTCATGCCCTTTAAGCGAACAATAAGAACATGTCAACATGAAGGATGGTTCAGACGCCATAGGTGTGAAAGTTGCTAGACACATAGTGGAACCTGAAAAATCAAACAGAGAATTCCTAACATAAATAGATAAATCAATTTTTTCTTCCCGAATGGTTGAGGTTTCTTCCGAAAGAATATCAAGATTGATGTATGTATTTCTACAATTATCAAAATCAATATTTTCGCAAAGAAGTACAACACTTGACTTTTCATCCTCATTAGAATCATAGTGATCAGACATTTCATCAAGAGTTACACTTGACTTTGTTCCCAGTGTATTTTATGCGGTTCAGACACTCATTTTCAAAATGACCAAAATCTTTACACTTAAAGCATTGTGGAATATCCTCGTCATCAGTTTCATCAATATCCCTATTTTTAGGAGGAACACGATTGTGAGATTCAACTGATGAGCTTGGTTTATCTCCGGTAAACCGTTTAATTCTCTTCAAAAGAAGATCTCTAAACTATCTTGTGATCAAACAGATTGATTTATCAAGATCTTCATCTGATGAATCAACCTCAGAAAGATCATCTTCAGAGATGAAAACACTTTTACTTTTGTCAAGTAATTTAGTGTTCTTTTGTGCTTTGAAATCAACATCCTTACCGGATTTGTATGTATGCTCATGATCAAAGATCTTTAACTTCCCAACCAGAGTAATTCTGGAAAGAGTTGCAAGGTTATTTCCCTCAACGATGGCATGCTTATTAGAATCGTATCTGGATGGAAACGATCTGAGAATTTTCATCACAATGTCCTTTTTAGGAATAATCTTACCCAATACAAAACATGCATTAACAATTTCAGACACTTTGTGATTAAACTCATCAAATGAATCTATATCTGCCATGCGAAGGTTTTACCAATCAAAATTTAGGTTTTGAAGCCTAGCTTCTTTTTCAAAGGTATTCCCTTCAAATACAGTTTCTAAGATATCCCAAGCATCTTTAAACATTGTGTAAGTAGTCACATGATGTTGGAGCTCTGGGGTAATGGCATGGATGATAACATATAATCCGTCAGAATTTTGCTTGGCAGCAAGAATCTCGGCAACATCATATTTACTAATATCCTTTGGAACTATTACATCGCCTTCTGTAACTTCCGGAGGATCATAGATATTAACCAAATAAACCCATGATTAAAAATCACGCGCTTGAAGAAAGGCACGCATAATAATTTTCCACCATAAGTAATTTGAGCCATCGAAGACTGGTGGTACGTTTATTGAGATAACACTTCTGTCCATATTCATATCGCTACAAACACATACTTATTAGGTCTTTAAAGGTGTTTTCCTGCTTTGATACCAATTGAAAAAACTGGGGTAAAATAATCACACCCAATATTTCATTCGGCAATCTGAATAGACAAAATCCAATATACTTTCAAGAGAATCAACTAGACAGTCGGACTTAATCTATATAAAATTATATCAAAGAGTTTATATCTCAATTTCTTAATTCAATCTACAATCAGCAAATAGGAATTTGTGAGCCTTATTGAATACAAGAGAAATAACTTGAACGGTACCAAAGATCAATGTTCAAGGATCAATCAACAACCAAAGTTTGGATTTACCAATTGATCGATTCAACGCACAACCTATGATATTTCTATTATATAATAACAAAATATAATGCGAAGAATAAATAACACAGACACCATAAGTTTTGTTAACGAGAAAATCGCAAATTCAGAAAAACCCCGGGACCTAGTCCAGCTTTGAACACCATATTGTATTAAGCCGCTACAGACATTAGCCTACTACCAATGAACTTCAGAATGGAATGTAGTTTATCCATAATCAATCACACAATGATCAAGGTACTGTTGCGCTCCTTACATCTCTGAACCCCGGCAGGAATCTACGCACTTGATTCCCTTAGCTGATCTTACCCACAACCAAGAGTTGTTACGACCCAAAGTCGAAGACTTGATAAACAAATCTGTCTCACACAGAAAAGTTTATTGGAATAGATAAATCTGTCTCCCACAGAAATACCTACGAGTTTTTTTCATTTTTGATAAATCAAGGTGCACAGGTGTAGATGGGGAAAAACGATTTGCTAGTTTTGCGGAATTGAGGACGACCGTGCGGAGGAGATTCCTTGAACCGAGCAAAATGTTTTACCTCACATAGATGCACTGCTATGAAGGGGGTGCTTTAAGTTCGAGAGACCAATCTGTAGTGCTCCGGCTTAAGCCAAGACAATGGCCATTCCAGAGTAAATTCGGCCACAAGAGAGGATGGGTTGATCTGTAGGAGGGAAACTGAGAAATGTGTGAGATCAATGATGATCTGAGATTGTAGGTGTATTATGAATTCAGCGTGAAATGCTCTGAATGATTGAATCTTGCCTGATTGAGAGTAATTTTTGTGAGTTCGTGTAGACAAAAGAGCATCTATATGAACTTTGGTGAGAAATTGCACGTTCAGACGATTGTTGTTCGAATGTTTGAAAACCCTTCGAATGTTGTTGTTTCAATCAGGATTCAGAGACATTATATAATGTTGTAGATGAAAACACCATGATCCCATGAAGTGTGACAGTTTGCTGGAATCAAAGAGTGGGTAAGTGGGAAATCTTGTTAAACCAATTACTCATCATACGGAGACTTGGTTAATTTTCCACCCACTACTTTGCTAATTCCTTCAACTGATTGCACGACTTTCTCACATTCCATCGTGTGTTTGAACACACATGCCATAGACCTCCAGACCAAAACCCTAGTTGATATCCCCCCCAAGTGACACGATTGATGTCTCGTGGTTAATTTAGTCAGTTGTTGATTTCATGACTTCGTGGGACAATGAGTCCACCTGTTTGCTGAGTTAAACATGATTTTGTGAAATATTCTGCAACTCATGAATCTAACGTGTCTACTGAGACAATGGTGGAATCCTCACGTTGAGGTGAGCGAGTGTTGCTCGATAATTTGTTAAATATTGATAGTTGAACCAATATTCCTTGATTTGAGTAAATATTGCTCATCTGAGCAAGTGTTGCTCGTTTGATGAATTATTGAAAGCGTGACCAAAATAAAATATTAATTAAAGCACTGGTAGTTGAACCGAGCATAATTAATAAGAATACTGATCATGAGATCATTGCAAAATTATTAGTGTTTGAATCTGGAATCATAATCCTTAGATTCAGAAACCCTAATTTGATCAATTGATGGTTTATTTGAAAATTAACCATGGAATGAAGGAGAACTAGCTTCATGGGACAGTGGATCAACCATGAAATTCTCCTATGCTCACGTGAGCAAAAACCAATACCTCTTTGAAGAGTTGGTGAGTTAATGAAAGAATGATTAAACGTTGGTTTAATCATTTACTAAATTACTGCTGGGTTCAACATTAAGTGATAAAACCTAATTAATTATGAAAAGGTGAGGGACCGACCAAGGGGTCATGAAACTGTCCCTGGGTGGTCAAGGGATCAAATGATGATTGCTCCGTCAAATTTTGAAATTATTCGGAGAGTTTAGGACCCAATACGCGCAATTGTGCAAATTAGGTCAGATTGTGAGAAACACGTGGGACTGGCTCATTGCGAGCCAAAAATCTAACCCTGGTCGGTCAAGGTAACATGATTTCATCGTTGAGATGTCCGTGTTTCAGTTCTGAGAATTTTGATATTTTCTGGTGCTCGTTTGAGCGACTATTTGAGAAAATATGACAAAATTAGGGTTTTCTGATTAAACCGTCAAAACTTCATCAGATGAAGGAAAATAATGAAAAAGTGAAAATATTATAGAGTGTGGGACCAATCATGACCGTGGGAAAGGCTGTCCGGCCAAGGGATCCATCCCACACGTTTTCCATAATTTTGTAATATTTTTCATGATTTTAGGGAAATATGATAAAACGAAAGAGTTTTGCTAAAATTAAAGAGTTTTGTTGAAATCAAGGAGTTTCCATGAGATGAGGGAAACATAAAAAATCATAAATAATAAAATAAGGGACGTGTGTGCGTGTGGGACCGGCTTGGAGCATGACTGGCCGGCCAGGGCCCGATCCCGTGCGTTTTCCCTATTTTATGCATTATTTCATGATTTGAAGGAATTTTCATAATTTAAAGGAAATATCATGAAATCAAGGAATTTTCATAGGATTATGAAAACATGAAAAATATGCTAATAAAAGAGTGGGACGTGTGAGCCATCTAGGGTTTGGCCGACCGGCCATGGCCCGTGCACACGGGTTTCCTTAATTTTTATTATTTTTCATGGGACCAAGGAAATATCATGAGATTAAGGAGTTTTCATGAAATTAGGGAAATAATAATAAAATAATGAGGAATCATGAGGTGTGGGGCTGGCTGGGACCAAGGCTTGGCCGGTTGGCCAATGGTTACGCCCATCACGTTTTTCCCTAATTTTATATTATTTTCTCCGCGCGAAGGAAGCACCATGAAATTGAGGAGTTTCCTCAAAATAAAGGATATTCGTTCAAATAAAAGGGTTTTTCATAAACTCAGGGAAAACAACAAAAATATGATAAAAATATGAAACTGGCGTGGGATTGACCACGACACAGTTGGTCGGTCAGTGGGTCCATGCTCCCAGCGTCTTGGTCAATTTTTATTTGTTTGTTATTTTTCATCCTATTTTGCATAGGTTCATCGTTTCATCGTATTTTGAAATACTCATTCGTGCGGTGGTTATTAATGTATCATTGTTGAATACACTTGTACCATTTGAGACATGTCTTGCTCAGAAAGCAGCTCTGATGCCCTGCGTCCAATATTTATTATTAACCCATGGATTTCTGTTGGAAGGACCATGAATTGCGTAATGAAATATTTTCAGAAATTCAGCGGATTAATCCAAGAATTTAACTTTGAGACAAGGCTCGCTCAGAAGGCATCTATGATGCCCGTGTGTCCAATATTTATTACTAATCCATGGATTTATGCTGGGTAGAACCATGGTTTGCGTAATGAAATATCTGCGAAAATATTTGAATATTTTCAGAAATTCTGCGGATGAATCCAAAAATTTAAGTTTGAGACATGGCTCGCTCAGAAGGCATCTATGATGCTTGTGCGTCCAATATTTATTACTAATCCATGAATTTCTGCTGAGAAGAACCATGGTTTGCGTAATGAAATATCTGCGAAAATATTTGAATATTTTCAGAAATTCTGCGGATGAATCCAAGAATTTAGGAATAATTAATTTATGACTTTATACTAGCAAAGCAAACTATCTAGGAGTATTAATTATTCTGTTATGAACTTGTTGTAGCTTCATATCTTTTACATAGCCAGGGTAAACTCGTTGTTTGTATCCAGAAAATGTCATCACTCTATACTAGCATAGCAAGTCGTTTGGGAGTTGTCCATCCCGTGATATAAATAATTACTGAAGTGCTCAGTACTAATCGTGAGATATGGCGTTGTTCAGCTGTGAGACTACATATCTATATGCACTATGAGAGAAAGTATTCTCAATCAGAGAATTCGATGAGAGACCCGTGTCTCGATATTCAGTCTGATTGCTGGATCAGAGGTTTGTATAATTATGGGTTTACGATTTTATCCTTTTTCGAAAATCCACCATCTACATTAAGTCCCCTACTTAGTGAGGAAATTCGTGTTCCTCAGTCAACATTGAATGGTGATTTTCCGGTCATAACAATACAAGTAATTGAACTCAGTCGTAAGTTAAGATGTTACCGGATTGCAATCATACGAGCGTACCATGACTTGAAAGATGGTTCCAGTAGCATGATAGAATGTC
This sequence comes from Papaver bracteatum, assembly GCA_023529315.1. NCBI lineage: Eukaryota > Viridiplantae > Streptophyta > Magnoliopsida > Ranunculales > Papaveraceae > Papaver > Papaver bracteatum. The sequence goes on from JAJJWX010003657.1 coordinate 424,385, forward strand.
GTTTGAGGAGAATAATTTGGTGTTGAACCGCTGATTTGGATGACGGGATCTTGGTCGTTTAGGATTCGCGGGCCGGGCCCAATAAGGAAATCCTTGGAAAATTAGGTTTTGGAAATATAGTTTGATATAAAAGGAATTTCTCCTCTTTTTTTTTTTAATTTTCCCACACTACCAGAGCTTCATCACCTCATCACCTTCACACCATCATCAAGAGGATCAGGAAAGTTCGCCGGAGCGCCACCGTCCGACGTCGCCGTAGCCACCGTTGGCCAATTTCCGGCCGGCGCCGACAGGTATGCTTCAAACTTTTTTTTTTGCTTGCTTATGCTCATGAGTTCTATGGGTTGCTCACATATTTTTTTATGATAAAATTATATACCCATGTATATATGAGTGTGGGTTTCGTCGAAAACCTTCGTTTTTGAAAACTTTTGTTCGTTTGATCGTTAGTTTTTTGAAAATTAGTAATAATCCCTGATTTAGGAGAGGTTTTCCTTCATATATGAATATGTAGGTTCAGTGATGAAACTATGTTGATGAGCTTTCACGTGATCCAAAGTTTTATCACAAAAAGTGAATTTTTCACAAAACCGTAGTAAAATCTTTGTTTTAAAGAATAACGATGATGCGGAGAAGCGAGTTCTCCTATTTATGTATATATGAACTTGTGTCCAGTGATAAAATTTTGTGTATGAGCTTTCATGTAAAACTTTACCATGTAATGCGTGAGTTTTCACGAAATTGAAATAAACATTCGTTTCAAATACATATGACGTCACGAAGGAAAAGAGTTTTTGTAAAACCATGGTCGGTTCATGGAAAAGTTTTTTTTTTTTGAACCGTGGAGTATCCACGATTTATTTTTGTGAGCCTGGCTCACGTTGAAAAATATTCATTTATTTACGTGAGTAAATAAACGTTCTGTTTATATATATGTATGCAAATATATATTGTTTCTCCAAAATCAAAACTTGAGTTTTGTGTGATGTTGCTTAGAGATAAAATTATTTATGATGAAATAATGTTTTAGTTTCCATAATTCTATGGTGAATGTTCACTCAGTAGAAAAGTTCATGATTTTATGAAAAATCTGAGTTTTTGAACGTCTTTTGTAGGTCTTGAAGAAGCAGACAATTTTGGAGCATTAACTCTAGCATTACTCTCACTATTTTTTAGTGGAAGCGTAAGGTATGAGTTAAGAGTTACCATTTTTTCCGAATTTGTTTGCAGGTTGGTAATCCTTTGCGCTTCTGATTCCAGACAATGTCCGACAACAGTAATCATTCTTCTTCCTCTAGTTCTTCTGATGAAGATTCCAAAGTTCCCGTATCGAAGTCCAATCCCTATCAAGGTGAGGGTCCGAGGTCCGACATATTATTGAACGAGCGAATGGTTTCTTTCACTGAACTCAGGAAAAGGAAAGTTGAGGATGACGCAAAAGACACTCGTCAGCGTGAGAAGGATCAAATCTGGCGCAGAATGCAAAGAGCTGTAGAGAAACTTCTCATGGAAGGACTGCCCGCTGACTCTGATGATTCTGAAGAAGACATATGGGAGGTACTCAGGACCTGGACTGATCAAGATGAAAGAGAGTACCAGAGGTTTATGAAGCGATTCAGAGCTGAATCGGAGGAAGATTCGAATTCAGATGATGATGATGATCTAAAAGCTTATTCGAGACCTATCGACACTGATTCTAATGATGAAGAAGATAGTGATGACAGCACAGATGACAAGAAGGATGACGATTCTGACAATGAGTCTGATGAGTAGTTTTGTCTTCTTCCCTTCTTTGAAATATTTGAATGTTCTTTAGACTTCGTAGTAGATATTTCTTCGATGATTCGAACAAATTTTCTTCTTATTTAGAATTTTCCTTTGAATGGGCAAACACCTTTATTAATGTTGATTCTTCTGAGTAAATGAACCAATGTTCATGCCTTGAATTCATCACGTCTTTCGATCCGCCTTAGTGATTTCCGTTTTTATAAGGAACTGAAAGATACATGTTACATGGGCTGAGAGAATACGTGTTACACATGATTCCATGTAACTTGACCGTGCGTTCCAATCTCAGCTGTTTTTCCTCGGTGTCTTTAGTGTTACCCTTGTTGAAATGTTAGGGTTTCAGTAAAACCCGCTACATAATTGACTATCCACAGAAGATAAACCTCCACCATGTCTAACGTATATCTTCAAGACTTCGAGGCTATCATCTACGCAAATATTTATTCTATCCCTGAGTTAGTTTCGTCGTGCAGAGAATTCGTGATCATACCCTGTTGCCACTATGTCAAGCAATGGCATTTCTTCTCAATATGATACTCAGTCAAAGTGCGAAATAGCAGCGTTGTAGATGGTGGATTTTCAACAAAGGGCAAACCCGTAAAATCATGATACTGCATGTTCCTGATACGGATGCAGGCGTGTGACGATTCATATTTTACGAAGCCATGATGAATATGTTTTCAAGAATCCTCTACCAACCGAGTGTTCGATCCCTGACATTTCATTGTGACCTCTATGAAGAATAATAAGATTGGGTGGTCCTCCTACATAATTGTTTGTTGAGAGGGCTTAACGCCTTCAGGACGTCGGTGATACTCACTGTTCCATGACTACATGAGAGCGACCCCCCTCTATATAAAAGAATGATTGGGCGGTTCTTCGTCAGATTGAGAGCAACAACGCCTTCAAGACAGTGACACTCACTGATCCTGACTATGTAGAGCGACGTGTAAAGACTCGGATGTTCTTAGTAATTTCTGAGAGCACCCTCAGGATTTGCCGTCTCCTGACTATGCACATAGATTAATTCTGTCGTGACATTCACCACTGAATTCCCAGAATAATCTATTATTGCTCCTATTCCATGGTCGAATCCACAACCTGATCCCATGGAATGACAATAACAATTTGCTCCTATTCCATGGTCGAATCCACGGCCTGATCCCATGGAATGGAAGTAAAAATTTGCTCTTATTCCATGGTCGAATCCACGGCCTGATCCCATGGAATGGCAATAACAATTTTCTCCCATTCCATGGTCGAATCCACGGCCTGATCCCATGGAATGGCAATAACGATTGTTCTGATTCTATGATCGAATCCACGACTTGATCTCATAGAATAACAATGAAACAATTATATTATCCCATTACTCCGATTTCATGATCGAATCTACTTTTCTCATGAAATGGTGATGGATAAATCTCAATTACTCCGATTCTATGGTCGAATCCACGATCCCATGGGATGGTAATGCTTGTTTTATTATTCTGAATTCGTAGTCGAATCCGCATCAGATCCTACGAATTAATAATGAAATATCTATTCATTTTTATTACTCAGTTTCATGAATTATTCTCCACTGGATCTCGTGAATTGATAATAAATACTCAATAATTGGGCATCTGGACCGTCACTGAGTAAGCCCCACAAAAATGGTGCAAGTGCACTCGACAATGATGCACGACTGAGCACCCGGATGTGCAAATGAGCATCCAAAAACATGAAACAATGGAGAGTTCTCCACAAAATAGGAGAGAGAAAATAATAAACAATAAAATAATGGGAAGCGCCCATGGCCGGGCCCACCGGCCGGCCGGCCGTGCCCTAGCCATGGTCGGTCCCATGTTTCCCATTATTTTCTCACAATCTTCACAAACCCATGGGGAGTTCTCCATCTTGGCAAAAACTTCCCAATTTGCGCAAAAACTCAAGAGTTCTCCTTGAATTGGAGGATTCACCAAATAAATTATAAAATAAGGAGAAGTGTGCGGGACCGGGAAACCTAACCGGCCTGCCATGCTCAAGCCATGGCCGGTCCCACACCTCACAATCCTTAGCTTTTTATAATTATTATTCCAAAACTTCATGAACTCTCCAAAACTTTAAGGATTCATGAAAAATAATAATAAAATAGGGAAAGGTGTGCGAGACTGGGCAACTTGGCCGGCCGGCCATGCCCTAGCCATGGTAGGTCCCTCACCTTGCAATTCCCAATTCCTAATTTCTCATTATTATTATTTCCCTCAACTCGTGAAACTCCTGGGTTTGAACAAAATTCGTGACTTCTCCATATTTTCTCAAATATGGCTCAAATCACGCAAAGCCAAAAAGCCAACATGGTCACACGGCCGGCTAGCCCCTCACGACAATATTGGATTATTAAAATATTTTACTTTAATATTTTCAAAATATTGATGAATTGAGCATACATGCTCATTCCACCGAAAAGTCGAGAATTCTCAACCAAGATGAAACTCTTCTGAAAATTCACAACATCGCTCAAATGCGCATCAGAAAATACTGAAACTCTCAGTATGGAGACACGGACATCATGGAAACACGTGCATGCCTCCATGACCTACTAGGTTGCTTCTAGGGCTTGCATGAAGCCGGTCCACATGTTTTCATAATTCTGACCTAATTTTCTCAATCGCTCATACTGGGCCCAAAACTCTCTTTTACCGTCCCTCTTGATTTCTTCCTAAGTTTTACTTTCGAGCTGTTTTCATCTCCCGAACGAGCTCGAAACCCTACATCGATTCTAGTAAAGGACGCTAATCAGGGATTCAACCAAACTGGAGAATCCTCCAAATGACCAACACTTGGTCACATGACCACCAGGAGCCGGTCCCATGCTCTCTTGGTCGGTCCCATCTCTCATAACTAGGTTTTACACCTAATGCTGAACCCAGCAAGATTTTCACCTAATCACGTCACAAATGGGAGGATATCACTTAGGGTTTTGGTATGGCGGTCTACGGCACGTGGATTCATCCCACGACGATAAATGTGCGTAAGTCGTGTCAACGGTTGAAGGAGTTAGCAAAGTAGTGGGTGAACGATCAGTCAAGTCTCCACACGATGAGGAACTGACTTTACCACAATCTCCCACTTTCCCACTCTTCCACTCAAGAAATCGTCACACTTACAGGGGTCAGTGGTGTTACTACTCAACAATATAAATAAATCTCTGAATCCATGATTGAAGGACACGCTTTTCTAAACATTCGAACACTCGAATACATGTCCAACACTGAATTTCTTGAGTAACTACCCTAAAGAATTCATCAATCACTCAGAACTTATCAGAACTCAACAGTTCATCAATACTCAAGAAACCTCAGCTGTGTAACTACCCTCAAGAATTTCTTTTCACCAACTCTCAAATTGAAAAGAATTTCTTGAGTAACTACCCTCAAGAATTTCTTGAGTAACTACCCTCAAATTGAAAAGAATTTCTTGAGTAACTACCCTCAAATTGAAAAGAATTTCTTGAGTAACTACCCTCAGTGTTGAGTAACTACCCTCAACACTGAAAAGTAACTACCCTCAAGAATTTCTTGAGTAACTACCCTCAAGAAACCTTCAACACACCCACAATCCTCGATCATCACTGATCCCACACAAATCTCATCTTCCCTCCTACAGATCAACCCATATCCCTCTTCGCGACCGAATTGATTCTAGAACGGCCGTTGTCTTGGTTTAGGCCAGGGTCAAACAAATTGATTTCCCGAATTTAAGCACCCCCTTTGCAGCGGTGCATCTGTGTGAGGATTAACATCTTGACCGGCTGAGGAGTCTCGACAACTCGCTCGACTCTCCACTTTCCCGAAAAACCGGCGGCACGTTTTTCCCCATCCACAAATTGGCTACCACAGTGGGAGATTAATCTCTCGGTTGCAATCTCTCATTTTTGCAAAGATGGTCGATCTTAGATCAAGAGCAGTTACACTTCCCAACACCAACCACGCTAGTACCAGCAACAACACTGGTGGTACTCCGGAAATAATTCCCGCTTCTAACGATGGTAGTGATATTACTCCTCCTCACACCAATGTGTAAGATCATCCTCTTTTCGGGCGGCATCCAGAAGAAATCAGAGAAAATCCTCCTACCATAGGCGATCTCATGAAAGTCCAGGAAGTTCTCGCCAAGAATCAAACTGACATGGCTGCTACTTAGAAGGAACTATTCAACTATCTCAAAACTCTCACTAACAAGATGTCAGACAAAACTCAAAAGAAGAAGAAAGACAAAGAAACGTCTCCAACGGACCCTGAAGTTATTCCTATTCCTGATGACGATGAAACCAGCAAAGCCGCGGAGCCTCAACCCGCTGGCTTTATCACCCGTGAAGACTTGGAGCACTTTATGGAGAATCGAGGAAGGGGTCATAAAATGACCCTGCACCGTCATCAACCTCCGTATCCTGCAGCCACGCAGAGGATCCCTCTCCCAAAAGGCTATACCTCTCCAACGTTCACACTATACAACGGAACAAGAAATGCTCGAGAACACGTTTCTCGATTTCTGGAAGCATTAGGAGAACATGAACACAACCATGTTGTCCGCTAGAAGGAGTTTTCGAAATCCCCGACGGGTCGTGCATACACTTGGTACAACAACATCACTTCAGGGAGCATAACCAATTGGGGATAAATAATTAATGCTTTCTACAGGAAATATTTCTTTGTCTCTGAACAAGTCACACTCTCCGAACTTGGAAGGATGTATCAGAAGAATATTGAACACCCGAATGACTACGTAAAAAAGTTCAGACTCCAGGAACTGGATTGTCATGATCCAAACGTTACTGAACAACAACTGGTGGAATTGTGCATCAATGGGATGATCCCAGTTTACAGAGCTTTGTTGGAGAATCTCCGCTTCCAGACCTTTTCGGAACTTCATGAAGCAGCCAAGCGATCGGAAACTACTGCTCATGCCTTGCTGGAAAGAACGAAAACTTTCAAAATTGAGGAATCAAAAGACACTCGAAGCAGCGGTCGACGCCTGATCAACAAGCAGTATAATGTTGAAGCCTCCGTCAATGTTGCTGAAGGAAGTAAGAGAAGGGCTGAAGAACATCAACACAAAAATGCTTCTCCAACGTCTCATCCTCCAAAAGCTCCAAGGAAGGACAACCAGACCAGAAATGCAAAATCACAACAAAATGGTGAGGAAGTCCCTGATTTCCCATTTCCCATTGAAGAGGTGATCGAACTACTGGAAGTCTGGATCTAGGATGGTGCAGTCAAGCTACCTCCTGTCAAAAAGGAGCCAACTGAGGAGCAAATAGAGAACGCACGCTATTGCCACTTCCATAGGTACGTCAATCATCTAACCCGTGACTGCAAAAATTTGAAGCGCATCTTCAAAGAAAATGCCGACTCAGGAGAACTGGGGAATGAAGGAGTACATAGAAATCCTCTCCCGATAAGAATATTCGCACCCTCCGAGCAGCCGGTCAAGAAAGAAGTTCAGTCTTTAATGGAGCACGTATGTGAGTTGCTGTACTTGTCAAGAGCCCAAAGAGATGACATGTTTGCTGCACTAAACCATGTTGTGTCAGGAAAACGACTCACAATTCAGGAAACATTCCCTGAACCACCCGTGACAGACAAAGAGATGTATGACTGTGGACTTCTCACCATGGTGCATCTCAAGGGGAACGAACTCAGACGAGCACGAGTCTACGTTGGCACTGCTGTCAACATCATCCCTCTCAAAACCCTCAGGGATACTGGCATCACTTGTCAAGAAGCAACTCATGCTCTAGTCTCAATCAAATATCACGAAGGAATATCCAGGGATGCTTATGGTTACATCATTCTCAACATAAAAAGTGATTCAACCTGGGAAGAAACTAAATTCTTCATAATCAGGGAGGATCCTGGATACGACATGGTTCTTGGAAGAGCGTGGATCCATGATGGAAAAATTACTGCGGTATCTTCACCTTCAGTTGCACATTTCTCCACCAAAGAAAGCTCTGACTCAGAAGATGACCAGCCTTTCGAGCATTTAGAAAAGGTCGAAACTCTGAAGGAACTCACACAAAGGTCTGGAGAAAGCCCTAATGAATTCGTCAGGAGGTTTCACACTCAGGAAAGTCTTATTCCTCATGATTCATGTGTGTTACCTACTTTCAAATATTCTACCTTAATTCGGGGACTCGCTCAAAACCTACATGTCATCAAACCCTATGAATGGACAGTCTCACCTCAACAATACTACACTGCATGGTTGAAACCTTTTCTGATTATGCACCACATTGAAAGGTTCATCGCTAAAGACTTGGCTCAATTTGACAAGCGATACCCGCCATATTTTCCTTTGCATGAGTGTCCACATGTGGCACGGAATTGGAAATCTTCACCAGCATGGAATCCACGGGTGATTCCAAACCAGCAGAAGATATTTAAGGCACGCGCAACCAAGCCTAACAAGTTTCATGAAGGAGATTTGGTTCTTAAGGAAACCAAGCGCAACCTGCATTCTACAAGGGGTTCTAACTGGGAAGGGCCTTTCATGATTGATAAGGCAGTCGCTGGAGGATACTACAAATTGGTTGACATCAAGGGCAAGACAAAAATACCAGTAATTCATGAGAATTGGCTCAAGATTTTTGATGCATGAAGCATTCAACATTGGATGTTTTATGTCCAAGGCAAGCGATCAAAACATCTGACATTTGCACTTTAGGATTTTCTTTTAATTGTATTTTCAATTCCTCCAAAACGTGTGCACTCTTGCATTCAACATTTGAAAATTCAGAAATCTATCAAAGTTCTTTATTTAAGAAAACCTCTGTCAAATCCAAAATCAAAAGAAAATCCTCAGTCACTCATAAAATCAAAACCCAAATAAAATCTCACATCTTTCTCATAAGTTAAATGTTCATGAGATTATAGAAAGGAAACTAAAGAAAACCATCAAAGAATGATTTCTGCTTCTCCGCATCTTCCAAAACTTTCAAAGTTGCTTTCTCCAATTCTAGATTCTTGGTCAGTTCAGCAACTTCGTCTATCTTCTTCGTCACGGCATCACTAACAGGGAAAGGAGCATTACCCTTTACTTCTTTCCGGATAGATTCAAGCCTTTAACGAAGCCACTTCAGATTGAAGCCTAGTTCTTCAGCATTATTTGAGTTGTACTCCCAATCAAAGAGTACGTCTCGAGTAACAACATTTCTGGGAGTGACACAGATATCATGTATAACACGCAAGATTGCTTCCACTTACTTTGTCAAGAAATAACTACGTTCTAAATCCTGAGTAACCACGATGTGTCCATATATTTTCCACAGTTTCTCATATATAGCAGCATATCCGATGGGAACACTAAAACCACCAACTGAATTGTGGTATGGAAGTAACTCACCAAATTGAGGATCAAAAGAAATCCCTGCATTAGGATACTCATGCACTATCATACGCCTCTCGACTACTGGAGCAGCATCAACAATCATGGAGATCACTTCAGACGAAGCAGTTTCCGCTATTCTCGATTCGGGTTCCACCATTTGAGGCTCAGTTGGAGTTTTCACCACCTCCCATGCATCAACAACTGGAACTTCATAACCTGGAGGTGCACATATAGGAGTTCCATCGCCAACAACTTTGGGACTTCCCAAGATATCATTAGTGGATTCGTGATTCCCAACTTCGTCGTTCGATACCTAATGCGAAGATTACATGGGATTAGGATGGTTCAGGTGTGGAAATCCAATAAAATCATAATATTAAGAAAGTAAGTGAACTAACATCATCTAAGTTACTTATTATGCAATTATGGCATGTGCAAAAAGTATCATAGTCATGAAACACGTTTTCAAAGAGACTCAACTGAGGCAAATTTACGCTTCCCAATGTTCAATGACAAACTGGGGGTAATTGGTAAGGAATCTGGAGATGAATTGTATGGAAGTTCTATACAGCATGTCAAACTTTCATGAGAATTGGATGAATGGTAGAGTAGATGTATCCAAAACATCACACAACGCGCGATCTGGAAAAGTTCTGAATATCTCCTGGAAGTTTACTGTTTCGCATTTTTCAGGCCCTAAACATGCTCAACATTCAAAAATCTTCTTTGTTAAAGATTGGAAATTTTCTGGTCTTGAAGATACATATGTGGACATCGAAAATCCGACTCCAGACGAAGATTCTACAACATTTCTAATAAATTCTGAAGCCTGAAATTTTTTGATGACGTATTTCGGCAAAATTACTTGTATATTCATATGGGTTCTCATTCATTCATGCATAAATCAGCAATATCATACTTCTATGAATAGGCTACAGGAGAAATACTTACTAGGGGAGCCTCTAAATTATTTGAGGATTCGGCAAGGTTGGAACCTCCATTGGCATTATCATTCGGAGAACTCTCCATATTTTCGTTCGGTTCGGGATTTCGAGAGCTCTCCATATTCTCATGACTCAAAGAGGAATGTGCCTCATCAACATGCTCCTTATCCATGGTGATTTCCTCCTGTCCACATCAACAAACAATCGTCACTTATTCGTCCAAAGGCGCATTACAATTATCAAGTGCAAAAGGGGAAACTTACGTCAACCTCCTCAGTGCTGGGATCCTGAATTGTTCGACCAAGAGAAAAACGGTGACCATCAATAACCGATGGGGCAAAATTCTGAAATGAATCAGCAATACTCTTTTAAATCCTAATTACATGGGTGAGAAAGTTGCAACAATGAATAAAAGCGCAAGCAACTCACCAAAGAAGCGGCAGGAGACTGTATATCGTTCGGTATCATCCTATGTGTTGTCTTACTTATGCCTTCTCCTCCCCGGGGAATTTCTTGAAATATTGAAGAGTTTACATCAATTCGAGGTCTCACAATGCGACCACCCTATAAAATGAAAATAAATAAGATTAAAATATGATTGGCATAATTTGGCCGAAATCATAAGAATAAGCACTTACTTGTGACGCATTTGGAGATGTCTTCCTCTTATCACTACCAGGGAGATACTTCAACATGGGTCGACCGGAAACCACGTCAGGAGGAGGGAATTATCATACGGGGGACTGAACATCTGTTACAAATGTATATACATGCTCGAGTTGCTAACGCCAAAAGCCTATATAACCAGGAGTTGCGAAGGTTTCTCGGTCAGAACATGGGAACAAGTATTCATTTCCTTCCATGCAGGTGCAATCCAAATGAACCTTCAGGTACTCAATTTCTATCTTGTTCATTTGATGACCCGGAATACACTGGTCAAGTCCCATCTGTCTAGCAGATCTGTCAATGTTGTACTCTTCCGCCTGGAATTATCCGTTCATTATTGACAACAAGAAACCAAGAGTACAACTCAAGACGAAAGATCACTCTCCTTCACTCAGATCAGCACCAGTAGTCAATGTGATATTCTCTTCAATAATGTTGAAAGTAATCAACTGTGAGAAAAGAGAAGGAACCTACACCCAGGGGCGAAAGTTGAACTCAGACTCAATATCCAAAACGTCAGTAAGGCATATCTTGTATTGTGGTTGCTTTCTAGACCAGCGCATGATCCTAGCATTATTCTCCTCAAGAAGGGAATGGCGAGTGTCGACCTTGGGTCCTTGCAAAATGCTATGAGGAATTGGGGCATAGCTCTCAAGGTGTTCCCACATCAAAGCTTGGAGAAACATGGTATTAGCATATGTCTTAATCTTCATGAAGCCATCAGAAATACTGGAGTCCACAACTAGAGAGTCCAAGTTGGCGAACAAAGAACCCAAAAATAGATTGCCAATAGGAATTTTCTCACCTTTGGCCATCTTAATGGCAAAGAGAATCACAAACGGCTTCAGCAAGTGTCCACAATCTTCGAAGATATCCCGTGAGAGCCACAGACACAAGAAATCCGCAATTGTCAAAACACCATCAACCGGTCCTTCGGGAGTTCTATCTCTTGGCCACCAGTGTGATAACCATCGGGCATAGAAAGATGCAGGTGACTCATTAAATTCATGCATCTTTGCTTCTAACGTGTCAGATATCTCCTTCTCCTCTGTCGAGAGTTCTTCAGGAAAATTACTAGTAATTGGAAGGTGCAACAAAGCAACTACATCTTCCAGAGTAATGGTGAATTCTCCCCATCTGCATATAAATGTGCGAGTAGGGACACACCAACGGGCGAGCAGGGATATCATACCTGGAATTTCATGATTGATGATCAAATCTCCAGCATATTGAATGGCTCGTGTCACCTGAGCACTATCCAATATGTCCCCCACACGGATATGGCCTAACATGTGCCTTGCCCACCCGGAAAAGTACATCAGAGGTCTCCGAGAAAGCTTCAACTCCACCTAAGAAGCTGCGAAATACTTCCCGTGCAAATAAAACCGAATCACAGCTCGGGGAGACACCAACTTGTTCTGGGCAGTACACCTAGGATTTATTAGTAACCGAAACGAAGATCCTAGAGGAGGCTTTTCAGGCCAATACAAATACACGAATAATTTGTCCTCAGCAGTTGGAATGTTCTTAGTCTTGGAACTTTCCTTCTTCTCCTGGGAAACCTCGGTATCGTCATTCCTGGAAAAACCATCATCTCTGGAAGAGGTATCTGTGGAAACATCTTCTCTCGAAGAAACATCATCTTCAGAAGCACTACGGGATTCAACCATTTTGCAAACTTGCTGCAACATCCATACGTGAATTCATCAACATAATGGGACTAAAGAAAATTCGACAATTGATTTCTGCAAAAATTATATTTCTCAATTCTCACCTCTTTACGATTTCACGAACTTAGTGATAATAACGTAAAACCTCCAAAACTTGCTCTTTCTTTCGAACCTGCAAAGTTGAGCATAAAACATATTATTCAAAAGTCTGCACTGACTTTTCAAGAAACCATGAGTAATTCACATAACCCTCAATGTGAGCACTCGCTGATTTTATGTATATACATACGCTATAAAATCACTGAATTCGCATGTACACTGTGAGTTCACCAAATTCATAAATTGTGAATTTTCAAAAACCCAATTTTTTTTTTAATAAAGCGTGAATAAGTCACGCGCTTTTTAAAAAAAAAATCGTGAGTCAATAACTCACGTAATTTACAAAAAAAAAAACTTTTTGCTCAACCGAGCATCCGTCTATGGAACCAGGGACTTTCCTATTTTTGTAGAGTTCTCCATATTTCAAATAAAACTTCGAGAGTTATCAAATAAAATTTCAATATGAACTCCAGGTCTTTTCAAAATTCCTTTAACTCTAAGGATTATTATTTACTACTTTTACGAACAAATTACGTTTATAAAAGTATTTGCAAAGTTCATACTTTCAAAAAACGAACTTGGGTTTTCATGAAACCTAATAAACAAAACTTTTGCTACTGCAACTAAACCATATCTATTCAAAAATTAACATATCTCTTTCATATTAGGGATTTTTTGCTCATTCCTCCAATTAACGAACAAACGTGAATCCTTCATAAATCCTACACATACATATGTAACCATGGGATTTTGGGTTTTATGAACAATCATCAATCATAAAGCCTACAGCAAAAAAAAATCACGAACTTACCTGTTGTCACCGGACGGAGTTCGGCCGGCGGTGGTCGGACGCCCAGCGGAGATCGGACGGGTGGTGCTGCTGCTGACTTCTCCTGCTGCTGCTCATGGTATGGGGGTAATGATGAAGTATTGGTCGGCCAAGGGAAAATAATTTTTTTTTTAGGGTTATTCCATTTTAAATCAAATTTATTTCCAAAACCTAATAAGCACGGGTTTCCCTTTTTGGGCTCGGGCTCGCAAATCCTAAATCGACCATAACTAAGCTTTTAAACACCCAAATCAGCGGTGCCTCATCTCTACACGTTCATGAGATGACACTCTACCTTATTATCAGAGTTCTCATCCACACATTTTCTCGTACATGATCTTATTGGAGTAAATTGAGGATTTTGAAACTACCTTTGTAGACCGAGTCCAACCAGACCTCGTCGACTGAAAATCACCATTTAATGCATATTACAGAACATGACTGTTCCCCACTATGCAGGGGACTTAAGGTAGATGGTGGATTTTCAACAAAGGGCAAACCCATAAAATCATGATACTGCATGTTCCTGATACGGCTTCAGGCGTGTGACGATTCATATTTTACGAAGCCATGATAAATATGTTTTCGAAAATCCTATACCAACCGAGCGTTCGATCCCTGACATTTCATTGTGACCTCTATGTAGAATAATAGAATTGGGCGGTCCTCCTATATAATTGTTTGTTGATAGGGCTTAACACCTTCAGGACGTCGGTGATACTCACTGTTCCCTGACTACATGAGAGCGACCCCCCTCTACATAGAAGAACGATTGGACGGTTCTCCTTCAGATTGAGAGCAACAACGCCTTCAAGACAGTGACACTCATTGATCCTGACTATGTAGAGCGACATGTATAGACTCGGGTGTTCTTAGTAGTGTCTGATAGCACCCTCAGGATTTGTCGTCTCCTGACTATGCACATAGATTAATTCTGCCGTGACATTCACCACTGAATTCCCAGGATAATCTATTATTGGTCCTATTCCATGGTCGAATCCACGGCCTGAACCCATGGAATAGAAATAATAATTTTCTCATATTCCATGGTCGAATACACATCCTGATCCCATGGAATGGCAATAAAAATTTGCTCCTATTTCATGGCCGAATCCACGGCCTGATCCCATGGAATGGCAATAACAATTTACACATATTCCATGGTCGAATCCACAGCCTGATCCCATGGAATGGAAATAACAATTTGCTCTCATTCCATGGTCGAATCCACAGCCTGATCCCATGGAATGGCAATAATGATTGTTCTGATTCTTTGATCGAATCCACGGCTTGATCTCATAGAATAGCAATGACACAATTATATTATCTCATTACTCTGATATCATGATCGAATATGCTGGTCTCATGAAATGGTGATGGATAAATCTCAATTACTCTGATTCTATGGTCGAATCCACGATCCCATGGGATGGTAATGCTTGTTTTATTATTCTGAATTCGTAGTCGAATCCGCATCCGATCCTACGAATTAATAATGAAATATCTATTCACTTTTATTACTCAGTTTCATGAATTATTCTTCACTGGATCTCGTGAATTAATAATAAATACTCAATAATTGGGCATCTGGACTGTCACTGAGTAAGCCCCATAAAAATTGTGCAAGTGCACTCGACAATGATGCACGACTGAGCACCCGGATGTGCAAATGAGCATCCAAAAACATGAAACAATGGAGAGTTATCCACAAAATAGGAGAGTGAAAATAATAAACAATAAAATAATGGGAAGCGCCCATGGCCGGCCCCACCGGCCGGCCCCATGTTTCCCATTATTTTCTCACAATCTTCACAAACCCACGGGGAGTTCTCCATCTTGGCAAAAACTTCCAAATTTGCGCAAAACCTCAAGAGTTCTCCATGACTTGGAGGATTCACCAAATAAATTATAAAATAAGGAGAAGTGTGCCGGACCGGGAAACCTAGCCGGACGGCCATGCCCAAGCCATGGAAGGTCCCACACCTCACAATCCTTAGCTTTTTATAATTATTATTCCAAAACTTCATGAACTCTCCATAACTTCAAGGATTCATGAAAAATAATAATAAAATAGGGAAAGGTGTGCGAGACCGGGCAACTTGGCCGGCCGGCCATGCCCTAGCCATGGTTGGTACCTCACCTTGAAATCCATAATTTCTCATTATTATTATTTCCCTCAACTCATGAAAACTCATGGGTTTGAACAAAATTCGTAACTTCTCCATATTTTCTCAAATATGGCTCGAATCACGCAAAACCAAAAAGCCAACATGGTCACACGGCCGGCTAGCCCCTCACGGCAATTTTGGATTATTAAAATATTTTAATTTAATATTTTCAAAATATTGATGAATTGAACATACATGATCATTCCACCGAAAAGTCGAGAATTCTCAACCAAGATGAAACTCTTCTGAAAATTCACAACATCGCTCAAATGCGCATCAGAAAATACTGAAACTCTCAGTATGGAGACACGGACATCATGGAAACACGTGCATGCCTCCATGACCGACCAGGTTGCTTCTAGGGCTTGCATGAAGCCGGTCCACATGTTTTCAGAATTCTGACCTAATTTGCTCAATCGCTCATACTGGGCCCAAAACTCTCTTTTACCGTCCCTCTTGAATTCTTCATGAGTTTTACATTCTAGCTATTTTCATCTCCTGAACGAGCTCGAAACCTAAATATTCCCGCGCTGGGAGATAGAAAATTCTTTTTCGTATCGAATAGAGGGGCGGACCATCGAAATCTGAGTCCGTATGAGAATTCTACATCGATTCTAGTAAGTGAAAAATATTAGAACCTCCCTACTATATGGGTTCAACATTTACAAGCCCCACAAAATGGATCCTTCACTATCAACTCCATTCTTTCATATTTTTATATTTCTAGGACCAGAACTTTTATTTTTGGGGCCAGGTTTTGAATTCTTCCGGATTGCTGACGTCATAAAAAAATAACAAATACCAGAACTAGCCCTCCGAATATATACCTTGTTTTAGACACTAAAACCAGATTCATTTCTTCATTTCTCTTTCGTAAACTTCCAGAGCTCCTGCGATATTTTCCATGATTTTTCTCCTTCTTCGATTTACAGATACATATCCGTAATGATTTGAGGTGAATATATTTAGCATCTACGAATTCAGTTTTAATCATCAATTAGTCTACCGATTCGATTCAAATAATCGAATTTGAATATAGGTTTCATTTGTTCAAAGCTACTTCAGGTAAGGTTTTCGATTTGATTCAATAGGTTTTCGTCATTCTTTGTTCTTCATTCTTAGTTTGATTAGGTTTTGATTTTTATTTTTGATTGTATCTATTCAGATTTGGTGAGAATAACATGAGATTTTTCTTGAATCAGTCGATTCTACTATTTTGAATCTATGTACGTTTTGATTGTGTTGTTCTAGTTGTTTGATTTGTTTGATTTCTTATTTCGATTTTGATTTTCTAGGGTTAATTTTTTGATAGTTCAGTTTTGTTTTGATTTCTTTTTATTTTTCAGTTCAGTTGTTGTGCATTTGGTTAGGTGATTTTGATCTGATTGATGAAGATTGTCGAATTAGGTTTGATTCAATTTGATAAAACAAGTATGTTTTTAGGAATTTGATGATTTTTTTTTGTATGTATGAATATTTTGGTAGAAGTAAGATCCTTTTTCTATCCATATGTATGTATGATGGTGGTGATTATAGATTACTTGATAACAGTAAATTATTAAATAAAATCTGTTAATAAGGACTCAATATCAAACTTATAGTGTTCTGTTGAAGTTCTTATAAAAATTTCTTACATTAATTAGTATCCATTGTATCTTACTTCACATAATCTTTTTGTGCCTCAGGAGTTGCTTTCTCAGTAATAGTTTGAATGCCTTATATTTCAGGTTAGAGAGCTCCGCTGCAGACATTGCAGAATCTTTAGCATACCAGTCTACTTGCAATGCCTAGTTCTGTTGCTCCAGCTATAATATAGGTGAGCATTTGACTCATTTCTTCCCTATTAATGATTCTGTTGAGGTTCTTAGTCTTACCATCCTATTACAGAGTGGAAAAGCATTAATCTCAAAGCGCATACAAGTGCTTGAGCATATGGGTAAGGAGTATATGGATATACTTATTACAGAAACTGGCATGAAAGTTGATAAGAATCCAGAAGAAATTTTGGTGAAAGTAAGCTATTTTGTTCTTTAACATAGCAAGGAGAAGCAACAGCACCTTGGATTGACAGGTAAGCAGAAATTCTCGTAGAGTTGTATTATCATAGAATTTATGTGCCACCAAGATAGTGCAAACACAGATTACACTTATCAAGTCACATGCAACGGTACCAACTTAATTCAGTAGTGTAAGAGTATTATACTGAATTGCATAATACGTGTCATACGCCTTGTTTGCCCGGCCTTAAAACCCACCATCAGTTGCTTGCCTCTGCAGACTGAGATATGAACGGAGTTAGCTTACACTTAACATGTAACTAAGAATATATATATAAATATTATTTAGACCTTAAAGACATGCTTGATGTTAAAGTATAATTTTTTTCTCGTACTAATACGAAACATGATTAGTATCTCATATTAGCAATTTTTCTTGACCATTTTCGCATCTCCTTGTATCATTGTTTACTTGGATACATATTCCAGTAAGCTATTTTGTTCGAAGAAGAGTTTCACAGTACAGTTCTATTTGGTTTTCATACATACATATGGATTCATAGTTTAGATTATCCAAACCTATTGGTGTTTGTTGCTTGCTGACCCTACATATGAAAGTGTCTCGGTTGCGGATTTGACTTACATTTTATCAGACTATGCAGGCCATTTTGTTTCCGGTTTATCAATTTTTTTATGAGGTTAGTTAAATATGGAAGAAAAATTGAATTGTGGGTCGGATTTCTTGTAGTCATCTTTTAATGCCGTTAAAATTTGGTTTTTCACCATATCAGCCATGTCTTTTATTGGAGAAGGGTCACATGAACAGGTTCTCTATGAAATGTAACTTATTATCAGCTGGCGCAGTAAAAAAATCTAGTCGGTACATCACAAGAACCAGTTTCTGATTTTGCATCTCAGGTAACTTAATAGGCCTTCATAAGCAATACTTCTTTTGAGTTACTGTTTTTAGTAGTGGTTAATTGCAAACATGTGTTGTTGCAGTTATCAAAAATTTCTAGACTAAAAAATCATCACTTTATTGAGTTGCTGGAGTACTGTTTGGATGCCAATAACCATATCCTTGTTTATCAGTTTGCATCCATGTGTACTCTACACGACAATTTTCACATTTAACTAGCATTGGTAGATTATCGATGTGTAACTATTAGTTACACATGTTAATTAGATGTGTAAATTCTAGGTACACAAGCTAAATGGATGTGTATCTGTAGTTGCAGGAAATCCTACACTACACCTTTGTTAAGAATTTGTAATAACTAACTCAAATTTGAAGATTAAGAACGACACTTTATTATTTAATTTTCAGAAATGTTTACAGGAAATGTAAGAATTCAAGAATACAACTTTTCTCTTGAAGTTTCTCTCTCCTCAAGACTTTCTCAACTCTCAAAAATACATCATCCTTTTCTGGACATATTGGGTCTCTATTTATAGGGTAGTTACATAATGGATGACAGCTAAATTTTCCTCTTATTTCGGATTTGTTCTGCGATTGTACCGCGATAGTTATAATGTTCATTCTCGCAAGCTTTGTAACCATCGCGGACAAACATGCTTTTCTTATGTTTTTTTCAACCGTCAGCTATTACGTCACTCTTTTGACTTCTTTTGTGACACTTGCAAAGTGTTGTTAAAAAGCTTGCGGTGATGCTCGCTGGGAAGTGTTGTTAATCTTGTAGAGAAGTGTTGTAGCGATATTCTGGTCCTACAGTATCTACTAGTTACACATGCTAATTAGATGTGTAACATATAGTTGATTAGGTTTGATTGATATTAATACATTTTTTCAGGAAGATTGATATTAATCATAACACCTTGAACAACGAGCACGTGCTGAGAGAAAAAAATTTGTCTTTACTTTTCTTAGAGGTTTTTTTGTTCCTGCTCTGTTGTTGTTTAGTTTATTACAAGGAAAACTCCACGCCTGGCGTACTATAGTTTTTAAAGCCTCTGTTGTGGTGATATGCTCTCGTTTCAGTTGACCTACATTCATGTAAATATAGTTATTGTGAAAACTCTCAGGTGGTAACTCCAAGATCTCAAGCTGCTGTAGCGGTTTGAGATGCAGCTATTCTATTACAGAATGATGTTCTTTCGGATGACAGTAAGAAGCTGGAAAAGGTACACATAGGCTTATGCATATACATTGATAGGCTCTTATATGCTTCTTTTCATCATCGAACATGGATATGCTTTGATCTATTTCTTGGGTAGCAGCTGACGTAAAAATTCATTCGTTTATTTCAGATCTAGTTATAATTTTTCTCAATCCTAGTGGATAATATCCATTGATATTTCGGGTACCCTTCTGCCATTCATGGAGACAGTGATGTTTACAATTATTTGGCGCGAGTGTCCAAGGTAAAAGCTCACATATGTTGACTTGATCATTTTTATATAAGTTGATTATTATGTCTTTGTATTTGTTAGGATTGTTCACTTGCCTCATTGTATAAAGTTCGTATAAAGTGATATAACCTAATTGTGTTACTGAAGGATATGATTGGTGAATGACATTAACTTATGCTGGCTGTTGGTGCAGGTTGGAAGCCAAGATGTTGTTTTTGGTCTAGCTGTTAGCAGGGAAGGGCTTGAAACTGCATTGGTTTAAGGTATTATTTTTATTTCCAAGTGTTAATGAAACACTAGTTAGGTATCAGACATTAAACATTTCTTTGCATTATATGGATGTGTAACTCTCAGTTACAAAAGTCAGGTGCATCTGTAACTCTCAGTTACACTACCCATATTCATGTGTAACTACAAGTTAGGTGCATCTGTAACTCTCAGTTACACATGATATATGCATGTGTAACTCCTCTTTACAGTAGACAGATGCATATGTAACTCCTAGTTACACATGATAAAATGAACAAAGTTGCAACCAAAAAATTATGCATGCTACGTATCCAAGTCATATGCATGTGTAACACATGACAGATGCATGTGTAACTCCAAGTTACACATGCTAAGATAGGTTATCATTAAATTTTTTGTGATATTTGTTTTATAATCTTTCCTTACAATTGTTCTATATAACTCCTCATCTTTTGACGTTAACTTCGTATCGCAGATAGGAAAATTTGAGCATCATATCATGGATGGAGAGTTTGTTGATCCTCATATTGTAGTTATGCTTGTTGAAAATGGGAAGGGGAAGATGATATTTTTTTGCTTGCTGGTACACATTTTTAGATCCCTCTCTTGTTGTTTTTAGTCTCAAATTCTATGTCTAAACTGCGCATTTATTCACATTACACAAGTAGGATGCATGTGTAACTTCTAGTTACACATGTTATGTTCTTGTGTAACTCCTAATTACACAAGTAGGATGCATGTGTAACTCTGAATTACACCAGACAGATGCAAGAGTATCTTCTAGTTACTCATGTCAATTATGAACAAACCTTGTAACCAAAAAATTACGCATGCCAGTTACACAAGCTTTTATGGATGTATAGATCTTAGTTACACAAGTCAGGTGCATCTGTAACTCTCAGTTACACATATTATATGCATGTGCAACTCCTCTTTACACTAGACAGGTGCATGTGTAACTCCTAGTTACACATGCTAAAATGAACAAACTTGCAACCAAAAAATTCCACATGCTAGGTATCCAAGTCATATGCATGTGTAACTCCAAGTTACACATGCTAAGATGGGTTATCATGTATCTTTTCTGTGATCTTTGTTCTATAATTTTTCCTTACAATTCTCCTATAATATTTATTTTTTGCTTTTTATTCATTCAACCTAATCCATGGATGTTTATTTCGTTGTAGATATGCAAGCATTTTGGAATGAGGAAGACAAGAAAGAAAGGAAAAACTTCTAGTATAGGTTTCAGTGACTTATTTCTAGTGTGTTAACTCATTTATTGTGTTCAGTAATGATCGATTACTATAGCTGGTAAACAGAGATATTATTGTAAATCAATATTAATATTATAAATGTATTTTTTGTATATTTTTTTTCTTCTGTTGTGTAACTGTTGACTACACATGTCATATGCATGTGTAACTTGTGGATACACTTCTCATATGTATGTGTAACTTCTTATTACACATGTCATATGGATGTGTAACTTTTAGTTACACATTATTGAATACACAACATGAATTTAATTTTTATACATGTGTAACTTCCAGTTACACTTGCAATATCAATGTGGTCGGAGGTGGTGGTGAGCGGTGGTCGGTCGACGGCGGTGGTTGGTGGTGGTCGGAGGTGGTTGGTGGCGGTGGTGGTCAGAGGTGGTTGCCGACAGTGGTGGTCGGAGGTGGTTGACGGTGTCTGTGGTGGTCGAAGGTGGTTGGGGCGGTGGTAGTCGGAGGTGGTTGCCGGCAGTGGTGTTCGAAGGTGGTTGGCGGTGGTCGTAGGTGGTTTGGGCGGTGGTGGTCGGAGGTGGTTGCCGGCGGTGGTGGTCGGAGGTGGTTGGCGGTGGCTGTGGTGGTTGGAACATCATCACATAATATTTTAATAATTTTGGGCCTAAATTTAAATTTTATTTAATTATGGGCTTCACAATAAGCATAAGGGTATCAAGGTCTTTTAATAATTTGGGGCCTATATTTAATCTTCTTTTAATTAAGGGCCTCATATTATGGGTTATCCATGGGTTGGGCCTTAGCCTAATTCTTCCGTCTAGTAAAGGACGCTAATCAGGGATTCAACCAAACTGGAGAATCCTCCAAATGACCAACACTTGGTCACGTGATCACCAGGAGCCGGTCCCATGCTCTCTTGGTCGGTCCCATCTCTCATAACTAGGTTTTACACCTAATTCTGAACCCAGCAAGATTTTCATTAAATGGTGAACTCCCCATCTAATCATCACTTTTCACCAACTCTCAAATTGAGAACCCTGGTGCATGCTCACTCGAGCGTTGGGCATCACATGGACGTTCCTCATCCCATGTGGTCGGTCCCTCCATCACTCATAATCAATTTTCGGCAATTCTCCAATTTACTGAGGATTGTCCAAAATTAGGGTTTCGAATGAACGCTCTGTGAAACCATCATTCTGAGCAATTTTGAACACTAGTAAATTTACGTTGATTCATCAATCAACATCTAAAATTAATTAAACAATATTCGGTAATCTACCAATATTTTAATTAATATTTTACTGGGTCACATCACTAGTAAATAATTCGCTGAATCGAGCAATACTTGCTCAATCGCCTGAATATTAGACAATATTCGAAAATTCTCCAGTATTTGGTGAATTGAGCAATACTTGCTCAGTTTCCTATCAAATCCTTAAATTTGGTGAATTGAGCAATACTTGCTCAGTTGCCCATTAAAATCCCATAATTCGGTGAATTGAGCAATACTTGCTCGGTTGCTCATTTAATT
Source organism: Papaver bracteatum (assembly GCA_023529315.1). Taxonomy (NCBI): domain Eukaryota; kingdom Viridiplantae; phylum Streptophyta; class Magnoliopsida; order Ranunculales; family Papaveraceae; genus Papaver; species Papaver bracteatum. The sequence continues at coordinate 447,302 of JAJJWX010003657.1, forward strand.
CTTATAATTTGCGGAAATACTTACTCAACCACTCAACTAGTCAGTAAATTGTCATACTGACATCTCCCAGATAACTACATGTTTGACCCATGAATCGCTAAGCATTCACCATTCATGCTTGATTCACCAAACTTAGACTCAGTTTCTAATCAGTCAACAATTGACTAACCTAAACACGTCTGCCCCGCAGGCTCCACGGTTCATGAAACATTAATCACGTCACAAATAGGGGGATATCACTTAGGGTTTTGGTCTGGCGGTCCACGACACGTGGATTCATCCCACGACGAGAAATGTGCGTAAGTCGTGTCAACGGTTGAAAGAGTTAGCAAAGTAGTGGGTGCACGATCAGTCAAGTCTCCACACGATGAGGAACTGACTTTACCATGATCTCCCACTTTCCCACTCTTCCACTCAAGAAAACGTCACACTTACAGGGGTCAGTGGTGTTACTACTCTAACAGTATAAATAAGTCTCTGAATCCATGATTGAAGGACAAGCTTTTCTCAACGTTCAAACACTCGAATACACGTCCAACACTGAATTTCTCGAGTAACTACCCTCAAGAATTCATCAATCACTCAGAACTCATCAGAACTCAACAGTTCATCAATACTGTAGAAACCTTCAACACACCCACAATCCTCGATCATCACTGATCCCACACAAATCTCAGATTCCCTCCTACAGATCAACCCATCTCCCTATTTGCGACCGAATTGATTCTGGAATGGCCGTTGTCTTGGTTTAGGCCAGGGTCATACAAATTGATTTACCGAGTCTAACCACCCCCTTTGCAGCGGTGCATCTGTGTGAGGATTAACATCTTTCCCGGCTGAGGAGTCTCGACAACTCGCTCGACTCTCCACTTTCCCGAAAAACCGGCGACATGTTTTTCCCCATCCACAAGCGTGTATCTCCGTAAGTTTTCACCCCTATTATCTTTACCTGATCAAGATGATGATTTGATCATTAAGGAAAAACTTTCTGCAGGGTAATCGGAAGAACGCTTCTTCTCGGCCCAAGCGAACTGTGTGCGGTACAGGTCATCTCGTGATGAGGCTGGATCATCAGTAAGTAACCTCATAACTCTTGAGATTATACTACGCTCCCTTGACATTAAATACTTCTTCATTTTGTTGTAGGCGGATGTCCATGTCGTCGTTGACGCCAGAAGGAGGAGCGGAAAGTCTGTGACCGTAGTTGAGGTTGAAGATAGCCTTGACCGAGTTGGTGAATATTCTGTAGGATCCGTGGAAGTGGGAGACGGTGCTCATGCCCGTGAATATCCCACAACTGGACTCCCTTTTGACGCCCCTTTAATCAATACCTTCCCGGACAATGAAGTGGTTGGTGGGTTCGTCATTCCCAAATGTCACGCGCCTTAATACACTAGGATATGGAAAAAGTATGGCCATATTGCTACTGCAGAGGTATGGAAAGGCTTTCCTCCGACTCTCTTGACCACAGTTGCTGGGATGTTGCCAATTATTTAGGAGATGAACCAAAGGCACTTGCGAAATGTCAAAAACCATGAGCTGCATGAATGGGATGATATGATCTCCAACTGTGAGACGTTTTGATTCAACGTGAGCTAACTTCGTCATCGATTTGATATAATCAAGATCCATAAGGCGGCAGAGGCTGCTGATGCAGTTTCCACGACCAATGCTTTATTATAAGAGGAGAAGCTATTGGCTCTGGAATCTTCCAGGGTTGAGAAGGAAGTCGAGGATCTGAAGGTAAATACTAGGATGTTTTAGAACTCAAAACTATGATGGTGTAAGAGTGGAAGATGTTGGAGAGAGTTGCTGAGTTTGACTTAGACGTCAAAGATTGTTAGAGCACTGCTCGGTCAAACTCGCATGCGTTGCTATATCAAGCATGTTTGTCAATCTTAGTGATCAAAACTATATAGTCTTGATTTCTAGTCTACTATAGCTAAGGTCTCGGACTAGGATAGAAAGTGTAGTTGAGCTCAAGAACTCCATGGTGATCATCATACAAGACGAAGGATTTCTCAAGGAACCAGTGGATCTTCATCAACTAAAAGGTATCTGGAGACTTGAACTTATCTATCACTCAAAAGTCTATCTACTCTATCTCTTATCTTGAGACAAAAGTCGTTTTACTATATAGACTAAGAATATGCACATGTGACATTTCGAGCTGAGTATATCTCGCTTATCTATTTCTCGAAATGGGTGTTGGTAAAGTTTTCACCTTATCCAAGTTCATCTTTGCCTAGTGACGAAAGTCATGTTATGTTTCAATCATTTTGGAAATCGCTCTAACGAAAAATAGTTCGTGAATAACAACTATATAACGCCCTCTGAGAATGTTTCAATGATTTAAATGAGAGTTTAGACTATATAACCTTTAGGGTATATAAACATTATTGTGGCAACACATATATGTATAAGTCCTTAGCACTTGAACCGAAGTTTGCGAACTTTGTTGATCAAGTAGAACCGGAACGTGAGCAGCAAATCAGTCTGCGAACCCAGTCCGCGAACTGGCATAGTTCTCGAAACCAAGAATTTCTGCTGAAGTTTAGCTCATGTACATTCCGCGAACCCAGTCCGCGAACTGACGGAAGTTCTCATCCTGAGAAATTCTGTTGGAGTTTATTAACTTCAACCGGTTAGCTTGAGTCCGCGAACTCAGGAGGTTATGTCTGAAAACGTTGTTCGTGAACTTATTCTAAATTAATAAGGAATGCTTTTGCAAACCGTGGCTTTATAGTTCATGATTAATTATTCGAGTGAATCACATCGTTTTTGATTCAATTATGTCTCTTGTAGTACTTGAGATCTCGTAGCTATTGAACAACTCTCTAACTAGTTCATTTGGACTAGTTATGGTGAAGAAGAATATGGTTGATATGAAAGTTATCATTTGTCTAACCATTTGGTTGACTAATATTGAACCAACCATTGTACACGTTTGGGTACGGTTACACAAACCCAATATGTCAAGTACATGTGTGTATGGCAAGCTAAGTTTTCGATCTAACGGTTGAGAGATATTAGCTTGTATCTAATCAGGTTTTCATCTAACGGTGAATATTGAATTCTTTGTTAGCAAGATAACATTGATTGCAAACCCTGATTTGAAAGACTATATAAGGGAGAACTCTAGCCATTGGAAAAACTAATCCCCACACACTTTTCTTGTGTAATACTAGTTTTCTCTAAGCTAGAGTCGATCTCCATTAACCCTTGAGTTTTCTCTCTAAATTAGGGTTAACGACTTAAAGACTTCATTGGGATTGTGAAGCCAGATCGATACTATTTTTCTTGTAGTTGTGTGATCTGATCTTGCTATTTATATCGTACAAGTACAATTGTAATAATTGGCTTGAGATTTATATCTCCGATAGGCAAGATAAAAGTAGTCACAAACATCTTCGTCTCATTGTTTGTGATTCCTCAACAATCTTCTTCACTGCGTCGATTAAGTTTATTGTGAGGTGATTGATGAAACTGAGCTGTTCTTCGGAAATATAAGTCGGGTTTTATCGATTGGATCATGTTCACCTTGATTTATCAAAAGACGGAAAAAAAAACTCATAGGTTTATTCGTGGGAGACTAATTTATCTATTACCTGTAGACTTTTATGTGTGAGACAAATTTGTTTGCTAAAGTCTTCGACTTTGGGTCGTAGCAACGCTAGGTTATGGGTGAGATCAGCTAAGGGAATCAAGTGCGCAGTATCCTGCTGGGATCAGAGGCGTAAGAGCATAAATGTACCTTGGATCAGTGTGAGATTGGATGGGGTTCAATTACAGTCTAGACCGAAGTTAATTTGGAGTAGGCTAGTGTCTGTAGTGGCTTAATATAGTGTATGTTTAATATGGACTAGGTCCCGGGGTTTTTCTGCATTTGCGGTTTCCTGGTTAACAAAATTCTGGTGTCTGTGTTATTTTTTTTTCGAATTATATTTTTATATAATTGAAATAATACAGGTTGTGCATTGTTCAATCGATTAGAATATCCGACCTTATTGGTTGTTGATTTAAATCGATTGACACTTGGATATTGGTCTTTGGTACCATCCTAGTTATCTCTCTTTGATTAGACTCGCGAATATTATTTGCTTGAGTAAATCAAATCAAGAGATTGAGATAATAACTCCTTGAGATATTTTCTATTGATTGAGTCTTGTTGATTCTCTAGAAAACAACTCGGAGTTGTCCATATAGATTGTTGATCGAAATATTGGGTGAAGTTGTTAGACTCCCGCATTTTAAATTGGTATCAGAGCAGGCAAACACGTTCAAGACCTTACAAGTCTGTGTTTGTAGCGATCTGACTCTATGGACAAAGGTGCTATCTCAATAAACGTATCACCAGTCTTCGATGGTTCAAGCTACCCATGGTGGAAAATTGCTATGAGCTCGTATCTTCAAGCTCATGATTTTAAAATATGGGTACATGTTGTTAATGGCTATGATCCTCCGGTAAATACAGAAAACGATGTATATTTACTAAAGGATGTTGATAGTTATAGCCCAGAAGAAATTCTTGCTGTAAAGCTTAATTCTGAAGGTCTACATGCTATAAGACAGGACATTACCCCAGACCTTCAGCACTACATGTATTCTTGAACTAAGTCTAAAGATGTCTGGGATATCTTAGAAACTACTTTCGAAGTCCACAATCATGTTTCTAAGAAATGCACCATCGATGGAGGAAATAACCTCACCACTCTTTCTGAAAATTCATCCTTTGGAAAGATAAGATTCTCTAATCAAGATCCTGCTCAAACCGTTGTATTCAATGGTGTGTCATCCACAAGAAAAACCCATATCGTATCTTGGGGTGATGAATGTTGTACGGATGATATCTGGTTTAAAGAACTGTTGATGGCAGAAAGGATCAAAGAATTCGTAAAATGGAGCATTAGACGTGATAAACGTCCCTTGTCCGTCCTCACCAATGATTCTGTAAAAGAAAAACCTTTAAGTGTCAACGGATTGAATACGTCCAATAGATGCAATGAAGTCTCAGCCTTCACAGCAGAAACATCTTCATGCTCGTGTTATGATTCGGAATATGAGACAGACAAAGAGGTTTTCAATTTCTTGAATAAGGAGGTTCTTCAAGAAAATCTTCAATTAAAGGCTTATTGAAGAAACTAGAATCATTAATCCAGGTGAAAAATCTTGAGATAGATTTTCTTAATGATAAATTCACCAGAACTATTGTTCTAAAGGAAAAATAGATCAATACTCTTAAGGATGATCTTCAAAGATTGTTTGGTAGCTCTGACAAAATTTCAGCAATGTTATTTGGTCAGTGTAGTTGCAGGAAATCCCACAACACACCCCATATAATATTTCCTAGATCTAAATCTATTTCATACTCAAAATAAAGATTAAAGTGCTAAAATTATAAAATAAGACACAAGATTTACGTGGTTCGGTCAATGTGATCTACATCCACGGAGTTAGGGTTCTTCACTATGATTATTGAAATTACATTTGAGTTACATTGAGACTCCATTAATGAGTATTTGTATCTTTAGATTTAGTTTTAGGGGAAGAAGATGATAAAGAAAAATAAAGTCTCTATCCCTCTGTCATAAAAAATGTGTCTCTGATTTACAAAAATGTGTACTCTCTTTTCTTTGTCCTGCTCTTCTCTTTATATAGGTGTTTACACAGTGGATGACATCTATGTTGTCCCTTATTTACGGATCCGGCTTGCGTAAATATCGCAAGAGTTTTAATGTTAATATTCGCAAACACTCTAAACTTCGCAGGATCTTCACACCTTTTTCATGTTTACGCTTTCGTTGTCTGCTACGTCATTTTTCTAATTCATCTACGACACTCGCAATGTGTCATTAATGAATACTTCGCAAATGTGTCCTTGTCACGATATTCTGATCCTACATCTTGCCTCTTTTTTCTTGAATATTGCTTGAAGAGCGATCTTTAAGAAATAATCTGTTGTTTTAGTAGTCTTTGATCTTTGTTGATGAAGGAACGAGCGAAATAACACTGGACTTGAAAAGTACGTACTTGCCTCTATTATTTTGTGAAGTTCCGGAGCTTTGCGAAGTAAATAAGAAGTATCATCTCTTGAAGTATACGAAGTATGAAGTATCCTTGAAGAAGTATAAGAAGTACTCAATCCTCGAAATATAAGAAGTATCCGTCTTTGAATGATAGTAACAAGTATTGCCTCAATTCATGCGAAATTATTACTCTATTTTTGGTGAGGATTCTTGTCCACTTTAGAAATGATTCTTGACGAGAAGATAAAGAACATAAAATTTTTTCTTGGTAATCCATAGTTGCCTCTGTTATTTATCTATAAGGGTAGAATCCTTGAGAAAATGTTGAATGAGCGAGTTGTTTCTTCATCCTTATCTTGCCTCTGCCTCATGATAGTATAATTTCTTCAAGGTTCTTTTAATTGTGCGAAATAATTGAGCAAAATAACCACATTCTGCAAAATAATCACATTCTGCGAAATTCGGACACATTCTGCAAAATTCTAGCTCATTCTGCGAAATTATGAATACTTCTGCGAAATTATGAATAGTAATCCTGCAAAATTCTGAATACTTCTGCGAAATTATGAATAATATTCCTGCGAAATTCTGAATACTTCTGCGAAATTATGAATAGTAATCCTGTGAAATTATGAATAGTAATTCTGCGAAATTCTGAATAATACTTCTGAGAGATTCTGAATAGTACTCCTGAGAGATTCTGAATAGTACTCCTGAGAGATTATGAGTAGTACTTCTAAGAGATTCTGAATATGATCTGCATGAAAAATGATTAGTACTTTATAAATTTTTTGTTTTATCATGTGGTCTTATTTTGCCTTCTTAAGTAAAGGACTTATTTTGCCATCTTTTTGCATTGCGACAAAATCGCAGGACGTTTCTACACTTACATGTGGAAACCCATTGATCTTGCCTTAACTTTTTGTTCTTTTGTATTTTTGCTGCGATAATATAACATGCCTAAATTTTCTTGCGTAATTAAAGCCTCATGACATTGTCGTCTTGCGACGAAATCGCAGGACGTCTTTACACTTGCATGTAATGACCCATTGATCTCGTCTTATCTTCTCTTTTGTATTATTGCCTCTTCAGGAATGTTGCACAAATATGACAAGTCTTAATACTCCCGTGAGTAAAAAGCCTCATGACATTTGCATCTTAAGACACTTATGAGCTCCCTAATGGAGGGTACTGCCCTTATCTTCCCCCTGGTTGCCCTTTCAAGGAGACATACTTCTGCCATACAAGACTAGCTTTTTCCCATCCAGTCTTAATAACAACCAATTGTTTTTGCAGCCACTTATCCCTTTTGCCTATATGGCTTATGGTTACGAGACTGCACCCTAAGTGGGGTTTTCTTCGGGCCGAGTGCATCATAGCCAAGACTTACCAAGAATGGCCAGGGTTGTTTCATACTCCCCGAGAACTCTTGGCTCAACCGTGTACCTCGGTGCCTTGGTCATACTATGCACCCCTTAGGGGAGCTCTTATTACCTTAGTCGCCGAACTCAAGTCATATGCTCAAGTTGAGAATCCAAGTGTCTCTCCTGGATGGGCTTTCATTGACCCCAAATCTTCATGACTCAGGTTCCACCAGCGGTGTAACCTTATCGCTGAGCCATGCAACAGATACCCCCTTCTATGACGTACTTTAGGTCTTAGATCTGCCTCTTTCGAAATTTTATTGGCGAACTAGGGTGTACGCCATAAAGGTTCGTCCCATTCTGGAGCTTAAATGATCGTTTATTGCGAAATTTTCACATTTATTTATTCTTTCATTTCTGTCATTTTTGTCATGTTAAATATTATATCAACTGATTCTTGCATATTCTCGTACCATACCAACTGTGCTAACCTTTTCTTGCGAAATGTCTGTGCGAAATAATCATCAACTCTTTTCTTTGCCTATGCGAAATAGCCAAAGACCATGCGAAATAATCAAAGACCAACTGCTGTTTGCATTCATGCCTCCTGATCAACTAATTGTACTAGAAATTCGCTACTGTACAGTTGTTGTGCGAACTTAAGCATTGTTGGTTTGTGTACTGTTGGGTATGCTTTAGCGGGCTTGGGAAAACAGGGCTTGGACGAAATTCTTTTTTAGTGTATACTTTACGTAGATAAATTCTCTTTTGCAAAATTCTCTTATTACTTTGCTGGTGATGTTACTACCTTTCTTTGTTGATTCTTTCTTCACTAACTTTCTTAAAATATAACTTGCTGCGAGTTATTTCAATCGAGCTATAGATATTAATGAAATTAACTTGGTCACTACATTTATTCTTTGCTGAGAATCTTGAGTTAGTCCGTTGTACTTTAACTTGGTTCTTTTATAGATTGGTGATGAGTAATTTTTTCTTCCGTTGTTATTGGCTGATGTCTGCTATGTATTCTTTCGGCTACTAATTATATTGTCCTACCAGCTTCTTTATTCTTGATAGCATGATGTGTTCGTCTTTTTTCTCGTAGAGGTACATCTCCAATGTTTAAAATTTTATTCTTTTAGATAATTTCGCTGAAGTTGTGAGATATACTAACATCTCACAGTCGTTCTGCCTTAGATTTTCTTCTTTGCTACAATGTTTTAGTAGTTTGATTCGCTACTTGGAATCGAGAAATGTTTTGGAAATTTTTTCCAGTACAAAGCTTCACAATCTCCTCCTTCTTCATTAACTGCCACAAATGAGAACTGAATATTTTATGGTCTTCGTTGCAAGCAATATTGATCCGTTGTTCTAACCTAACTCTTGTACTTTCTAGTATCTCCCATGTCCTTTCTCCTCACTTGAAGCTATTCCTACAAAGTAAATTATTCATGTAACTTTTGCAATTTTTATTATTTCGCCTGTGACCATGTGATGGCGATGAAAATCGCTGGTGACGCTGATCTATTCGCACTCTTTTTCTTCTCTGCATATTTTTCGCATTTATTGTAATTTTTCGTCTTTTTTCGTCAGTTTCATGGATGTTCCTTTTTATTATTGCTGGTACTATTGAGTTGTCATTGCTATTGCTATTTATGTTATCATGACGCATATTTTAAGTTTGCTGCTCCGTTTTATCGTCTTTCTCTTCCACTTGATTACTCGTTGTTGATTCCATCGTCTTTGATCCATTTTCCATCATATTTCTACTCTTTAAGTTCATATTTTTGTTGACTATTCAAGTTTGCTGTTCTAGCACCGTTTATGCACCTACAAATCATGCCCCAGGTTAGTAAAAATCAAAAGGTTAACATGAATACTTCCCTTTTGGTTTTGTTGATTGTAGTTGGATGTCTCCTGCGAATTTTGCGAATACCTCCCTTCTGTGCTAACTGATTTGTCGAGTTTGAGTTTGATCTCTCCGTAAATCTTAATAGTTGTTATAATCTTGTTCCTGATGAAGTATTCCGTCTTTTTATTTCTGTCTACTCGTTGCATGCAATAGTCACAATATTGTTGGGTCTTTTGGGCTAGTCATAAAAGTGATTCTCGCCGGAATCTCTCTGCTGGAGTAAACTTCTTTGACCTCCCTTCTTCTCTATATACTGTTTCCTTCTTTCACGAACTGGACTGTTGTTGCGAAGTGGATCGATGGATGCGAACTAGAAGAAGAGAATAACATATGGTGTTAATAATTTCGATTGATAGTTATCATGGGAACAACCGTAAATCTTCTTCGCAGAATTAATCTTCTCTTCATTCATTGTCAGCTTGTTGCCTCAACTTTTCTATTCGCAGGGGAGAAGAAAAAATATTCCGAATTGAACTATTGTTGCGAATTAAACTCAGCAGGTGTCTTTGGTATAAACTCCTTATTCACCCTTTCTTCTTCACAGGTTTCAGATGCGAATTGAACTATTATTGCGAATCAGATTGATTGACGCGGATTAACTTCATGAAATGGTGTTATATCTTCGAAGTGACTGAACTATCTTTTCACCTGATGAGTTGATGCGAAACCTTGCCCCTTATTTTCCCTGTGCGTCTTTGGAACTTATCTTCCTTGTGCATACTCGATAACTCCTCAGAATTTTTCTGCTCCTAAGTTGTTGTCTTCACCTGACCTGCTTTTCATCCTTAAATTTCCCTGCCCTACTCGATGAACTTTCTTTGTTGAGATATTTTTATCATCACCCTTGAAGTTCATAGATCCACCAAAATTTGATGCTCCTTTGTTGGTCTTAATTATTTGCTTGGAGATAATTCCCGTAGGTGTATTGACAAGTGGTGAAAATAATTCCACAGAGATATTTGCGAATTGGTTGTTCATTTTGTTCATTGAAATTAACGAATAAATTTTCCCTCCTGGTTGTTCATTTTGTTTTCCCATTAAGTATTGGAATATCTCTTCCTATAAAAGAGCCATGCAGCTTGTATTCACATAGAGTGAAGATAAAGTCAAAAGAAAACCAAGTCATTATTGTCATGCTAGTAAATCTATAACCAAGTCATTATTTTCATGCTAGTAAATCCTTTTGTATAGTCAGATTACCAGTCAAGTCAAATCTGTAACCAAGTCATTATTGTCATGATAATATCTTCTAGGGTTTAGGTTTACTAATCATCTAGTCATTCCTATAAATAGGAATCCTAATGTATATGTAAAAACATCCTAGAATGATCAAACTATCTGGAGATCATTATCTCATTCACCCTACGGGGTTTGTCAGTGGACGTAGGCGTTAGTGCCGAACCACTTTAATCTCTTGTGTCTTCTTTATTTGATTCATCTTGTTTAATCGATGATATGTCTCGATACTCATAATTTATGATGGAGATCCGCTCAAATGCTTCCGCTATCTATTTTTATCATTTTCACTGATTTCTTTTTTATTAAACTTCGATAATTATCTATATTTTTCTAAGTAAATGATTATTTGTTTTAAGTTTTCCATCAAAGTTATCATCAAATAACTCTTCTTAATTATTTTTCGTGATATTTATAAAAGACTATTTGCTCCATCAACAGTTGGCTTATATCATAAAATATTTGGTATGTGGAAACATATCTTTCTGAGTAAAAGGTTGTGCTTCACATCTTTGTCAACAACTATCTTTGCTACGGGTCAAAAGTAAGTTGGTATTTCTTGTTCTCTCTCAACTTCATGAATTTTCTTCTCGTAGTTTATGACTATGCATGGGTATCGAATATAGACCCATTCATTACTCAAAATATAATTTTCTTCATAACCATCTTGATCAAGCGCGCTATATTGTTTTGGTGTTGTTATTTTTCATATCAACCATGATCGATATTTGGAAAGGATTTTATATTATTTCATTCTCCAAATATAATTTGGACGTTCAGATCTTCCATTCTAGGGAGTATTAAAATCTGGGTTTACCCATTCAAAACAATTTTATCATCGTCTCTACCATTATAGTCAAACACGTCATTGTTTCTTTTAGTATTAATCCAAAATCAATTTTGAGAACAATTTAATTTTCGTGTTCTTATCTCGACGACCAGTCAATATTTTCCTGCAAGCTTCTTGCTACTCCAAAATACATCAGATATGATCGATCCTTTTTACATCATATGATCGTGTTATATTTTCTTTCTACTGGTCATTTTCTTATCTATTACTGACTTGATCAAATTTCTCGTCAAGGCTAAAATTAGTTTTTTTTTTTAATCCATTTCCGTGGGCATGTTTTCTTTTCGAATCAAGCCCATGAATCCAATCAATTATTGTTCTCAAACTCTTTTAAGTATCGCATGTGGAGTTTTATCGTCTATAATATTTTGTCAATGCTGAACGGTGGAGTTAAAGGTTTCTTCCAATATCAAGGTCCGTTAAGAAGAGTTTGCTACTTACAGTCAGAGCTTTAAGCCTATTGGGCAATCATATCACTTTTTCAACACACTGAGTATTTGAAGCTAGAGTTATGGAAGTCTTTTGCTGCTTCTTGATGTATTTCACTAATATTGGTGATTGAAGATTAAGTGAATTTTAATGATACTAAATTCCAAGTTACAAAGACTTTAATTGAAGTTTATGCTACCAGATTCTGCATTAATACTCAAGATTTTTCAAGTTTGACACTTCAAAGACTTTCCGTGTTCAACTTGAGGGGGGGTATTGGAATATCTCTTCCTATAAAAGAGCCATGCATCTTGTATTCACATAGAGTGAAGATAAAGTCAAAATAAAACCAAGTCATTATTGTCATGCTAGTAAATCTATAACCAAGTCATTATTGTCATGCTAGTAAATCCTTTTGTATAGTCAGATTACCAGTCAAGTCAAATCTGTAACCAAGTTATTATTGTCATGCTATTATCTTCTAGGGTTTAGGTTTACTAATCATATAGTCATTCCAATAAATCGGAATCCTAATGTATATGTAAAAACATCCCAGAATGATCAAACTCTCTGGAGATCATAATCTCATTCACCCTACGGGGTTTCTCAGTGGATGTAGGCGTTAGTGCCGAACCACTTTAAACTTTTGTGTCTTCTTTATTTGATTCATCTTGTTTAATCGATGGTTTGTCTCGATACTCATAATTTATGATTAAGCATATTACGTCATCTTGTATTGGAATATCTCTTCCTATAAAAGAGTCGTGCAGCTTGTATTCACATAGAGTGAAGATAAAGTCAAAAGAAAACCAAGCAATTATTGTCATGCTAGTAAATCCTTTTGTATAGTCAGATTACCAGTCAAGTCAAATTTGTAACCAAGTCATTATTGTCATGCTATTATCTTCTATGGTTTAGGTTTACTAATCATCTAGTCATTCCTATAAATAGGAATCCTAATATATATGTAAAAACTTCCGAGAATGATCAAACTCTCTGGAGATCATAATCTCGTTCACCCTACAGGGTTTGTCAGTGGACATAGGCATTAGTGCCGAACCACTTTAATCTCTCGTGTCTTCTTTATTTGATTCATCTTGTTTAATCAATGATTTGTCTCGATACTCATAATTTATGATTAAGCATATTACGTCATCAATGATCCCACTGAATATTCATTTATTTATTCATTTGCTCTATTTCTTATTGACACCGTTCGATGACCTTGTTTTGTCTCTGGTTAGCTGATGTCTTTTCATTAATATCCATGAACAACTTCACGTGCATCGTCTTCGCACATTTTATCTTCTTCTTATTTTCTTCACTAGAACTGTTGATTAGCATCACCTGTGGCATTCGCTGAGTTTTCCTTCTCTTCATGATAAATTTGCTGCAAACAACATATCGATTCAATTAGTAATTTAGATCGTGAATTATAATACATCACTGATAATCCCCATAACTTTGCTCCTGGGAAAAATCCCCAAATCAACTAATTTTTTTTTTTAAATCGATTGTATAAGTTTGTAAAACTAAACATGGATGATGCAAATATTTGAACAAAACTCATTTTGATATAAGATTATAATTGAGAATCAAATTTCTATGAAAAACAAAGATTATTTTTGACAATTGTTTTGTGTAGAGCAAAACTTAATAATCAAATTAATTTTTCCCAAAATTCCTGATCTAAACAATTAATTTTGATATCAAGAGATAATGGTAAGGGATTTGTCCTTTTTAGACTCATAGCTGATATAGATTTTGTTGATGTATAAATTAATCCTTTTGACGGAGCTTTGCATCTTCGTCTTTCTCTTTTACTTTCTTTAACTGTGTTGTCGATGTTTGCTTGAAAACACGATTTCTCCATTGAAATTTCCACTTTTCCTCTCAATTTTTTTTAGATCCAGCGAGGTCTAACTCTCCCAATAGCTAATTTTCTTTGAATCTTCTTCAATTTGACAAGTAGTATGTCCCTGTTTCTAGCGCCAAAAATGTAGTTGCAAGAAATCCCACAACACACCCCATATAATATTTCCTAGATCTAAATCTATTTCATACTCAAAATAAAGATTAAAGTGCTAAAATTATAAAATAAGACACAAGATTTACGTGGTTCGATCAATGTGATCTACATCCACGGGGTTAGGGTTCTTCACTATGATTATTGAAATTACATTTGAGTTACATTGAGACTCCATTAATGAGTATTTGGAGCTCTAGATTTAGTTTTAGGGGAAGAAGATGATAAAGAAAAATAAAGTCTCTCTCCCTTTATTACAAAAAATGTGTCCTGATTTACAAAAATATGTCCTCTCTTTTCTCTCTTGCTCTTCTCTTTATATAGGTGTTTACACAGTGGATGACAGCTATGTTGTCCCTTATTTTCGGATCTGGCTTGAGGAAATATCGCAAGACCTTTAATTTTAATCTTCGCAAACACTCTAAACTTCACAGGATATTCACACCTTTCTCATGTTTACGCTTTCGTTGTCTGCTACGTCATTTTTCTAATTCATCTGCGACACTCGCAATATGTCATTAATGAAGACTTCGCAAATGTGTCCTTGTCGTGATATTCTGATCTTACAGTCAGAAGTCTTTTGGAAATACTAGTAGTTTAGGATACAAAAGAAAGTGTGCAGACATTGAAATTCCGATTGCTTCTATTGATCAGGAAAAAGTAAACACTAGCATCCATGTTAAGCAGAAGATACCTCAACAAAACAGAGAAACCTTGGGTTGTTTGTTTTGTGGAAATACAAGGCATGTTCAAAGTACGTGTTGGAGATTCAATAGGAACGTTGAAAGAATTTCCAAACTACAGAAGAACATGCAAAAGATGAATCTGGATAATCTGCGCAGCCCTCCTAAAAATAGTGCTTCTAGAATCAGAAGAGGTAGGAAAACTGCTTACACAAAAAACCTTAAAAAATCATTATGTGATAAACAAGGAGAGCGTTTGGCTCATAACGTCCCTATCTAACATCAAGGACGTTCGCATCCTCTACTTTAACTTGAGAATGTGAGGCTCTGCTTATTTTTCTGTGTGACTCAAGTCCTGTGTCTATTTTTGAAAAGAAAATATTTTCCTAACAATATAGACAATGGTTCATTAATCTAAAGAAGACTTATTATTCTAGGGTTTCTTGTTCATATGTCTATTTAAATCTTGGTATACTTCTTCCTTCATTGAAAAGATACAGCATTATAGCACCTGTAACCAGAAGCATCACAAGCAAAGATGCAGTTGAAGTAACTAACGTGTATCTTTGTAAAGGGATTTCTTCCTCAAGGGTAAAGAAAGTGAAGTCTGCATGTAATGGAGAAGGTTCTTCCTCTAACTATTTCTTTTCTATTTTCCCCTTTGATTTTAGAGGCATGGTGAAAGAGTTTATCAATAAGATAAATGGTTTAAAATCTCAAATCATTTTCTCTCTGGAAAGGATAACTCACTATGAACAATTGTTGTCTCAATCCAAGAAAGGTCTACGTGATTTGAGAAGAGAACTTAGTGAGTCAACTGATATTTCTGAAGATTTGGAGGAATTGAACGATCTCATAATCAATGGGTTTTTCAATAATGAGAAGGAATTCTCAGTAGATGCTCTGAGAAAGATTTACGACAACTAGTAAGTTTTTTGATAAGAAATCTTCTATGTTTTTAGTTTTATTTAGAAGAATAACTAGTGTTTTGGAATAGCAATGATTGTGATTACACATAGCTATATCCAATGATTTCATCTTTTTGTTTTTAGACTTATTGGTTTTAAATTCTAAAGTTGTTTGTAAGATGATGGTTGTAGTATTAATCTTTATGGTTTTATAAATTGCAATATTTTGATGGGATTTGTATGTTTACGTCCGTGAACTTGATTATCCCATATTTTGTCAAAAGTAAAGTCGTTCACGTATTGGTATGCAAATATTGATAAAGGAATGAATGGACTTTTGGCAAAACACAAAAGTTAAGCCTATATTGTCAATTGTTGATGTTAGATAGGTTAAAATCTTTTGTGATTCAAGGATAAAGTCTATTATGTCACTTTGTGATGGAAAAATAGAATAGGGCCTTGTTTGTTATCCACGGTATATAGCTTAATTGTTCCATATTATTATGTATTATTGTGAAGGTTCCATTGTGTATCTCATGTTGAGCACGATACAACTAAGTCAATTTCTTATTGGCATGGTTGGTTGTTCCATGAGATTCTATATGTTGACCATTAAGAACTAAATTAATCAACTTGTGTGGTTATTTAGTTTGTATTCCATGAGTTCTCTCATGTTGAGTACATGTACGGTTAAGGTTGTCATTTCCTATGATAATCTTAGTCAGGATTTCATAATCTCTTATGTTGAGCCCAAATGAACTAAATCAATCATCTTGTGTGATTATTTAGTTAGCACTCCATATATTTTTCTCATGTCGAGTGTGGACAATTGAATTGATTAGTTTAATTGTGTAATCCAGTTAGAATATTTATGAGTTCTCTTATGAATAATCTAATCGATGAATTAAGTCTCCATAAGTTTACTTGTGTTGAACATATTTAGTCAAATTAATCTTGGTTCGCTTTGGTTAATAAGATTGAATATTTTGGATTCCAAATTCATACTTGTATGCAATTTGTTGAGTCTAAAGAAATCCTTCTTTTCTCTTGAAATTATGGTTGCTCTTGTTGTTCTTTAGGGAATGACATCTAATGGGGGAGAGTTCTTTTTGAACTTGTGCTTAATTTCCAAATCTTTGTGGGGAGTGCAACTGTGGAATTTTTAGGGGTTATCTTGTATCTTTATAAACTCCTTGATGAATGCATTGAGCCTCGGCTTTATGATTGCATCTAAACAAGATGATAGAACATTTACCTTTGGTCATGAAATGTCTCTTACGAAAATTTCATTAGGATCCCATTCTTGTACCTTTGCCAATTTTATTGACAAAAAGGGGGAGAATTAATTGTAGTTCACACTACAAATACATATGGTTTTCGGATCATTATGTAAGGGGGAGTGGTTTCCATGTGAGATGGAGTATTGACTAAGGGGGAGTGAAGTATCACCATAGTTGTAGTTGCAGGAATTCCTACACTACACCCTTGATAAGAATCTATAGAAATTGAATTACATTTGAAGATGAATAACAACACTTTTTATTATTCTAATTTTAGAATTCTTTACAAAAGATATAAGAACTCAGAAGTACAAATTTCTTTCTAGAGTTTCTCTCTCCTCAAAACCTTATCAACTCTCAGAAAGACATCATCCTTTTCTGAACCTAACGAACCCTTTATATAGGGGTTTACATAGTGGATGACAGCTAAGTTTTCCTCCTATTTCGGATTCATTCTGCGATCTCATCGCGATCGCTACAATGTTCTCTTTCGCAAGAATGATGACCATCGCAGGATAAACATAATATTCTTGTACCTCTTCCATTGTTAGCTTTTATGTCTTTCTTCTGGATATTCTATGACGCTCGCGAAACGCTGTTAAAGAGTCTTTTGTGACGCTCGCAAAAGTGCTGTTAATATCGCAGGAATAGCGTTGTAGCGATATTCTGGTCCTACATCTTTCCTCTTATCATGTCTTTTCTGCGAAGAAGAGAAGATCACGAGAACTTTTAGAATTCCATAACTACTTATCTTTTCAGACTTCTCTGTTCTGACACGTTTCTGTGTCATTTGCCAGCCGTTTTCACGTATTCTTTCTTCTAATAAATTTTTGACACGTCCCTTCTAACCGCTGCGATCTGACCACCCACGTCTTTTCTTTGCATTAATTTCCTTCATCTTTTTCGAGAAATTTCTTCTTCTATAAATACTTTTCTCATTCCTTTCTTTTTCTCTTTTACTTTCTTCTTCTTTCTCTCCATAACCTCTCTGCAAATTTCTTGTTCTTATGCAAATTGCGCTTCTGTTATCGCTGTGATTTCTTTCTTATCTTTCAGTCCTTTTCTTCATTCCCATACTTGAAAAATGGTTATCGCTGGTGCTAAAAACTTGATTGATTTTGGTGAGATGCAAGAAAAGCTCAAAACCAAAGGTTTTACTCTGTCTAAAATTCCAAATCAGGATTCTAGATCTGAACTTTCTCTCAAATTATTTACTGATGATCAATGTTCTCGCGAGAAAATTATAGTATCGTTAGGACAACTTGAAGCCGGTCTTCCCATTCCTCTCTATGACCCAGAACTTCCGCTATTTTATCAAATAATTTCTGACAAAAGGTTTTCACGAGCGATATATCAATTGGGTGGATATTGTATCCGATTGCTGCTTGAATATGCCTCTCGCGGAGCTGGCAAAGGATCTCGCTACCTTGAAGATGCGAAGAATCCTCAATTTAAAGATGTCCTCATTGTTTCTGCGGATTATACTGTGGACAACTTCTTTGTAAATTATAGAATAGTCCCTATGAAAGGGATAGCACTTGTTGGGGTGTTCGTTTGAAAAAAGAAAAGGTCGCTGATGATAAATCTCTTATGCTAGACATTGATTGGCATACAAGTACTAACCAAGGTCCTCACCACTCTAGCGATGATAAGTGGTTCATTTTTCTGTTAAGTCTTGAAGGTTCTTATATTTCTGGTTCTCACGAACTACCCGCAAACCTTGCAGAATATCAACCTTGGGTCTTCAATTGGCCTAAAAAAACTAAAGAGGTACATTCTCTCCAAATTTTACATAATTATTATCTGTTATCTTTCTTCTGTTTTTATATTCTCGCTAAATGACTTCTATCTTTTCCAGATTGACATGATGAAACTCAGTTATAAATTTTTTAGGAAGCCCAGCACTTTCTTAGCTCTTAAATCTTTCACGGATGAAGTAAGAAATATCTCTTCATAAATTTTAACAATATATTGTTTACCCTATTTCTTATCTTCATCTGTGCTAGCAGGAAATTGAAGAACTAGCGCCAATAAAACCCGTGAGAACTAAGGAGAAGCCTTCAAAGGATAAATCTACTGTTCCTCCTAAAGGAAAATCTTCTGCCCCTCGCGGTGGAGAATCTGGCGATCAGGATAAATCTATTATTCCTCCCAAAGGGAAACCTTCTGCCCCTCGCGATGAAGAATCTGGCGATTCTCCTTTGAAGAAAAGGAAAACCCGACCCTCTTCTTCTTCAACTCCTCAACCCATTCCTGAAAACCCAAGTGTTGAATGTGATAAGGATAATAATTATGAAGATTTTAATAATAATGATAGCATATTCCCTTCTATAAAGAACTCTTCTTCATCTGATTCTTCAATGGCCCATTTATCTAGAATTTTTGGCGATATTTCCCACATCATAACTTGTAATGACGAGGATGAAGTTATTAATAAGACATCCCAAGCTTTTTCCAATGTCTGCGATGCTCCTATGCTGGTGGACAATGATTCTCTCCAAGGAGTCTCACGATCGCTGACTCCCAGTCTCTTAAATTCTCTTGGTACCCTGGTATGCTTTTATTTCTTCAATTTGTTTATGTATTTACTCCATCGCTAGATCTTAACTTATATTATTTTTTCGCAGGTTGGAAGAGCTTCCTTTGCTGTTGCTTCTGATTTAGATAAAAGACGCGCCAACTCTGGAAAGAAGGATGCTAAATTTCTCCAAGATAAAGAAGAATTAGAATTTGAAGTTGCTGAGCTTCGCAAGAAGAATAAATAGTTGGAGACTGAAGCTTCAGTTGATAAGAAAAAAATCTATGATCTTGACAAAGCTAATCATCAACTTTATGGTATGACTTATTTCCCTTCTCTCTTAATTCTTCTTACTCTATCGCGGCTTATTCAAGCACCCACTTTCAACTTGTAGATATTTATGGTCTTACTGACGAGGCTACACTCTTTCAATATTTCCCTGAACCTGTAGATGATAATACTATTCTTCCTCGCGGTGGAGAATCTGGCGATCAGGATAAATCTATTATTCCTCCCAAAGGGAAACCTTCTGCCCCTCGCGATGAAGAATCTGGCAATTCTCCTTTGAAGAAAAGGAAAACCCGACCCTCTTCTTCTTCAACTCCTCAACCCATTCCTGAAAACCCAAGTGTTGAATTTGATAAGGATAATAATTATGAAGATTTTAATAATAATGATAGCATATTCCCTTCTATAAAGAACTCTTCTTCATCTGATTCTTCAATGGCCCATTTATCTAGAATTTTTGGCGATATTTCCCACAGAATAACTTGTAATGACGAGGATGAAGTTATTAATAAGACATCCCAAGCTTTTTCCAATGTCTGCGATGCTCCTATGCTGGTGGACAATGATTCTATCCAAGGAGTCTCACGATCGCTGACTCCCAGTCTCTTAAATTCTCTTGGTACCCTGGTATGCTTTTATTTCTTCAATTTGTTTATGTATTTACTCCATCGCTAGATCTTAACTTATATTATTTTTTCGCAGGTTGGAAGAGCTTCCTTTGCTGTTGCTTCTGATTTAGATAAAAGACGCGCCAACTCTGGAAAGAAGGCTGCTAAATTTCTCCAAGATAAAGAAGAATTAGAATTTGAAGTTGCTGAGCTTCGCAAGAAGAATAAACAGTTGGAGACTTAAGCTTCAGTTGATAAGAAAAAAATCTCTGATCTTGACAAAGCTAATCAGCAACTTTATGGTATGACTTATTTCCCTTCTCTCTTAATTCTTCTTACTCTATCGCGGCTTATTCAAGCACCCACTTTCAACTTGCAGATATTTATGGTCTTACTGACGAGGCTACACTCTTTCAATCTTTCCCTGAACCTGTAGATGATAATACTCTTCTTCCTCTCCTTAATAATTCTTTAAGTAATTTCTCAGATGATAAGATTAAATCCCTCTCCATAGATGAACTTAAATCCAAACTTAACCTCTTAAAAATTGAACACAGATTCAATTTAGGTTTGACCAACAAATATAAGCGTTTTTATCTTAATTCAAAGAAATAAATAGATAGATTAAGAAAGAGGAATAGTGATCTTATTGACGAGAAAGATCTTGCTGTTAAAAATGGTTCCAAGACTCTAGCCAACTTCCATAAGACTCTTCTTAACGTTCAAATGGAAAGAGACAAACTTGTCCGCGAGAATGAAGATCTTCTTGCGAGGGAAACTCAAGTTCGATCTCGTCTCCTTATAAATAGAGATGATGAGTTTTCTTGGGCTGCGAAGATTCTTGATAATGCCAGGAATGCTTTAGGTTGTTAGCCTTCAAGTTGAACAAGCGGCTTTAATTAGGGATATGATTTCTGAAAGAGAAGGTTGTTAGCTGTTCTTCCTCTTGCTAGTTTCCTGTTTTTATTATTCTTCTTTACAAAATTTCTAACTTGTTGTCATATTCTCGCAGGAGCTGAAAAAAGATATCTTGAAAGAATTGGGGAACTTGAAAATGAGAAGAATCAGCTCGCGAATACTCTTGCTGCTAGCAACAATAAATATTCACGATTTAAAGAGCAGTTTGACATTACTACTGCGAATTTCAATAGATCTCTCATTGTTGTTCGTAATGATTCTGTTAGATTGGTTTGCAATGATCATGGAATTTTCCCTTCTATATATCCTGATCTTGCAAAGGAAGTCCCCGCAAAAATCCCAAATCTTGACATCTCTGACAGCGAGGCTGAGGATTCTGGCGATGATGAAGATAATAATGATAATGACGAATGAGAAAAGTCTGGTGGAGAAGATGAATCTGATAAGAATGAAGATAGCGATGATGAAGTGGAGAAATCTGGCGATGAATAGAGATCTAACAAAGAGGACGCCGATAAATCTAGCTAGTTATTCTTCTTCCTTCTATCTTCTTTGTATATTTATTTTCTTCTTTCTGTAACATTGTTGTAAGTTTCTCCAATTCTGTAAATTTATTCTGCTTCTATCTGTATAAATTAGAAAACAATTCTCTTTCTGCAAATTAATCAATCAATGTAATTATTATCTTTTAAATATTTATGCAAACCTATCATTTAATAATCTCTATGCAATTTTTTTTTTATGATGGATGAATAATAACTTCATCATTCTTATGCATTCCCATACTTGCCTCTATTATTCATCTGCAATATGAAAAAATTGAGTAGAGATTAGATACTAGTCTTTAAATAAAATTTGCCTATTATCGCTAACAACAATTGTGTAAAATCGCAATTCTTATAAAATCTGCGAGTATTATCGCAATAATCTTGCAGTCTTATTATGCCTTCCTAATTAAAGGTCTTATTGTGCCACAATTTTTTCTTTCTGCGACAAAATCGCATGACGTCTTTACACTTGCGTGTGTTGACCCATTGATCTTGTTTTATCTTTATTCTTTTGATTGTATTGCGACAATATGACAAGTCTAAGCTCCCTCGCGGGATCAAAGCCTCATGACATTGCCGTCTTGCGATGAAATCGCAGGACGTCTTTACACTTTCATGTAAAAAACCATTGATATCATCTTAACATTTCTCTTGTGACTTGTTGCCTCTGTATAATTTACGTCACGCGACAATATGACAGGCCTAAATGTTCTTGCGATCATAAAGCCCCATGACATTGCCGTCTTAAGACACTTATTAGCTCCCTAATGGAGGGTGCCGCCCTTATCTTCCCCCTGGTTGCCCCTTCAAGGAGGGAACATCGGCCATACAAGACTAGATCCTACCATCCAGATTTACCAACAACCAGTTGTTTTCGCAGACTCTTGTCCTTTATGCCTATATGGCTTATAGTTACAAGACTTCACCCTAAGTGGGGTTTTCTTCATGCCAAATGCATCATGGCCAAGACTTACCAAGAATGGCAAGGGATTTTCGTACGCCCCGGGCACTCTTGGATCAACCGTGTACCTCGGCGCCTTGGTCATACTTTGCACTTCTTGGAAGAGATTCTCGGTCGTCCAACCAGGGTATAACCATATATAGTTGGAAATCCAAGATCTCTCTCCCGGATAGGTTTTCTTTAACCCCAACATATGCATGACTCAGGATCCAGCAGCGGTATAACCTTACCCCTGAATCATGTCAAGAGATACCCCCTCTTATGACACGCTATTAGGTCTTACATTTGCCTCTTGCGAAATTTTATTCGCGAACTAGGGTGCACGCCATTAAGGTTTGTCCCATTCTATTAATCTCTGCGAAATTTCATTCGCGCTTCTCGCGAGTATTATAACTCTGATAAAATTTCACAACTTTGATCTTTTTTCTTTTTGTAAAATCTTGCAATTCTTTCAAGTAGAATACCATGTTCAATTATATATTCTTCGAACAAATCATCCATTAAGTCTTCTAAAGTTCATCACTTTACCTCTCTACTTACTATTTTCTGCTACATTTTGTTGTTGTTTCTTCATCTGCGAGACGCTCGCCATAAACTTCTTCTTGTCGCTCTATTGTATCAATCATTAACCTTTCACATCTCTGTTGTTGTTTGATTTTGTTCTTCCAATTGATATTCTTCTCAGCTCTTTCTTCGCAAGACTTCATATCAATTTCATAACATTTCTTGCTTTCTCCCCAATCTCCTTTAATAACTCCAACACATTTAGTATGAGGAAATTTAATACACTTGTGATAGGTAGATACTACACCCAATATCCCATGTATCCAGGGTCGTCCAATCAGAGCATTGTAAGGTGATTCGAGGTCCACAACATAAAATAAATTTTTTGAAGATATCCCTTTTAGTGGAATTCACATTTCAATCTCCCCTTTTGGTTTGTTAGATGTACCGTTAAATTCATAGATTTTATAAGTTGATGGTATCAAATCTTCGTCTCTTCCACCCATGGATCTGTAGGTATGATAGAATAAGATGTCGACTGAACTCCATGTGTCTATTAAGACTCTGTTGATGGTCCAAGAGTCTTCAGCTTTACTGTCATTTTCTTCATCCTCTTTTTGCATTTGTTTTGGATTTATCTCTAATCGTACTACCAATGGGTTATCGTCTTTGCTCGCCAAGCTCGGTACATCTCATGCATGAAAGATAGAGTTTGTTTCTGCCACTCTTCTAATTGCGAGGCTCTCGCTATATTCATTATCTCTCTTCCATCTGTGTGTCTCGCGAAGATTCTGCTTAAAACATTATCATGGAAATCCTCCACAGTTCTGTATGAATGTACAATGGAATTACAAAACAAATTCTTTGCTTTAGCCCCAACTTCTATCACAAATATTTCTGCTCCTTTTACAGCATTCACTCTGCGAGTTTCTTGTGCTGGCGGTAATTTCTGAGGTTGTGGATGTCCTACTAGAAAGTGATTTAACTTCCCCTGATCAATCATCCTCAAAATTATCCTCTTTACATTTCTACAATCATTTATTGAATGGCCATGAAAGTGATGGTAAGGACAAAATTCTTGACTTCGATTATTTGGATGTGGTTCTTTTCCCATGTTCCACGACGATGGTATATTTTCCATCAAAATGATAGCTTCCAAAAAAATTTCTATGATAGCATTGAGAAGTGGAATTTTAATTTCCTCCCATATTATCTTCTGGTTTCCTTGCCCTTTAAAGCTGTTCTGCCTTTGTCCACCATAAGTTTCTTGCGGTTTATCAAGTCTTTGAATCTTATTATTTCCACCGCGATTGTAGTAATTCTTCTCCCTTTTATACTCTTCTTGATCTCGACTTCCGATCGCTACCAATTTTTGCTGGTTATCAATTATTACTTTCTCTTGTTGTGCCTGCGAGGTGCTCGCCACATTATTTATCATTTTAGGAAGTAAGCTTCCATTTGCCTCTAGCGAGCTGGTGTTCACAATTGATTATGATTCCATCTCATTTTGTTTCTCCTCTAAAGCAATGTATTCTTCTTGTAACTATCGCAACTCTGTCATGGTGATTGTATTTTTGATTATGAAAACTTGTATGTACAATAGATTGGTCGTGAACATTGCATTAATGAAGGATAAAATTAGGTATCTTTCATCTACTCTTCCAGCCATCTCGTTGTACATTGATTTCCACCTTATGGTTAAGTGCTTCAGACTCTCGCCAACTCTCTGTTTTAACCCAAATACATCTTCAATACCCGACCGCGATGAATTGTTGCTAATATAAGCTCCTAGAAACGTAGCTTGTAAATGATCAAAAGAAGTTATGGTATTCTTTGGCAATCCCTCGAACCATTTTAATGCCTCGCCAGTTAAGCTAGACGCAAAATATTTGCATAGTACATCATCATGGTTTTCCCACTGTAGCATACATCTAACATAAGCCTTGACATGTTGAACAACACAAGTAGTCCCATCAAAGATACTGGTTAATGCTGGTAAATTACATTTTGGAGGTATTCCTATTAATTTTACTTCTTGAGCAAATGGAGTTCTCGCAGCTTCTTCAATAGTTTCATCGATCTGCCTTCTACCTCCTTCTATTCTATTGTTTATCATTCCTCGCATTTCTGCTAATTCTCTCAATATTTGCTCATTCTCAGTTGAGTTTTGCTCCATTGGCCTTCTTAATGCAGCTTCCCTTCTTCTGCTCTCTTGCCTTTCTTGTCTTGCGAGATTTTGTGTGTCTTCTTATTCATTATCATCCCGTCTTTCTCTGCGATTTTCTCTTTCACCCTCCTATTAAAATCACAGCTGTCTACTTTCTTCTCAGCGGATTTCTTCATTTCTCCTTATTTCTCTTCGTTGTCTTTCTAATCTCCTCTGTATCCTATCATACTCCTCCTGAATATTATCATTGTAGCGATTTTGTGCACGTCTTCTTTCTCGATTTTCATGGTTATTTTGTCGTACTGCCTTTCAAAATTCTTGTTCTTCTACTTCTGCCCTTAATATTTCTCTCTCGCAAGCCAGGCGTGCTTGTTCGGCGTAATGTCTCTCAATTTCTTCTTCAGTTATTCTTTGATTCCTTTGATTCTCTCGCCCATGTAATATCCTCCTACCTTCTTCTGGATTTTCTTCTTCATTTTGGTTGTTTCTTCCCTCTTGATTTCTATTGTTACGTCTATTATCCAATGCTTCGCCATGCGGATTATAGCGATCTCCAATTATCTCTTCTTCTCTATGAAGTTGTTCTCCATTTAAATTTTGCATTTCTTCTCTAACATTTCTCATAGGGGAATTTTTCCTTGGTTATTCTCTGAACGATCTTGAATTTGATCTAACAGTACTTCTTGATCTCCTTCTTTGTAACCTCAAATTCTCCATTCTTAGCTCATGATTTTGTCTTGTTAAGTTCTCACGCTCTTCTGCCTCTTTCTTCCTGTATTCTTTGTCTCAAATCATTTTCACGTCCTTCATGAATTAATCCTCCAACTATTTCTTGATTTCTTTCTCCTTCTTCTTCATTTCTTAATTGTCGATTTTTTGCTTCTTCTATCGAATCCGACCTCCAAGTATGCACACTCACTCTATCATAATCCACATTCCTATCTTGTGTTTGTGCTTGTTGATTCGGCTGTTGAATTGAACTTTCTGCTTCATTTCTTATTCTATTTATTCCTGATCTTATCCTTAAAGATTCTTCTAATTCACCTGTTCCCTCACCTGCAAGTCTTTTACTTCTCCTCACAGTTGTCGGTGGTTATGATGTATTTCTTCTTCTTCTAGCCATTTCTTCAACTCTAACAATTTCTTCAAATTTTCAAATTGTAATTAGAGATTTCTTAGCTTGATTCTCCCTGTTTCTCGGCGCCAAAATGTAGTTGCATGAATTCCTACACTACACCCTTGATAAGAATCTATAGAAATTGAATTACATTTGAAGATGAATAACAACACTTTTTATTATTCTAATTTTAGAATTCTTTACAAAAGATATAAGAACTCAGAAGTACAAATTTCTTTCTAGAGTTTCTCTCTCCTCAAAACCTTATCAACTCTCAGAAAGACATCATCCTTTTCTGAACCTAACGAACCCTTTATATAGGGGTTTACATAGTGGATGACAGCTAAGTTTTCCTCATATTTTGGATTTATTCTGCGATTTTATCGCGATCGCTACAATGTTCTCTTTCGCAAGAATGATGACCATCGCAGGATAAACATAATCTTCTTGTACCTCTTCCATTGTCAGCTTTTATGTCTTTCTTCTGGATATTCTGTGACGCTCGCGAAACGCTGTTAAAGAGTCTTTTGTGACGCTCGCAAAAGTGCTGTTAATATCGCAGGAATAGCGTTGTAGAAATATTCTGGTCCTACAATAGTATTGTTGTTGAAGTTGTGATTGGGCTTTGACACTTTGTAATAATACTATGACACTGTATAACAATGATTGAGAACCAATGTTTTTCTCATTGTTATAGCTACAGATTTTCAACAACGATGATACTAAACTTACAACCTTTGGGATCATTGGACTACTTGGAAGTGACGAAGATTTCAAGTATTGTTGAAGATTAGGCATGTGGAATAGGAGATACAAAGTTTATTTATATATTTTTTGTATTCCATATGTATTAATAGTTTTTCCACTAAAATTGACAAAGGGGGATATTGTTAGAGCACTGCTCGGTCAAACTCGCATGTGTTTCTATCTCAAGCATGTTTTTCAATCTTAGTGATCAAAACTATATAGTCTTGATTTCTAGTCTACTATAGCTAAGGTTTCGGACTAGGATAGAAAGTGTAGTTGAGCTCAAGAACTCCATGGCAATCATCATACAAGACGAATGACTTCTCAAGGAACCAGTGGATCTTCATCGACTAAAAGGTATGTGGAGACTTGAACTTATCTATCACTCAAAAGTCTATCTACTATATCTCTTATCTTGAGACAATAGTCGTTTTACTATATAGACTAAGAATATGCAAATGTGATATTTCGAGCTGAGTATATCTCGCTTATCTATTTCTCGAAATGGGTATTGGTAAAGCTTACGCTTTATCCAAGTTCATCTTTGCCTAGTGACGAAAGTCATGTTATGTTTCAATCATTTTGGAAATCACTCTAACGAAAAATAGCTTGTGAATAGCAACTATATAACGCCCTCTGAGAATGTTTCAATGATTGAAATGAGAGTTTAGACTATATAACCATTTGGGGATATAAACATTGTTATGGAAACACATATATGTATAAGTCCTTAGCACTTGAACCGAAGTTTTCGAACTTTGTTGAACAAGTGGAACCGGAACGTGAGCAACAACTCAGTCCGCGAACTGGCATAGTTCTCGAACCCGAGAATTTCTGCTGAAGTTGTAGCTCATGTGCAGTACGCGAACCCAGTCCATGAACTGACGGAAGTTCTCATCCCGAGAAATTCTGCTAGAGTTTATTAACTTCAACCGGTTAGCTTGAGTCTGCGAACTCAGTCCGCGAACTCAAGAGGTTATGTCTGAAAACGTTGTTCGTGAACTTATTCTAAATTACTAAGGAATGCTTTTGCAAACCGTGGCTTTATAGTTCATGATTAATGATTCGAGTGAATCACATCATTTTTGATTCAATTGTGTCTCTTGTAGTACTTGAGATCTCATAGCAATTGAACAACTCTCTAACTAGTTCATTTGAGTCATTTGGACTAGTTATGGTGAAGAAGGATATGGTTAATATGAAAGTTATCATTTGGCTAACCATTTGGTTGACTAATATTGAACCAACCATTGTACACGTTTGGGTACGGTTACACAAACCCAAAACGTCAAGTACATGTGTGTATGACAAGCTAAGTTTTCGATCTAACGGTTGAGAGATATTAGCTTGTATCTAATCAGGTTTTCATCTAATGGTGAATATTAAATGCTTTGTTAGCAAGCTAACATTGATTTCAAACCATGATTTGAAAGACTATATAAGGGAGAACTCTAGCCATTGGAAAAACTAATCCCTACACACTTTTCTTGTGTGATACTAGTTTTCTCTAATCTAGAGTCGATATCCATTAACCCTTGAGTTTTCTCTCTAAATTCGGGTTAACGATTTAAAGACTTCATTGGGATTGTGAAGCCAGATCGACACTACTTTTCTTGTAGTTGTGTGATCTGATCTTGCTATTTCTATCATACGAGAACAATTGTAATAATTGGCTTAAGATTTCTATCTCCGATAGGCAAGATAAAAGTAGTCACAAACATCTTCGTCTCATTGTTTGTGATTTCTCAATAATCTTCTTCGCTGCGTCGATTAAGTTTATTGTGAGGTGATTAATGAAACTGAGTTGTTCTTTGGGAATATAAGTCTGGTTTTATCTATTAGTTCCTGTTCACCTTGATTTATCAAAAGACGGAACAAAACTCATAGGTTTATTCGTGGGAGACGAATTTATCTATTACCTATAGACTTTTCTGTGTGAGACAAATTTGTTTGCTAAAGTCTTCGACTTTGGGTCGTAGCAACTCTTGGTTGTGGGTGAGATCGGCTAAGGGAATTAAGTGCGCAGTATCCTGCTGGGATGAGAGGCATTGGAGCATAACTGTACCTTGGATCAGTGTGAGATTGGTTGGGGTTCAACTACAGTCCAGGCCGAAGTTAATTTGGAGTAGGCTAGTGTCTGTAACGGCTTAATATAGTGTATATTTAATCTGGACTAGGTCCCGAGGTTTTTCTGCATTTGCGGTTTCCTCGTTAACAAAATTCTGGTGTCTGCGTTATTTATTTTTTGCATTATCACTACACCAAATTCAGGGATTAGTAACTAGATTTTGCAACAACTTAGTGGTTGTTGCGAATTTTCAGTTGCTAATTTCAGTTGCAAAAACTTCGCAACAGCTTGAAACAGTTACAAAACTTGCAACTGTTTACTTCAGTTGCGATTCGCAACTAAATCCAGTTATGCGCATGCTGAAAATCTGTGCGGTTTCCTACACTTTCAACTGACTCATTATTCAGCCGATTCAGATACTTGGGAAAGCTTACTCGGGTCTTTTTATCTCATTAATCATCGAATAGCCTCACATTCTCTATCTCATTTTGTTCTCCTCTCTCGTTCTCCCTGCGAGTTTTCCCTTTTTCTACCACCACCACCGTTGTTATCAAATCAGGATAAAAACCAGACCCTTATTGTCGTTGTCGGGGAAAAAACTTATCGTCACTATGAACTATTTCTTCTCCTTTTTTGTTTAACTTCTACGAAAAAAACCCTAGATTCAGATTTTTTTTTTCTTCTGATTTTGATTTTTTCCACTCAAAGTCTTTAACCCAATTTCTGATGTTAGTTCAAATTTATGCTCACCATGTTATTATCTGGATTAATCTGATTATAAATCATTTAAAAATTACAATTATTTGACCTAAAGAGGGAAATCAGATATAATCTGATTGCAAGTGTGTTTCTCTGTTCCATGAGCGTTTTTTGGCACGAGATTTCCCCAAAATCCTCTCCTTTTTCATAAGATTTCTTTATAAACCCATTTGGAGAATCGTTAACTCTTTCCTCAAATTTTAGTAATTTGGGTTTTTTTGTTCTTCAAATGTGAGATGTAAACAAAGGTATAAACAAAACCCTAGTTTTGATTTACTATTTTTCCTTTTCAATTAGATATAAGTGCAAGATATGATTTGTTTGATTCTACTGCATTAACGTCAAATTGATGATAAAGATGTCTTAACATTGTTTTTGTTGATAAAATTTGTTATTGTAGTATATTTATTTTTTCTGTAAATGAATGTGACTGGAAGATATTGTGTTTTGGTTGGTTTAGAACCAGGATTATATGATCATTTTTAGAAACATCGATATTGATATGGTTTCGAGAAAAGCAGAAGAATCAGGTATAGTTCTCATTCAACCTTTTTCATCATGCAAATTGAAAGATTCAATAAGTTATTTCATTTGCACTTTTTGTCTGTGTATGGATTATAGATTGTACATCTTATTTGAAAAGGCTGGAGGAGCAAGCAAGAGATGGACCAAATGATTCATATGCATTGGCTAAGTGGCGTATCCTTAACAGGTTACACGACAGAAATGAGACAATTTTCTACAAGGTACATGCTCCTATTTTTAAACTTGTGTTTGCGATCAGTGGTAACTGTCTCCAGTATCGTTCTTTGTAGTTCAAGCCAAATTTTCTAGGTAAGCATTGCGTCTAAAATGCAATCTTCTCTAAGAACTAATCATCCTGTACTCCTTGTTCCTCTTGTGCAGATGGTGAGCCCATTCATAAGTTTTCTTACAATAGATCAGGTAATCTTTGTTCATTTGTAAGTCACTCTATTGTGTGGTTTTTATAGGCCTTTTTGCCAATTCACCTTCCTTTCCTTCCCTCACATGAAAAATAATTTGATACATCATTTCGCGCCCCTTACAATGGATGTGAGTGTTAATGTTATATTGCATTATGTTGTGCTCAGTAGTATACTTCAAGAAATTTTTCCTTGGATCAGCCATTTAGTAATTAATCTATGTGCTTCATTCTTCCAGCTAATACTTATGTACCTGGAGCATCTTCCAATGTAGCAGGTATGCGACTCCAATTTGAAGGCGTCTTTCTTTAGTTCAAGATGAATTTCTAAATTCTTGGTGTTCATTTTTCTAAGAACATCATCACGCTCCAAGGGAACCCCCTCAGATCTTTCTTACTGTACCAGGTCACGTCACTCTCTCTATCCTATTCGTTATCACTTCTCTATCCTATTTTATTTGAACTCTTCGCTAATTGTCAGTTTTGGATGCACCAGGTTACTATCTTTTGGATGTACAACTGGGATGTTTACTAGCACAGAAGTAAGAAAGTTACTGCTGAGAAAGACTCGTGAAGGATTTCTATTATCAACAAGCCCCTAAAGTGATGAGTCATTTGAGTAAGCAGTTGGTCAACTTCATCTTGATTGTATCATTGTCGTTTTTTTTTTTGAGTCCTTATAGTAAACAAAAATAAGTTAGCTGAAGTAGTATCTAAGTCGAGCGCCACCCCTGAATAACCTGGGATTTTGTATATCCTTGGAACACTGGAAGAAGTGGTATAATTTTATTTTTGGCACTTTGTGGTTCTTTGTGAAGTACGACTTGACATGACGGTTAAATTTAAGTCTAGCAATGTATACCATCTCTACATAAACAATTAAATAAAAGTGATTCCAGTGCTTTGGATTGTGATTCTTCCTTGCTCCAATTTGTATATGAATGGGTAAAAAAAGAAGTAAACACTTAAATTATACTTTTGAGTAGTCTCATACTTGTATCTCTAATTTCTCCAGCTCAGTATTCTCCATTGTTAGCTGTGCTCCTTAGTATGCGGACTTTGATACTTTTTTCCTCTTTTCAGCTCCACAAGTAGCAGTTTAGGCTATTACTATGATCACATCAGGACTATATTGCTCTACAAGTTCAGGAAAATGGTAAACACCAAAATACTCGACATAATTTGTCTGCTTTTGTTTAGACATGGATTTATAGTTCTTTGTAAGTTGTATATACTTGTTAAGTTAGAGTTGTATACACTGAACGCATTGCGTACACGGTGATATCGTTATAATTGGATTATTGGTTAGAAGCTTCAATTGTGTAGCACTGAATAATAAATGATGGAGTGTTATTATATAATCAGCTACTTGCAGGCCTCTGTTCTTTATGAAGGATTAATTAGGGGCCGGGAGAACTAATTGGGGGCCATGATTTTTTTATACCCACACCCAGAATTTTAAGGGGGTTCCAAAATATAGTTGAAAATACTATTTTGCCCTTCCCATTAAATTAACCATAAAATTCCTATTAATCTTAATCCAACCTCCCATTACTGCCGACCCTTCTTATTCTTCTTCTCCTCTCCCCCTCCCTCTCAGTTCCTCTATTAACTACATTCAGAAAAAAAATTTCATCCGATTCCTCGTAGAAATCGTCGATGCAAAAACTTTAATCGACGATTAACTTCTTCTACAAACATGGCACGTACTAAGAAGACTGCGAGAAAAGCAATTGAACTTCTCAATCTCGTTGATACCGTCACAGCAGCGAAGGAGTGTTCGAGTTCAAGTAAGAAATCAAAACCGCCGGACAATCAAATGGCTCCAATTAGAAGGTATGTCCTTTAGAACACCATACTCTTACTTGGGTTTTAGTTGAATTTGATGTTCTTCTCAAAACTAGGGTTTGAATCGGAGAAATTAATTTCTCAGGATAGAAATCTTTAACCTAGGATTATGAATGTCTAACGATTTTTGATGTTTTCTTAACGATTTTTCATATTCTAACAACGATATATGATCTGCATGTTTTACTTCGTAGAAATTGTCCACCATTAGGGTTTCGGATTTAACAATTCCTGCTGTCTAAATTTTTTTTTTTTTGAATCGATATCCCATAGAAGTTATTTTAACGATTCTTGACATGCAAGATTAAATCGTTAGCCAATGATTTTTTGTTAAACGACTCTTGTGCAATTTGTTGGACGATTCTTTATTTTTTTCAACGACTCAATAGGTTTCGAAACCAGCATACTGGTCAAATATTTGTAATAGTCATCCACATAATTTCGAATGGATAACGATTTTGTTGGATGACCAATTATATTAGTGGCCGACTCCACTATTTGTAATAGTTCTTCTGTCTTAAAAATTGTAAGAATCGTTAGTATTTTTGGTTGAATCGTTAATAAAAAACGAGAAATCGTTCGGCTTCTGGGAGGAGTCGTTTGGTCTTGATTAGACTCATTTGGTTTTTGTTTGATGTTGGGCTTTCAGTAAAAAGGATAAGAATGTCTTGATTACTCCTCCGTCCAGACCTCCCCGCCACCAAAAATACCTTAATGCGGGTCGTTTACGAGGAAAAACACCAAGTGAGGTAGCCTTAATTATCCGCGAACCTAGAGAACCACCTGCTGTCATATCTACAACCCCAAGCGATGAAGAAGAAGAAGTCGCGGAACATGAAGAACTTCATTTAGAAGGTCAATATGATGCTTTTGATGATGAAGAGGAGGGTCAATATGATTAAGGTAATGTTGGTGATGGATTAAATGGTGTTGATGAGATTGAGGAAGAGGGGGATGAAGGTAATGATGAGGATGAGGATGGAAATGGTGGTGGTAGCAGTGATGAAGAGGATGATGAGGATGATGGTAATGATGGAAATGGTAAGGAAGTAAAGGATGGTGATGATGATGATGATGAGGAGGAGGAGGAGATTCAGGAGGATGCTGCACAACCACATCCACAACCGAAGACGAAGAAGAGAGGCCTAATTAAAGCAAGCGCGAAACACATTCCACCCACGCGTTTGCAGCTTACTCGTCTTCCCGGTGGGAAAGCAAGGGGTGAACCTAAAGATGGAGGGAAAGTTCTATTCGGATATGATACCTCGTGGGCCCGTACCATCAATGAGACAATTGTAACAATCTCAACTTTGGTTTTCATATTATTTGTTGATATTTTATTTCTTATTTGCTAATCTTTTTTGTTTGTCTTTCGTAGAATCATAAGAATGCCACACGTCTTTTTAGACACCAGTCTTTTTATGCAAAAATGAGAAAATGGCCCCTGGAAGGTGAATGTCCAAGAGTCAGAGCCATCGTTGAAAACTCAGGTTTGTATGCTGCCGTTCAGAACTACGTGATTGCATATGACAAGGCTGCAGTTTCATGTTTTACTGAGAGGTATTACGGCGAAGTCGATACATTCCAATTCCTATTTGGCGAGATGGCGTTGATTCCCGAAGACGCAGAACAGATTCTAGGTTGCATGTTGAGGGAAAATCCATGGAAGACGGGTTCAAGAAAAACCTAGAGTGGGGAAGAATTTATGCATTAACGAAGAATTTATTTGGATGGGATGAAAAAAAGACGGCCGACCTTTTTGAGATGGGAAAGAAGTACCCAAAGAAAGAGTTTAAACTTGTTAAGATTAGAGAGATGTATGCGGGGTCACTTGAGAAAGACGGAGACAACAAACTACTCTCCGATTTTTAAGTTTGTGCAACGGCAGCCGCATACTTGTTGTATGTCCTTGCTTCAGTTATATTTCCCGATAGCAAAGGAAACAGAGTGAGCGCCAACCTTCTTCAACTTTTGGATCCCTTGGATGATGTGAGTAAGTATTCGTGGGGGACTGCCATAGTAGCACATTTGAATGCTCATCTAGCAAAGGCATCACGGGAAAGAACTTCTCAAATCAACGGGAATTTGGCTTTACTTCAGGTAATCTGAATTATCAAATTTTCCAATTTTTCATAATATTTGTTGTTCTATATTTTCAGACATAAAATTATTTTTATTGTGCCAAATGTTGTTTCAGGTGTGGATTTACGAACACTTCCCCTCTTTGATCTGAGGCGATGAGGACATCCAATTTGATCCAACATGGAACCATACTAAACCAAAAGGAACCCGATACAAGTACACTGGAGCTCAGGATAAGGAGGAAGCGCAGAAGTTGAAGTTGCTAGTCATGCGCCAAAAATTGGACAACATGACAGCCAAAGAGGTAACCTTTGATCCCTACAAGAAAGATAGAGTAGGAGGATTGGAAGATCTTGCATATTACCATGGCCCACTGTTTTACCCTTATGGATACTCGATGTACAATCCGCATAGAGTAATGCGTCAGCTTGGGTATGTTCAAGATTCACCCGATGACGATTATGTACCACCTTTCAAATATAAATTAAAGAAATTCAAGGCGGACAAAAAGGCGTTGGTTGTTGCTTATGAACCTGAGCCTGTGACTGAGAATTGGAATATTAGGCATTTGGGTACAAGTAGGGTACATATCTCTTGGTGGGAGAATGTTAATGATGGTCATGAGGTAACCGATGATTACATGGCATGGTATGAAGGCTTCTCCCATGGTCGAGTGATAAGGATTGATCAGACTACGGGTAGGAGGAGCAACAAATCATCTACATCCGACACTAGAGATGACTCTTCCATTCTTAAGCTTGTGGTAAGTACATATTTTTGGAATTTTTCTAATCATTTACAAAAAGTTGTTTTAATTATGTTAATCTAACTCGGTATTTGAATTCAAATAGAGGGAATGGTTGAAGATTTTTATGAAGTCATTTTGTTGCAAAGCCGACAAGGGAGAAGTGATAGAACTTGAGCAAAGTCGTGAGTACGTTGAGTTATGCCAACACATTGAAAATCCCCAAGCAAAGAAAATTTTCGCTGATCTGGAAAAGAGAAGTAAGAGGACTAGGAGAACATCTAGCCAACTAGCATAGGAACGTGCACAAAAGGGAGATGGTGATCATGCAGGTAGTGGTGAAGAAGGTGGTTCTCAAAGGGGCAGTCCTGGACAAGGTCCTTCAAAGAAAAGTCGGACATCATCAAGTCAGGGAGGTGAAGGTCGAGGTCGAGGTGGTGGTAGTGAATGAGAAGAACTTATGTCTAAAACTTTAAAGTCTATGGTTTAACTTATGTCTACAACTTAGGTGTTTTAGTATTGTCTACTTAGGTGGTGGTTGTGCTTATACTTTACTTTTGTGTGAAAATCTGTTGAATTTAACAACTTCATGTTTTTAAGTCGGCGGGCTATTTTTTCCAGATGGATGACTCTAAGAATCGACCATTAGAGTCGGCATAAACTAATTAGCAGATCGACGACTCAAAACAACCCAAAAAAAATGAAGTGTTAGAGTCGGTAACACAGGTGCTTGCATGCCAACGACTCTAAATAGAATATGAAACTATGCTGTCCAAAATTTAATTAGAATCGTCCACCAAAAAAAAAAAAAAAAAACAGTCGTCCATTTTGTTATAAGGGTCGTCCGGGAAAAAAATAAATAATCGAGGGTCTTCAAGTTTAAGAGAAAATGAACATCTATTTCAATAAGGAAATAAGTTTACATCAAAGTTCCATTACATGTTGTTTCTTTTACTTGTGCAAGAGGAAACTACTATTGCGGCTTCGATGTGATAAAACTCCTCTCCTCTCCATTTGGTATATCCAGCTTGGGCCATATGCCTATCACCTTTGTTCCTCGACAGAAACTCATTGTAATTAGTGCACAATCTTATAACGTGAATCGTCCGATCACGAATATGGGACAGTAGATAATGATAGCGTAGTTTCTTGTTGTAATTAGCGAAAGGACTCGAACCAACTTTACTCCAAAATATAGTCTCATATTTATGTTCTTCGGGAAGATCTTTGACGATGTAATAGTTTTTAACCCATTCGGTCTCTTCCTCGACTTGCTTGAATACTTCCCGGCGATGCGCTTGTTCTTTGCCTCGTTTTTCAGCCGCGCGCCTCTCTTCCACTTCCTTCGTAGGATATGGCATAACCTTGTATTGTGTTTTGGTAGGTCGCATGCTTCTTTGTCGTATCACTTCTTCCATTACAAATATTGACTTGGTTGGTCGCTTGCATCTTGTAAGTATGTTGTCAATTGAATTGGTAGTTGATGACGAACTTGCCATTGAAAAAATGATAAACTTTGAATGTTTTAGGTTCTATGACCTTCGTTGAATTTTTATATACAAAATCCCCAACGGTCTTTTTTTTTGGGAAATGGTATCTCCATATAGATCCATTGAAGGGATATATATATATATGGGGTCGTTCATTTTCAATTCATACTTCAACGACCCTTAAAAAGTATTGATAGAGTCGTTTGATTATTAATAATACTAGGAACGACCCTAGGTTCCAAAAGGGACAGTGGACCTTTGTATTTGTAGAACTAGTGTCGTTGTGTTAAAGTGCTTAAATGTAAACGACCCATAATTAATGTAAACGACCCTGACTTTAACACATTGAATTCGTTAAAGATTGTACTTCAAAAAAAAACATCCAAGTGTTCATGCATTGTACTCTAAAACAGAATTAACTCTCAAACCATATGACGTGTTAAAGCATTGTACATGGTGTTCCTTCCAAACCATTCCACATGTTCATTCCATACTCGTACTGGTTTGTCCACTCCTTGGTGTACTCTCCCCAATGTCCATAGACCACCCGTGGTATAGGGCATTCTTCGGAAATCTTCAAACCTATATAATGGTTATTGTTGACATGTGCCATTACAATTCTCCTTTTCTTTATCGCCGCGTCGCACCTTGTTCTTGAGGGTACGTACATACAAGAAGCTCCGTGGAAGCCTTTGCTGAATACAATTACCACACAAGTGAATGTGTCAGCTAGAAGTTGTCAACCAAAAGGCATTTGCATCCAAAACTTAAAACCGGCCCTCTTCGAACCCTTCCTCCATTTCACGTTTGATACCAACTCCCTAAACATCAATTCCCTCTCTTTTTGATCTCCTTCTATGAGTATTGTCAAATAAAGTTGTTTGTCCTCAACAAGTTTTCCCGCCATTATTTTCCTTGCATATTGGATTTGGTTGAGCTTAAGTTCGTCGCCCTTGTCAAAATGGCCTAATTGTTCCGTTGCAACATGGTAACCACAATTACCATCCCCATCAACGTCTTCGGTGGATATAAGGTGATCTAAGATGACGTAAGGAAGTTGGTCGGTATACTCTTTATATAAAGTGTAAGCAACACGATGTGGTCTTCCTTATGAATCCCTAGGTGTGGAAGCATTACCACTTATTCCTCTTATCGTCAACATACCATTAGTTTGGCTTTGCTGGGTATCGACCGCATGCTCAACAATATCCATAAATTCATTCTCTTGCTATTTCGACCGACCCCGTGTCGTAGGAATGAAAAACTTTTCGTACTCATCATATTCCGCCTGGACATGCTCATGACGTGATCGGTCTCTATCGTTATCCTTGTCATTGTTAACAGTTTCTCTAAATGACATTTTTGTTGTTGGTCTTCCGGACGGTTTTTGTTTGATTGGCTCTTCTTCAAACCCCCATCTCTTACGGGCGGCCAGCCACAAGTTAGCAACCAAAATGTGTCTTCCTGCACAATTCATTTTTCGGTATTTTTGGGTGATGTACTTGCCAATCTCCAAGTCTCCAAATTCTTCATCGGACAAACCCGTGGGCTTAGGGATGAATGAAAGTTGCTTCCAGAATGGATCGATATCTTCAAGAGGAATGGAATCTTTGTACCCACCAAGTTTATGTTTACAAGGGAGGCCTAGCCAAACATCGGTTGTACAATTACACTCCGTCTGAATCACTTTTCCGGCCTCTGCTTTATCTCTAAAATTTGTAAGTTGATCCATCATATAGTTAATTGCCCACCATGAGACTTGGTTTGCTACCAACCGTAACAAAACTTTGTCCTTTATGTGTTGCATCAAAAAACGGTCTTTGCTCAACTCCATCTGTGCCACTATTTTTCGTAAGTCGTCCTCTGCGTGCTCGTGAATAGCTTCTTGTACCGTAACTACCCCACCCCTATTTTGATCCAATATTTTCTTCAAACGGCCGTGAGACGACTCTGCAACACTTGTAGACTCATTTTTGAAGTGCTTGTATTTATTGGTCCATGCATAAACAAACTTCTCCTTCCAAGGAATCAACCATGTATTCAAGTAATAATCAACCACCTTCTTATGATCCGTACTCCATACATCAATAAACTTCTGCAAGTTAGCATAATACTTAACCTCTGTTTTTGAATGAGCCAAATTATCCCAATCCTCGCAAAATACTTTCCATAGATCCCCCTCTTCGTCATATTTTTCCTTTTCCTTCTTTTTGTCTTCCTCACGCTCTTCTTTGGAAAGTTTACTTAAACGGTCATCTTCCTCCTTAGAGCGTTGATTCCCCTTCTTAGTATGGATCTTTTGGATTTGATTCTTGCAATTAGAAAAAATATTGGTTTGGATGTGACACGTACAAAGAAACTGTTGAGCAAGTAGAAATACTTGAAGAACGGCACTCATAATTGCAAAATCCCTATCCATAAATATAACTTGCGGCGTCTCTTCTCCACGGTAAATCAACCTCACTTGTTCCAACGCCCAAACATAGTCCGGTATTTCTTCTTTTTTCATAAAGCACCATGCAACGGTGAATGAATTTTTATCCGAAGTATGGCTTACCACGTTCAACATCGGCAAGTTATACTTGTTTGTCTTATAGGTGCAATCTATGAACAGGACCTGTTAAAAACACTGAGCCAATTCCACCATCCTTGGATGTGCAAGAAAAATATGAGTCACTTTCTCATCCGGACCAACCTTAGTTTGCATGGCGTAGTTAAGTGTTTCCTCTAACCACTCTGATTGTTGCATAATCAACCTACCATTCCATTCGGTTCTCTTAATTGTTGCTTTGGCGGTGTTGATTGTGGAAATGGTGGACAAGTTATCCTTATCTTCCGCCCTTATTGCATTTAGGATCTTAAGTGGTCTAAATCCCTTCATCTGCCAAACTTTATCCATCTGATGTGGTTTTAACCGGGCATATGCAGTGTGCCCATATAAACTTGTGGGTGGATCATGGTTGTGACGCCCGTTTGGAATACTATACAATCTGAATACATCCAATTCATCATGTCTTTTGAAAACAATCCTAAACGGACATTGACACTTCTTCGATTTTGTGCGGTAGACCCTAGTCTTCTTCTTCTCATACTTGTAATTCTTGCCTTTGTGACTTTCTCCCTTCTTACCCGCTCTCTCGCATACCATTTCCATCATGTTAGACTCGACGTGTCTACTTTGAACAACCACACACATCTTCTCTTTTGCCTTAGGGATAAGCCACTCCTTAAATGTCATTCTTGGTTACCCATGTCTACATTGACCAAACAATTACATTAGACAAAAATTTGATCACTAATAAAATTATTGGAATATATAAATATACCGATTCGGTTAAGGTAAACGAACCAAATCAGTCATATAGTGTTGGGAGGTATCCGGACCCATTAGGGATACGGGTACTGGATGAGAGCCTTGTCGTACTACCACCTGAAAACAAAGAAGTAAAATATAACCAAAGGGTCATCCACATACTACATGCCAAGATGCCGACTGTTACTAACTAATGTTAACGATTCTACAAATAATATTAACGACTCTGAAACATTAATGGACAGTTTGACTTGTAAGAGCCGTTACCAAACCATAAATAAAGTCGTTAGATATCGTATTAATAGCTAGCGACTCTAATGGCTTTAAATGCAGAAATTCAAAATCCAATATATGTTTGATTCCTAGGAGCAGTTATTGCTAGTTTTTGAAATAAAGTGACGGTTTTATTCACAATCAATTATCCGTTGAGTTTACTTTGCTATAAATTGAGACCTATCTCTTCCAAACTTATTCACCCATCACATTAAATCCTCCTAAAGCAGTCACACATCACCTTCAAACACTAAAAATGGCTCAAAACCAGTTCAATGACATAGAAGATGTTGCTATTGTCAGAGCACACACCACTCTCACCAAGCACTCAGTTGAGGAAGCGGAATGGGTGACCGCTAATGAAGACCCAACAATAGGGCCTTACCTTGGGCATGATCAAAACACCAATGTTTGGTGGAAACGTGTGTTTAAGGTTTTCAAAGCACTCAATGGAAATCGTAATAGGAGGACGCTCATGCAGGTAAGGGAAAGGTATGCTTATTTATACAATGAATGCGTATTGCTGAGAAACGAATTGAAAGCTCGTAAGGACGCTTACCCAAATGAAGAACGAATGAGTAGAGTAAGTTTCTGAATCAATATGCCGTTGATCAAAAATTGTTAATTTGGTTATGATTATTCAACAACAATAACTTATTAAAATAATTGTTTTTCCAATATGTAATGGGTCGGACCAAATACGAATTAAGGTACGTCCATGAGTTTTTGCACGAAGACTGCTATACTCTCTTGGAGGAAGTTGAATGGAAATTCGCCGAATATAATTAATCTTGTTTACAATTTCCTTATTGAACTATTATATGTCTTTCCCTTATGTTTTATTTCATAGCACATGTACATTTTTTCAATTCAATATAATGAACTAGTTCAAAAAAATATCGAAATGTGGCCGATTCTATGCTTGGGTCGTCAACAAATATAATATATGTGCCCGACACCATAAAAACGCGTCCAACAATTTTTAGCAGATTAACGACATTTGTGAAACAAATGTGACCTTGCAAACAGAGTCGTCAACCTGCTAAAACGATGTTTGCCGACCCCTTAACTAACATGTACGACTCCTAACAAGGATTAACGACTCCGGACCAAAAACATATATACCATTCTTCCATGTTTCCTTCAAAAGTCGTTCACTCCTAACAAATATTAACGACGACCAAACTGACACACTCTAAGAGTCGGTTGGTTTTAATTTATAAATATTAACGACCCTCTACGCTACCAGCATTTAGTGGGGAACTGAACTCTACCAAATGTGGTTGAGGTAGTTGGCTCGTTGAACTCTATAAAACAGACCCATATCTCACCTCTTCATTACCAACACCATAACTATCAACCAAATCTTCTCCTTCTCAGTTATTCATTATCCAAGAGAAACATAATGACTACCTATACTGCCGAAGATAACTGTGCTATTACAAGAGCTTGGAAAACAGTAACAAACCACTATGATAGTCTAGGCAAAGAGATTGATGAAACATCGGATGCTTGGTGGAACCGCGTATTCATCGTTTTTGTGGCGTTGGACGGGAATCGCAACTCAAGGTACTTGAAACAAGTCAAGGAACGCTTCAAAGAGATAAAATTTGAGTGTGATATTTTGAAAAGAGAATTTACGGCCATAAGGGAAGCCTTTCCGGATATGATGGTTACTGTAAGAGTAAGTATTTAAACATTAGGTAAAACTTATCCAAAGATTTCATCGATACTAACTAAGTTTGTTTGCGTTTTCAGATGAATAAGGCGTATGGATACTACGAAGAACTTCATGGGAAAAACTTTGAGTTACATGATTGCTACTTTATCTTCCATGGAACCGTGTATAATTACATGCTTTATGATTGATAGCAGAAGTGCATCGTTATTATGTATTATGTCTAACCCTATGAGAGATGTATGACTTT
The DNA here is from genome assembly GCA_023529315.1 of Papaver bracteatum. NCBI lineage: Eukaryota > Viridiplantae > Streptophyta > Magnoliopsida > Ranunculales > Papaveraceae > Papaver > Papaver bracteatum. The sequence goes on from JAJJWX010003657.1 coordinate 489,841, forward strand.
TACGATTCAATGAAAGGTTGCTATGAAAACAATGAGTCGTCAATATTATAGAAGCACCAAACAGCGACTCTCATTAAACATGAAGGAGTCGTCCGTTTATTGTAATATTTAACTAACGACCCTAAGAGTGATACCCACAGAGAGTACAACGTAAGTGAGTCGTTGGGTTATTAATACATTAACCAAACGACTATAGAAAACCAAAAAATGAGAGTCGTCAATGTTTAAAACATTATTTGACGATTTTTCATAACAACATATAATAGTCGTCAAGATTTTGTAACATGAATGCCGATTTTTCATAATTCTACATTAGAGTCGTTTATGACCAACAGAAATACCTAACGACTATTTAGAGTCGGAAGCTTATAATACTAACGACACTAACGACCCTCACTCTGAGTAGTTGCATTGTGTCCATGAATCGACCACTTGGAGTGCCATTCTAGGAATTTGAAGAGTATAGGAAGTTTACCTGATTGTTTTCAGCTCCGGGTTCTTCATTTGGAGGATTGGTTCCTTCATTTTGAGCAATAGGATCTTCATTTGCATCATTTATTAAAGCTTCCTCTAATAACATCTCTTCATCAAACATCCAATCCATAGGATTAGATGAGACAATCTCACCATCAAAACAATCATTTATGTTGGTTGAATCTTCACTTAACTCATTTCCTCCACTACAATCACTCATTTCTAATAACCTAAAATTTCAAAAAAACTCACTCTTTTCCTCTCTACCAAACCCTTTTTTTTTCTTCTATAAACTCAAATTTTACCCAAAATCAGATTTTATCTAAGTTAAAAGATTAACAACTAATCTTACTTAATTAACTCAATTAATATTAATTATTTTAGGGGTAGTTTAGGAATTTCAAAAATTTAGGATAAGGGGTAGCACCAAAGTGCTATTGGGAGATTTACTATTTAGGCCCCCAATTAGTTCTCCCGGCCCCCAATTAATCCTTGTTCTTTATGTATCCTCTTGCTGGATTTTTGTTTCGCAAATGGACCGCTCTAGTTTTCAAGTTTTAAGTATATGAGCCACAACTAAAATAATATTCTTTCTTGCTCTGTTATTTTGTTTTAGGTATTCATTTAATGAGCAAGCAGGAACATATGACGAAGTCCAGGGAGATGGTGAAACTGTGACTCCCATAAACTGATTGTGAGTAACAGATTTCTTTATATCCTTCAAGGTTTTTCGTACATAACAAAGCGCAATGTGAGATAGATGAAATTATAGGCTTGAGATCTTTGTATTCTTATGAGTAGCAGATTCGTTATCACTGCTGGTGTTTTTCTTTGGATGTAGTCTAATACTATAGTCTCCTAGGTGACTTACTTGACAAACCTAAACCTAAATCTAAGTGCTTCTGAAGTTGTTACTAAAGCAGGCGTTTCTCATATGCGTGATGCGTCACATTATTACATTTCAAATGATAACAATTTTTGATGAAATTTTTGTTGACGTAAATAACCAAGACCGACAAGACAACTTAAGACTCCCCTTTACCATTTTATATTAGGAAGTTTCCATTGAACATGTGGCATATCCCCTGCACCCTCGTAGCATTTACATGGAATGTAGTTGAGTGACAATAAAAGTGTTGTACCACAAAAGTCTTATATACATAGTTTTAAGAGAGAATAAAAACACTATATGATAGATTTATTTGGTCCCCAAGGGTATCCCGGATGCAAAAGTTGCCAAAATCTTAACATTGTTTTATACTTGGAAGAAAATTATGTTGCTCGTGTGATTTGTTTTTCTTTGTAGTAGACACCATATGAACGGTTAATATGAAAGGGTGTCTCTAGAATTTTTTTGTTATGAACAGGCATGTAATACTAGGAAAGAGTCTTAGAATCTCAATTCCTGAAATGGACATGACATGAGTCCACCCAAAAACACCAACGTATGTTAACGTATCATGTTTGTTCTTCTGATTTAACTTGTGACTCAACCATCCAGCATATATGTTCCCTGCTCGTGTTTGTTTAAGAATTTCTACATTCCCGTTGTCTTTCTATATTTTTGCCTGATTGTTTTGTGTCTTTTTTAGGTTAGGATGATGCTTGTATTCGCTCTAGTTGCGTGCATTACGGCTGGAATGGCATATCTAGGTTGGTTCAAATGAAGCTGCTGAGAAAAGCAAAGACACTCCAAAGGTGACTCTATTTTAGTTGCACTTTTTTATATCGAAGCAATAAGAATCGTTCCTCTCAGCACATTGAAAGTGGGCGTGTGACATAATAAGTTGAAAATATCCAACTTATTAGGACTTGTATTGGTGTCAATTCAACATTCAAATATTTTTGTACATTTGTGAACTGAATTTATGAATAGAGTGAATGTTCAGTGGAATATATTAATCTCTTTAAATTGTGAATATGAATACAGTAAACAATTCACAAATAGTTGAACGGTTTTGATCTGGTCAAAATCTGGTTTTGTCCAGGTCAAAACCACTATTTTTTTGTTTTTTGCAAAAAAATTCGCAACTGCCTGTTGCAGTTGCGACTATCAAATTTAGCAACTGTTTCAAACTGTTACGAATTTTTGACGTTGCAACAGTTTTAAACTGTTGCAAAAAAAAAATCGCAACGGTAATGTAGCCGTTGCGAAAAACTGCAACATCGACTATCGCAACAAAGGATAACTGTTGCAATACCACTTTGTAACTGCCACGTACCATTGCTAATCCCTAAATTTGGTGTAGTGTATATTTTTATATAATTGAAATAATACAGGTTGTGCGTTGTTCAATTGATTAGAATATCCGACCTTATTGGTTGTTGATTTAAATCGATTGACACTTGGATATTGGTCTTTGGTACTATCCAAGTTATCTCTCTTTGATTAGACTCGCGAATCTTATTTTCCTGAGTAAATAAAATCGAGAGATTGAGATAATAACTCCTTGAGATATTTTCTATTGATTGAGTCTTGTTAATTCTCTAGAAAACAACTCGGAGTTGTACATACAAATTGTTGATCGAAATATTGGGTGAGGTTGTTAGACCCCCGCATTTTCAAAGATTAGTCTACTTTCCTGTCATTTTGGGTAATCTTGTGGTACAACCTGCACTTATTATCCGTATTATTCAGATTTAATCCAAGGATGATTGGTGTGCAAAATTACTTGGAGCTGGAGACTTAAGTGAAGATTTTGATGTAGGGATGGATGGTGGACTTCGACTTCGAGGTCAGTTATGTGTACCCTTGGACGTCCAGTTGAGACATCAGGTGTTAGATGGAGCTCACGAACTAGTCGCTACACTATCCATCCTGGAGCTACAAAAATATAATTTAGAATAAATTCACGAACAACATTTTCAGACATAACCTCTTGAGTTCGCGGACTCAAGCTAACCGGTTGAAGTTAATAAACTCCAGTAGAATTTCTCGGGATGAGAACTTCCGCCAGTTCGCGGACTGGGTTCGCGGACTGCACATGAGCTACAACTTCAACAGAAATTCTAGGGTTCGAGAACAACGCCAGTTTGCGGACTGAGTTGCTGCTCACGTTCCGGTTCCACTTGATCAACAAAGTTCGCAAACTTCGGTTCAAGTGTTAAGGACTTATATATATATGTGTTGCCACAATAATATTTATATCCCATAATGGTTATATAGTCTAAACTCTCATTTCAATCATTGAAACATTCTCAGAGGACGTCATATAGTTGTTATTCACGAACTAGTTTTCGTCAGAGCAATTTCCAAAGTGATTGAAACATAACATGACTTTCGTCACTAGGCAAAGATGAACTTGGCTAAAGCAAAAGCTTTACCAACACCCATTTCGAGAAATAGATAAGCGAGATATACTCAGATCGAAATTTCATATGTGCATATTCTTAGTCTATATAGTAAAAAGACTTTTGTCTCAAGATAGGAGATAGAGTAGATAGACTTTTGAGTGATAGATAAGTTCAAGTCTCCACATTCGTTTTAGTCGATGAAGATCCATTGGTTCCTTGAGTAGTCCTTCGTCTTGTATGATGATCGCCATGGAGTTCTTGAGCTCAACTACACATTCTTTCCTAGTCCGAGACCTTAGCTATAGTAGACTAGAAATCAAGGCTATATAGTTTTGATCACTAAGATTGACAAACATGCTTGAGATAACAACGCATGCGAGTTTGATCGAGCAGTTCTCTAACAGGTTCCATTAGTGCCGCGAATTAAACATAGAAGAGAAGATCATTATAAAGAAAAGGAAAACAAGTGGTTTAGTTGGTAAGGATTCAATTAGTTTTGGTCTTTTCTTCTCGATGATATTGGCTTGTACTTACAGTTGTGAATTTCTCTTCCTTTTTGTTGTTGTATTCATTATTTAGGTCTTGATAATTGAGGAAACTTCTGGATAAATGATCGATCAGGATGTTTACGGAAATTTGAGGCAAGTTTATTCGATCTCTTAGTCTCGGTTAGATGTAGAAGTGGTTATAGAATTAATCATGAAAGCTTATGCTTGAATCTGTCTATAATTTATTATCTGTTTGTGATATTATTGAACTATTTCTTTTGGTTGATCATTATTGGATTCTACTGGGAAGGGTACATGTGTTTCTTTGATTCACGATATGGTGTTCACAGTAGAAAATTACATTTAACTTAGATAATTGATCCACTAGACCTTTGCCCCTAATTGACTATGCTAAACTGAATAGTTTCTCAATAATCGTCTGGCTCTATTGTCTTGTGTGTATTGTTCTCCCATATTGTCGTTTGGCTCTAAATATTTGATCCATTAGATATTCAAGCGTACTTCCACTAGTGGTTAGTTAACCTAAATACTAAGTAAGACATATAAAATTAGTAATTAAGCTGCCTACAATAGTATAAGAGAATTGATGGCCTGTGTGTTGTTCTCGTATATTGTGGTCTTTGTATTGGTTGACTATTCAATCGGGGATATCAGCTCTCAAGCATCATGGGTATTGAGTAATTAATTAATATAACTATATATAGATAGATAACATATGCAAGTGTAGGTAGTGGATTTTCAACAAAGGATAAAATCGTAAACCCATAATTATACGAACCACTGATCCAGCGATCAGACGTGAGTATTGAGACACGAGTCTCTCATCGAATCCTTTGACTGAGAATACCTTTTCTCAGAGTACATGTAGATATGTAGTCTCACGGCCAGACAACAACATATCTCATGAATACTGAACACTTCAGTAATTATTTCTATATAGTATCATAAGATGGACGGCTCTTAGACAGCTTGCTCTACTAGTATAGAGCCATAAATTAATTATTCCTAAATTCTTGGATTCATCCACAGAATTTCCGAAAATATTCAAATATTTTCGCAGATATTTCATTACTGCAAACCATGGTTCTTCCCAGCAGAAATCCATGGGTTAGTAATAAATATTCAACGCACAGGTATTAGAGCTACCTCAAAGTAAGCCCTGTCTCAAAAGGTGCAAGTGTATTCAACAATGATGCATTAACAATCACCGCACGAACGAGTATTTCAAAATACAACGAAACGATGAACCTATGCAAAATAGGGAAAAAATAAAAAATAATCAAAATATTGACCAAGGCGCTGGGAGCATGGGCCCACTGACTGGCCGACCGTTCCATGGCCAATCCCTTGCCAGTTTAATATTTTATTACATTTTTATTATTTTCCTTAATCTGATGAAAATCCTTTCATTTGAACAAATATCATTAGTTTTGAGGAAACTCCTCAATTCCATGGTGCTTCCTTCGCACAGAGGAAATAATATAAAATTAGGGAAAACATTGTGGGGCTGTGATCATTAGCCAACCGGCCATGCCTTGATCCCGGCCGGCCCCATGCCATGTGATTCCTTATTATTTTATTATTATTTCCCTAGTTTCATGAAAATTCCTTTATCTCATGGTATTTTTCAAAAAATACATGAAAAATAATATAAAATTAGGGTAACCCGTGGGACCGGGCCCCAGCCGACCGGCCATGCCCCAAGCGATCCTATACGTCCCTTTATTTTATTATTATTATTTTAGGATTTCCTTCATCCCATGAAACTCCTTGATTTGATGATATTTCTCTCAAATTAGGAAAACTCCTTCAAATCATGGAAAAATATATAAAATACATAAAAATTAGGGAAACTCATTGGACTAGGCCCAAGTGGGCCGGCCATGCCCTAGCCGGTCCCACACACCCATGTTTTTATTATTTTAATATTATTTTCTTCCTTGATCCAATGGAAACTCCTCCACTTCAAGGAAAACTCCTTAATTTCAACAAATTCCTTTATTTCATGATATTTTCATAAATTCATAAAAAATAATAAAACATAAGTAAAAAGCACCACGGGACCGTGGTCACTGGAAGGCCGGCCATGCCTTGGCCTCGGTGGTCCCATGCTTCATCATTCCTATATTTCATAATTATTTTCCTTTATGTCATGAAGTTTTCATAGTTTCAGCAAAACCCTAATTTTGTCATATTTTCTCAAATGGTCGCTCAAACGCGCACCAGAAAATATCAAAATTCTCAGGACTGAGACACAGACGCCTCAACAATGAAAGCATGTTACCTTGACCGACCAGGGTTGGATTTTTGGCTCGCAATGAGCCGGTCCCACGTATTTTCATGATTTGACCTAATTTGCGCAATTGCACGTATTAGGTCCAAAACTCTTCGAATAATTTCAGAATTTGACGAAGTGATCGTCATTCGATCCCGTGACCACCCAGGGCCGGTTTCATGACCCCTTGGTCGGTTCCTTACCTCTTCATAATTAATTAGGTTTTATTACCTAAGGCTCAAACGAGCATTTTTCGAATAAATGATTAAACCAGTATTTAATCATTCTTTCATCAACGAATCACCAACTCATCAAGAGACCTTGGTATTTGCTCACACGAGCATATGGGAGTTGCATGGTCGACCCACGGTCCCATGGAGCCCATCCTCCTTCATTCCATTGTTAATTTTCAAATAAACCATCAATTGGTCATCAATTGATCAAATTAGGGTTTCTGAGTCCAAGGATCATTATTCCAGATTCAAACACTAATAAATTTATGACAATCTCATGATCAATACTCTTATTAATTATACTCGGTTCAACTACCAGTATTTTAATTAATATTTTATTTTGGTCACGCTGCCAATAATTTATCAGATGAGCAACACTTGCTCAAATCAAGGAATATTGGTTCAACTACCAATATTCAACAAATCAGAGCAATATTTGCTCTCCCCATCTATCAATGTGAGAATCATGCCCACGTTAAATCCCTGAGTTTCAGAACATTTTAAAAAATCATGTTTAACTCAGTAAATACATGGACTCATCGTCCCATGAAATCATGAAGTCAACAATTGACTAAACTAACCACGAGACGTCAATCGTGTCACTTGGGGGGATATCAACTAGGGTTTTAGTCTGGTGGTCTACGACACATGTGTTCAAACACACGATGGAATGTGAGCAAGTAGTACAATCAGTTGAAGGAGTTAACAAAGTAGTGGATGGAAAATCAACCAAGTGTCCGCACGATGAGCAACTAGTTTCAAACACGATTTCTACTTCTCCACTCTTTGATTCCATAAACTGTCACACTTCATGGGATCATGGTGTCTACAATTCCAGCAATATAAATAAGTCTCTGAATCATGATTGAAACAACAAGAAAAACAACGATACATACAACAAGAATCTCACGTCTCATTGACATCACGGGATTATCAACTCATCAATTGAGCAATTACTCTCAACTGAGAAATTTCAATCATTCAGAATTCCCAAGATACCTACAATCTTTGATTACCATTGATTCCACACATTTCTCAGCTTCCCTCATACAGATCAACCCATCCTCTCTTGCGACCGAATTTACTCTGGAACGGCCATTGTCTTGGTTTAGGCCGGAGTACTACAGATTGATCTCTCGAATTCTGTAGTTGCAGGATTTCCCACACTACACCCTTGTCAAGAATCTATGAAAACTAAGTCATAATTGTGGATGAACAACAACACTTTTATTAATTCACTTTCAGGAAGATTTACAAGAAATATCAAAACTCAGAAGTACAACTTTCTTTCTAGAGTTTCTCTCTCCTCAAAATTCTCTCAGCTCTCAAAAGTACATCATCATTTTTTGGATTTAGTTGAACCCTTTATATAGGAAAATACATAGTGGAAGACGGCTAAGATTTCCCTTTAATTCGGATCTACTCTGCGATCTCATCGCCATAACTTTAGTCTTCACCATCGCCAACTTTATAACCATCGTGAAACAGTCTTATTCTTCTCATATATCTTAAATCGTTAACCGTTATATCATTCTTTTGTGACACTCGCCAAATGTCGTTGGAGAATCTTGCGACATTCTCGTCAAAGTATTGTTAATATTTGTAGAAATGTTTGGGCTCCTCGCAGAAGTGTCGTTTCTATCGCGAGAATATCGTTGTGGCGATATTCTGGTACTACATCTTGCCTCTTCTCATGTATTTTCTGCAAAGAAGATAAGATATGAGAACTTTCAATCTCTTAATGATGCTCGCAGCTTCTTTCTTTACAAGTTTTCTTCTCGACAAACCTCCGTTTATTTAGTTTAATCGCCTACACGTGTTGTAGATCTTCTTTAACACGTGTCCTCTTAATGGGTCCTACTGCTCTTGTCTATAAAAGGTGGAGCCGAGTTACGAAAATAATTTTCTCTTTTTACTTCTTCATCTTCTTTATCTGTTTATTTCTCTTTCCGTATGCAACCTTTCTTTATCTTCATATTCATCTGCTAATGTTTTAATGGAAATGCCAAGGTATGTATTTTGATTATACCATCTTATTTGAGTTATGTTTTACTAATTTTTTTCTTTGATCTTCTTGATTATAATCTTCGTTATATTTTCCTTTAGTGGAACAATCCCTACCACCCATTATGAAACTCCAAACCCTAATTCCCTCAAGAAGCTTGTTGAGAAGAGGAGGAAGAAGGATTCTGCGAATAATAAGGTAGTAAGAAACACATTTTATCTTAATAACAATATTGTTGCCTCTGTTTCTTATCTAAATTATTATTTGCAGAATGACGAGAACATCGCTAGACCTCATAAAAAATCCCGTCGCAATAAAACTTTTGAAGATGATATCATTATTCCTGAGTTATCATCTAGGAGAGTTATCATCACACCCTTACAATCTAATCCTCCTTCTTCTGTCTGCGAGAACCTCGCTATCAATACCCCCCTCCCTTCAAAGAATTTGACAAGTAAAATCCCTACAAATGTTGTGGCTGAAACTCCTTCTAGTCCAATATTACCCTCAACCATCACTTTCCCAAAAACTCCTCCTTCTTATAACGCATCCAGCGCAGATGATTCAAATCGTCAACTTGCTATCATTACCACTTCATCCTCTGCATCTCTTCCTCCATCAAGTGAAACCTTTGTTGGAGTTGATATTGCTTTTAAATTTTTATCTAATATTTTAGATAACGCTAGAAAATCTTCCACTGATTCTCTTCAATATGAAGCTTGCGAGACTTTACTCAAGTATTTTGGTTCTGATAATTCTTCCTCGCGAGTATCTTTGGAATATGAAGTTGAAGCTCTAAGAAAAGGCCTTCAAGTTAAAACTTCTGAGTGTAACACTCTGAATCATATGCTTCACAATTCTTCACTTGAGTGCGAGAATCTTCGCAGACATAATGACGAGTTGAAAGGTATAGTTTTTCTGCCTCTATCTTTTTGTCTCTCCATTCTAATAACTTCCCGTCTCCCTTATTTTTTACATTTCATTCCTTTTAAATGTTTGGTTTATTTATTTAGCTTCAAATCGGAATCGATTAGTGAGGATATTTGAATTAGAATCAACCGCTGAAGAAGCTCGCGCTGAAAAAGAGTCTTGTATGGACCAACATAGTAGATTAGATAATCTTTATACTTACTCAATTGATCACATAAATAATCTTACTCATGAGAATAATCAATTGTCTCAAAACCAATATTTATTGTGTAGCGAAGTTGCTCGCCTTATATATTTGTTATTTAAGACTGATTTGGCGATGGAATCTTTATCAGATGAGAATAAAACTTTATCCCAAGAGAAACATAATTTTTCAAGTTTGATGGCAGCTTCCTCGCGACAATTAGATAATCTTCAAAGAATTTGTGATAATCTAGAGCGATCTCTTCGATCCGTTAAAGATGAAATCAAGGAATTAACTGAATCATCCCCTGCTGAGAAGGATAAACTTATCAAGGGTAGATTAACTCTTAGTTTAAAGGCTAGTGAACTTAAAGATCAGTATTCTCAGTTAGAGAAATCTCACTCTTTGTTAGTAAAAGAGAATCTTTATCTTCGCACCAAAGAAGAAAACATGAAATCTCGTCTGAAGGGTATGGTTGGCGATAAATTTGACGATGCTATGAGTCAGTGGGAAAATTGTTTCTTTTCATTAATCCAAAACTTAACCTCTCAAAAAGAAGGTAGTCAATTGACTTCCTCAATTGTTAAATCTTCTTATAAATTCCCATGTTTTACTTCTCGCGAGCTCTTCATTTGAATATTTCCTTGTCATTTTTGTTATTCGCAGAATCTGAAAGAAGCCATCTTACTACTATTACTGCCCTTACTGAGAAATTAGATAAGGTTCGCAAAGAAAACAAGACTCTCATTTCCGATTGCTTGGACGTTCGCGATAAATCAGAAAGAAGGCTTGATTATCTTGAGTATTTCAAGAATATGGAGATTAGAAACCGTGATAGAGGTTTTCTTCGCAAAGTTCATCTTTCTGCTGAAGTTCTGTTGAATAAGATTCTGATCTCCCATTCTCTCCCTCCTGAATCTGTTCTCCCTCTAGAAGTTGAGGATGACGAAATTCCCATTCCTATGGATAAAGATTTAGAAGATACACCCACTGAAGGAGAAGAAGGAGCTGAAGAAGATAACCCAGAAGAAGACGAAGGCTCTCCTAGAGAAGAAGAAATTCACAAAGAAAAGGATGCTGGCGATACTGAAAAGAATGATGGTGTTACTGATAAATCTGGCGAGAAGAATACTGACGAGCCTGTCGCTGAAGTTTGAGTTTCATTTTTGCTTTTTCTTCCTGTCTCTTTTTTCGCGAGGAATGTAACTTGGATGACTTTTTTAATTTTTCCTGTTGTCTGTGTTGAATCTTCTCAAGGAAGATATTAAGATTTTATTTGCTCATTCCTCTTCTTGCCCTCTAATATCTTTCTTGAGATTGTGAGTTATATGATGTTGAATAGATATTTTCTGAAGTAATCTGCCTCCTGCGATGAATAGATTTTTCCTGCATTCTCAAATAAAATAATTAATGTTCAATATTAATCTGTTGGTCTTATTATGCCTTCCTAGTTAAAGGTCTCATTTTGCCAACATTTAATATTTTTTTGCGACAAGATCGCAAGACTTATTTACATTTATATGTATTGACCCATTGATCTTGTCTTATTAGTATTTTTCAATATCTATACGACAATATGACAAGTCTAGATTCTCTCGCGAAAACAAAGCCTCGTGACATTTCCGTCTTGCGATGAAATCGCAGGACGTCTTTACACTTTCATGCAAAAACCCATTGTTCTCATCTTAACATTTTCTCTTTAGGCTTTTTGCCTGTGTATAATTTTCGTTACGCGACAATATGACAGGTCTAAATGATCTTGCGATCATAGAGCCCCATGACATTGCCATCTTAGGACACTTATCAGCTCCCAAATGGAGGGTGCCACCCTTATCTTCCCCCTGGTTTCCCCTTCAAGGAGGGCACATCGGCCATACAAGACTAGCTCCTCCCATCCGGATTTTCCAACAACCAGTTGTGTTCGCAGCCTCTTGTACTTTATGCCTATATGGCTTATAGTTACAAGACTACACCCTAAGTGGGGTTTTCTTCAGGCCAAGTGCATTGTAGCCAAGACTTACCAAGGATGGAAAGAGAGTTTCGTATGCTCCGGGCACCCTTGGCTCAACCGTGTACCTCGGAGCCTTGGTCATACTCTGCACTTCTTGGAAGAGATTCTCGGTCGCCCAACCAGGGTATAACCTTATATAGTTAGAAAACCAAGATCTCTCTCCCGGATAGGTTTTATTTAACCCCATCATCTGCATGACTCAGGTTCCAGCAGCGGTATAACCTTATCGCTGAGTCATGTCAAGAGATACCCCCTCATATGATGCGCTATTAGGTCTTACATTTTCCTCTTACGAAATTTTTTTCGCGAACTAGGGTGCATGCCATAAAGGTTCGTCCTATTCTTTTAATCTCTGCGAAATTTTATTCGCTATTCTTGCGATGATGCTCGCATAAATTGTGATAGAGAAAGAAGAATTTTTTAATTGTTTCATCTTACATTTGTATTTCTTACCTCGCAAAAATTGCTACTGATAATACCTTTTCAGAAATAATCTATTCCATGGTCTATTAAGTCTTTGCCCAACATCTCTTCCCTCTGGATCCATTAATTTGTATGCTCCATTTCCAATTATCTCTTTAATGATGTATGGTCCATCCCATTTTCTCGCTAATTTTCCACCACTTTCTTGCGGATATTTTGGTGTTTCTTGCGAAACTAGATCGTCAGGCTGGAATTGACGTTTCTTGACTCGTTTGTTGTACTCGCGAGCTAATCTTCGATGGTAATTTTCCATATGTTGTAGAGTTTTTTCTCTCTTTTCTTCTAGTTCATCTAACTCACGTAAAATCATGCCAGCACTTAGATTTTTCTCCCATGCCTCTCTTTTTGTTGTTGGGATAGCAACCTCTGTTGGTAGGACAACTTCAACTCCATATGTTAAACAGAAAGGTGACATCCCAGTTGCCTCTCGTCTAGTTGTACTATATGCCCATATTGCATTATGCACTTGCTCACACCATGATTTGTAATAACCTTCTAACTTCTTTTTCAAGATGTCTACGATTGTCTTATTAGTTGCCTCAGCCTGACCATTTGCTTGTGGATATAAAGGAGTTGACTTTCCACATTTTATCTTAAATGCATTAAGAAGCAATTCGATATTCTTCCCTTCAAATTGCTTTCCATTATCAGACATCAACTGTGCTGGGATTTCAAATCTGCAAATTATATTTTCAAATATGAACGTAAAAATTTCCTTATCGCGGATGTGTTGTACTGCCTTTACTTCTCCCCATTTTGTGAAATAATCTGTAGCAACGATTAAATATCTTCTTTTTCCAGAACCAGGCACAAATGGTCCCACAATATCCAATCCCCATTTTCCAAATGGCCATACGCTTGATGAAGATGATAATGGTACTACTGGTGCATGTATCTTCTTCCCAAATCGCTGACAATCTTCACAACGCATTGAAAGTTGCTTTGCATCCTCATGCATATATGGTCAATAATAACCCTGCATCTTTGTTTTATATGCTAAAGATCTACCCCCACTGTGATTACCAGCATCACCACTATGCAACATTTTTAACTCCTTTTGTCCTTCTTCTCTCGTCAAACATCTTAGCGATGGTCCACTAAATGATCTGCGATATAATACCCCATCTCTTAGTTCATAATTGGTTGCTCTGATTTTTAATTTATGTGCTTCTAATCGATTTCTTGGGATTTCTCCTCTCCCCAAATAAGCATGAAGATCTGCTCGCCAATATGTAGCATTACTCCCTATTTATTCCTCGCCAGATTCTACCATCATTATATCTACCTCTTCTCCTTCTTTGTTTATCTCCGGTTGTAAAAGTGTTTGGATTTTTATGCATCTCGCAAGTAGGTTCGCCATCATACTTGATATGAAAGCAAAAGCATCTGCAAGCCTGTTATCTTTCCTTGATATGTGTCTCCATTTTATTTTTGGAATTCTCGCAGACAATTCTTCAACAAGTTTTTTGTATTTCTTTAAAGATGGTTCATTTGTGGTATACTCTCCCTTTATCTGGCGAATAACCAATTGTGAATCGCTGGTGATTCTAGCATTTTCCAACTTCATTTCTATCGCAAACTTCAATGCATGGATTACAGCTTCATATTCTGTCTCATTATTAGTTGATTGAAATTCCAATCTAAATGAACAAGCTGTTTTTTCTCCTTCTGGTGAAATGAAAACAACTCCAATCCAATTTCCTTCTCCATTCGACGATCCATCCACTAATATTTCCCATCTGTCAGGTTCTATTAATAGCTCTTTTGGGTCTCCATGTTCTTCTTCTATATCCATCATCTCTTCTACAGCTTCGTCATCTTCTAAAGGAAATTCAGCTAAGAAATCTGCGATAACTTGTCATTTTGGTGAAGATAGAATTTCATATTGAATATCAAAGTGCCCTACTTGCGCATTCCATCTCTCAACTCTGCCTGATATTTTTGAATTTTTCATCACCGATTCAATTGGCACTCTTGTTAACACTTTGACCTTATGCGCTTGGAAGTAAATTCGAAGCTTAAAAGTTGCGTGTACCAATGCTAGAATTAGTTTCTCAATTTTTGAATAATTTCTCTCTGCTGAATTAAATGTTTTGCTGATATAATAAATTGGCTTCTCCACCCACGCATCTACTCGCAGCAATACGGCACTTAGCGCGTATGTGGTTGTCGCAAGATAGATCAATAGTTCTTCTCCTGGTTCAGCCTTTTGTAAAATAGATATGTTCATCAATTGTTCTTTAATTCCTTGAAAAGCTTTTTCACATTCATCTGTTCATTTAAATTTTTTTTCCCTTCTTGAGTATATCGAAAAAATGCTTGCACTTGTCTGAAGATCGCGAAATAAATCTTCCCAGCGAGGCTAAGAGTCCATTCAGTTTTTGCACATCTTTAACTGTCGCTGGTGTTGGCATATTGCGAACTACTTGTAATTTTGCTGGATCAACTTGTATTCCTTCTTTTGATACAATATAACCCAAAAATTTCCCTGATGCTACTCCAAAAGTACACTTTTCTGGATTCACTTTGATGTTAAATTATCGCATTTGATCGAAAATCTCTTTCAAATCATGTACATGATTTTTAGCTTCTTTGCTTTTAATCAACATATCATCCACGTACACTTCTAATGTTTTATGTATCCACTTTGCGAACACCTTCTCCACCATTCTTTGGTATGTTGCACCAGCATTTCGTAAGCCAAAAGGCATCTTTGTATAACAATATAATCCTCTTGGAGCAAAAAATGTTGTATGCTCTTGATCTTATTCTGCGAGGGGAATTTGATTATATCCTTTATATCCGTCTAATGAAGATATTCTATAATTTCCCGCTGCTGATTCAACCATTTGTGGAATATCTAGTAATGGAAAACTATCTTTAGGACAAGCTTTGTTTAAATCAGTAAAGTCTATGCAAATTCTTATCCCTTTATTTTTCTTTGGGACCACCACCATATTTGCAATCCAATATGGATATTTTGCTTGCCTTATAATTCTTGCATCAAGCATTTTCTATAGTTCTTCTTCTATTTGAGAATGGTATGTTGTTGCAATTTTTCTGATTCTTTGTTTAAATGGTCTCACATCTTTGTTGATCTCTAATTTATGACATGCTACTGAAGGGTCTATCCCTGGAATATCATCCATGCTCCATGAGAAGATGTCTTTGTATTCTCGCAAGAGATTTATTGTTATCTCTTCTTCATCTTCCTCCATTTTAGTCCCAATTTTCAGTATTTTAGGCTCTTCCTTGCTCCAGATATTTATTTTCTTTGTTGGCTCTGCTGCGGTGTAACTAGCTTCAAGTTCTCCCATTGGTGTTGGAGTTTTCATTTCTCTCGCGAACTCATCTCCTTCTCGCGAAACTTCACTTGGTATCCCTTTTCCTTCTTTTGCCCTTATCATGTAAATTTAAATTCCTCTTCTTTCTTTGCTTCTCTGTTCAATTTTCTTCGAGATTTTCGCAGCTTTGGACGTTCTTCACAATTTCGTACTTCAATTTGGTAGCACAATCTCGCGAAATTCACATCTCCTCTAATTTCTCCAATTCTACTAGGCATAGGAAATTTAATACATTGATGTAATGTTGACGCCACAGCCTTGATTTCATGTATCCACGGTCTTCCTAGTATCATATTGTACGGCGATTCCACATCTACCACACATAATGATATTTGTGTTTCAATTTATCCTAGTGGAATTCGTACCATTATCTCGCCTTTAGGTTTTGTTATAGACTTTCCAAAGCCATGAACATAATATGTTGAATGAGACATTTCTTCATCCTTATATCCCATCTTCTTGAAGGTATGATAAAATATCATGTCTGAACTTCCGTGTCTACTAAAGTTCTATTCATAGCCCATTCTTCTTGATTTTATCGATTTCTCCTTTCTCATTGGTATAGTGGTTACTGTGACCACCAATGGAGATGTATGACTTAAATCTTCTTCTGGTATTTCTGCTGCTGTAAACGTGATTTCTTGTTTTTCCCAATCTTTCAATGATGATATCTTCTCCACTGTCATAATCTTCCTTCCTTAAAATTCACGTTTATGTATCCTTCCCTTGATATTTTCATGAAATCTATCAATCATTTCTTTTGTTATTACATCACCTTTCAATTTTCTACAATCCTTTTTGATTCTGATCATTCTTCCTTCAATTTTCTCACCGATTTACTTAATGATTTCCCTAATCTTGAACAATTTTTATCTTTTTCTTCGCTTTTTCTTCTATTTTCGTTAATTCAATCCCTGTTTCGGGCGCCAAAATGTAGTTGCAGTATTTCCCACACTACACCCTTGTCAGGAATCTATGAAAACTAAGTCATAATGGTGGATGAACAACAACACTTTTATTAATTCACTTTCAGGAAGGTTTACAAGAAATATCAAAACTCAGAAGTACAACTTTCTTTCTAGAGTTTCTCTCTCCTCAAAATTCTCTCAGCTCTCAAAAGTACATCATCCTTTTCTGTATTTAGTTGAACCCTTTATATAGGAAAATACATAGTGGAAGACAGCTAAGATTTCCCCTTAATTCGGATCTACTCTGCGATCTCATCGCCATAACTTTAGTCTTCACCATCGCCAACTTTATAACCATCGTGAAACAGTCTTATTCTTCTCATATATCTTCAATCGTTAACCGTTATATCATTATTTTGTGACACTCGCCAAATGTCGTTGTAGAATCTTGCGACATTCTCGTCAAAGTGTTGTTAATATTTGTAGAAATATTTGGGCTCCTCGCAGAAGTGTCGTTTCTATCGCGAGAATATCGTTGTGGCGATATTCTGGTCCTACAAATTCAAAGAACTCCTTTCTTGCAGTGCATCTGTGTGAGGCTAACATTTCGCTCGATTGAAGGAGTCTCCTCCGTACGGTCGTCTCCACAATTCCTTAAAAACAAGCAAATAGTTTTCCCCATCTACAACAGCGTTTTAAGTGAGGTTTTTCAGTAGATGACCCCTAGAGGAATCATCTGTATGTGTACCCAAGACTAGCTTTAAGTACAACACGTAGTATATAAGGGAGCTAGAATGGCACATGACGCATTTTCTTTGTTGTCTAACCAAGTGTAAAGAAAAGTCACGATCCATATTTATGCATTACCGGCTGTGTTGTTTGGAGCTCTCTTTTTTCCACGTTCCCACCAGATTAATAGTTTCTGCGAGAATGTTTTTTTACCGTACTTGACTAGTGTGAGTTTCTTCTAGTTTCTCTACATTTAAGAATAGGTATGCTGTGTCGACAGTTTTCACTGTTAAGAAAATATTTTAAAAAAAACTCTCTGAACTGGGTTGGTATATCGTATGCCCCGAGGCTTTATGTAGGTCTCTAATCCGGTGTTGTTGTAACTCATTCCAGAAAACAATAATGGAAATATGGGGTGCATTTCCTGGTAAAATAGTATACAAATATATATACTTCCTGAAATATTTGTTTCGGATATGTTCTGAACTCAGTGTAGTGTTATTGTGGATATGTCCCGGTATAACACTACGGTGATATGTAAGGAGATTTGGTGTGTATTGCTAGTGACTGTTTGAACCAGAAAAACTTAAATTCTTAGTACGGTGGTTGTCCTAGTTGTAACTATTAGCTTCTAATATATATTTTTTATTATTTCCTTGCGATATGTCTGGCTCCCTATTTATTTTATATAATATTTTTATTTTGCCGTGGCTCGGCGATCGAGTGAGCTTTCTTTGGAGTTTAACTCATGTTGACTATTTTTCTAGTGTTATTAGACATCGTGAAGGAGATTGAGTGATTCCAGTTCCGGTGGATATTCTGAAGATATATAACTGAGGGTGGACATCTACACTTCTTCTTTTATTTAATTTTCCAGTCGTGTAGTTGTGAGGCAATGGGATACTTTCTTTTGGGTAGACTTCATTATTATTTTATTTTGTTAGTTCGTATTTGAAGGTGTATTATATTATTGAAGTCTAGAACACCATTTTTTTACTTGACATCGTTATTTTTTGTTAAGAAATAATATTCCCTTCTGTATATTCAATGGTAACATAATTGTGTTCCTAGTTTTAGTGGGTTATGTACCTTGTTACAGGAAATTAATGACCTATTTTCTATTTAATCATCTGCCGGGGTTTTATGGAAAATAGGGTCGTTACAACTTTAGGCCAATAAGTCTGTGTAATGTCACCTACAAGGTGATATCTAATTAAGATTTTGACTTCTAGACTCAAGCCTCTGCTTAACAAGATAAACTCTCTATCTCAAACTGTTTTCTTTCTGGTAGGATATTTACCGATAATATTGTAATAACTCATGAGCTTATTGACACCATAAAAAAATGGCTAGATGGATGTTAAGCTTGATATGTCCGAGGCTTTTAATAGAGTAGAATGGAGCTTCTTGTTATCTTCCTTTACAATCTTAGGATTCTCTAATGATTTTTGTGATTTTATTGAGAAATGTATTACAACTGTAACCACTTATATCCTATTTAATGGTTCTCCAGGTGAATTTTATAAACCTCAAAGAGGTTTCAGGCAAGGTGACCCCGTATTCCCCTATTTGTTTATTCTTTGCATGGAACTATTTTCTAGAGCTCTTGATACTGCTGAGAAAAATGGTCAAATACATGGTATTACTGTCATTAATAATACTCCTAGTATCTCTCATGTTTTCTTTACATATGACTGCCTAGTCTTTACTAAAGCAAGAACTAATGAAGATGGAGTTTTAGCTAAGGTATTGGATCAATTCAGTAAATTCTCTGGGCAATCTATAAATTTTGATAAATTAGGTATAACACTTAGTAAAAAGGTTAATAACTCTGTCAAATGATATTGCTAATATCTTGCATATGTATGGATCTTCAAGATAAATACCTTGGAGTCCCTCTTTTACTCTGAAGGAGTAAAGTATAATCATTTTCTCCTCTCATTGATAAATTTGCAAGTAGGCCGGATCCTTGGAGATCTAAGTTCATTAACCAACCAGGTAAGACCACTTTAAACCAATTTGGTTTAGGCACTCTTGCTAGTCATCATATGGTTGTGTTCAAAATGCCTAAGTAAATTACTGACAAGATGGATGTTGTTCAGAGAGATTTCTGGTAAAATAAAAAAGATGGTGAAAAAAGTCAAGAGTATAAAGCATAGTTTAGCTAACTTTTCCTATCTGAGTGGTGGTCAGGATTTATCCTTGGCAAAGATAAATCAAAGGCTGTGGTTCTCCGTGTCACACCCTACAAGTCGCACACGTGGTGTTCATTCCAATATTATGAATTAAAAATGAATACTCAAGTCAAGATATGGAATTTCAAAAATTATAACGGGGAGGTTCGAACTCATGACCTATTGTGTCATAAGAGTGGCCTCTAACCATTGTTCCACCTTGGTTGGAATTGATAGAAAAGATAATCAACAGTGGTTGTTTGTTCAACTTAAATATTAATTGTATAAGTGTTTTATTAATTAGTATAAGTGATTTGTCTAGAGAGAAGATAAATATATGGTCATGGTTTGTTCAACTTAAATATTAATTAGTATAACTGTTTTATTAATTGATGTCTCATTAATTTCTCATGATAAATGATTTATTAATTTTACATCATAAATATCCCTTAATTAATATTAATACATATCTCCATCAATAAATAATAATTTTGACAAAACTTATTTCAATAGATATTAGTTGTGGTGGTGGTAGTAGAGGAAGAAGTAAGTGGTGGAAGCGGTGGGAGGTGCTACTAAGTGGTGGAGGCGGTAACATTAGTTTTGGTGGAAGAAATAGTGGCGATGGATGGTTTTAATGGCGGTGGTATTGGTTTTTTATTTTTGAATCAAAAATAATAATTTTTTTTACATGACGGGTAACATTGTATTGTGAAAAGTATAGTTGGTTATTTTTGACACGATCAAAAAAGGCGGATAACAAATACTTTTGGGATGATACCAAATCATATAAGATAAAATGGTTGTTATTGGTACCACTGCTATCTTTGGTAACCGTTCGTACACATGATTTTCAGTATTAACAAAAAACATATAGTTGAATAAATTAATGGACGACCTAAGTTTGTTAAATTTAAACTTTATACATGACGTGTGGGATTAAAAGTTATAAGTGTGCCCAATATTCTACGAGGGATGGAAAATGGTGGTGGTGGAGAAAGAAGTGATATATGGTGGTTTGTGGTACTCGTCAGGTATTGATGAGTAGTAATTGACTATGTTAATTATGTGCTGCTACAAAAGGATAACACTATAAATTAGAAATGTGGTTGATCGTTTTAATGCTAATATAAACTCGGTTAAAATACATGAAAATTAAGAAGAAGAAAAAAACATTTGGATGTCACGTTATATAATAAATAACACTAAAAACTACATATTTAGTATCAAAGTTTCTCCGTCCAATAGATAAATCTAAGGTTGTATTGAGATCCCGTAAGCAGAGGGCGAGCTGGTCTTGGATTTCTGAATGATAATGAATATAATGAAACGCTCCCTCTCGGTTTCTCCAATGAAAACCGAAACCTTCTAAAAAAAATAATCAATCGAACAACACTTAGATGGAACGCATCACCACCAGTATAAACTTCTCTGAATTGCTACATATCCAGTGAAATTTCTACAGATTAATCTGGTGATTTCGTCCTACCGTAGTTTTTAACGAGGCATGCAATTCAATCTCTAATAGTGATTTTAAAGGTATTTAATAATTACAAAATTCTCTTATAAGTTTTGTTTATGCAAGTATTGATTTAACTTGGGTTCTTTTATATTTTTGTGTTAAGTTGATGACTTTTTAATTTGAATACATGTTTGGTTAACAAACTTTGATACATATTGGGTATTTTATTTTTAGAACTGATGTTAGTCGCTCATTTTTCCGGTTAGCACTTTGTTTCGATCCTGTATTTGTAGACATTATTTGACTAATGTTGGGGTATTTGTTTAATCTCAAGGCCGATTAAACACAATGTGTGTTGTATACATTGAAGGCGACAGAAGTTTGTGTCGGCTCTACCTTGAAACTAATAATTTTTCTTCGGAAGGTTAGTTGAATTTATGTAGATACAAATATCAATATGACTATGCTCTTTAAAACTCCAAATTACTTGAGTAACACTAAATGTGAGAACGTCATTCATGCACTACTTAGCATAGTTGGTGTGAAATCTTTTTATCCACGAATTTCTTCAATTTTATGTTATCAATATGATTGAGAAAAAATCTTACACATGTTTTGATTTACTATTATAAGTTTATTTTTTCAACTCACATGTGTATATCTCAGCCTTCCAATAGCCAAGGGTTCTTCATTTTTATAACTCTCACATTTGCAATAAATAAATAAATAAATAGTGTTTATCTATAGTAGGGAAAATATTATGGGTTTTTGCTTCACTCCTTAGAGCCTTAGTTGTCAATAATTTCGGAACAAATATATTCATAAACATCATGGAGTTGGATTGGCAGTTTAGGTATATGTACTGTTAGATGAAATATTCTTTTTGAAGTTTGAAATTATAATATGACGGAACAATAAATGGGGAAATTTTTTATTTACTGTATTTTATATTTTTTTTTCATGTTGGCACAACATTATTACTCCACCCAAATAATAAATTGGAATAACATGCTTAAGTAAAAAATAAAAAGATCAGGTAACCCATTTTGTTTCCCAAAACCTATTTGAATATCAAAATAATTACTCACGAATAAAATGAAGCAAGAGGAATGCGACCAATATTGTATTAGAGACAAAACATCCTGTGTCGTTACGTCACGAGTTAAGATCTAGTACTTATATAAAGAAAAGAACAATGTTGCTTTTCCTAAAGATTTAAGGGGTATGAACATTAGACAGTTTGCCATCCTTAACAAGGCTCTTTCGGCTAAACTAGATTGGAGAATGCTTGATGATCCTGATTCTCCATGGGCTACTACTCTTAGATGCAAATGTTTCATGAATTCTAACCCTCTTAATGATGTTTTGAATAAACAAGGCATCTGGATATGGAGGGGGAATATGTGATGGTATTGAAATCATCAAGAAATACTATTATTGGGAGATTTGAGATGGAACCAATATCTCCATATGGAAAGATAACTGGATTCCATCTCTAGATCGCCCCCCTATACCTAACTATGTTTTTGCCAATGTTAGATTAGTTTCCCAACTTATGGATAAAGATACTAGGACTTCGAACTCTATACTCTTCAGGCTTTATTTGATGACCAAACTACTAAAGCCATCTTGAAAATTAGGATTCCTTTTACTGGTAAGAACATATTAAGATGGAAGCCAGATGAAGATGGTAATTTCTCTATCAAAACAGCATATATAGGAATTCTTAATGAAAACCATGATCTATCATTCTCTTATTCAATGGAATTTTCTTTAAAATTTAACATTTTATGTGAAAAATTCTCCACAAATGTCTACCAGTAAAAGAGAGATTGGCTATGCATAATCCACGTATTGTTACAACCTGTCCTTTATGTTCCAATCACACATAGTTTATACAACTTCTTTTTCCCGAATGTCAGGTTACAACTAATGTTATTAGCTCTATAGATTTAAACTTGATGCATATGTTACAGGGGAAAAATGTTCATGAATGGATGTCTTCTTTGGTTTGCTCATGATCTAAATGTTAGAACAACTAATGTTAATATGTTTCTCATTTACTGTTTCATTATTTGGGAAGTATGGAAACATAGATATACTGTGATGTTTGATAAAATGCAGGTTCATGGAGAAACAATAATAAGGAATATGAAAACTCATATGTCAAACTGGCAAAGAGTTAACATTATTAGGTTTTAAAACTCTAGATATGTGCATCAATCATGCACACGCTACATGGAAGGGGCCAACAACCACTGAATTAAAAATTAATTTTGATGCAACTTCTGCAAGTTTAATGGAAAAGTAGGATTGGGACTAATTCTAAGGAATTTTGTAGGAATATCGAATGGAGCTAGAAGTGCTCCAGAAGCAGCAATAGATCCGGAAAAGGCATATGCATTGGCAGCTTTGGCGGCAATTACATGGCCCGGAGAAAAATGTGTAACTAATATAAAATTAGAGGGTGACAGTTAAAGGGTGGATAATGCTATAAATGTAAAGGAGAATGCAGTGCACTGGATAAACTCAAACATCATTTAGGACTATCATTATTTCTAAAATATATATGAATCATGGAGACGTAGTTACATGCATACAGATGCAAACAATGTTGCAAGACTCTCTTGCAAAACATACTCTTTTTCAATTTCATTAGTAGAGGAGTGGGAAGTAGATCACCCATCTTGGTTAGATGTAGTCATTGTTGCAGACTTATTATCTTTGCAATGATAATTTCATCCAATAAAATACTCCTTTCGTATTAAAAAAAAAAGAAAAAGAAAAAAAGGATCGGTTATTGGAAAATTGGGTTAAAATAAAGGGTGAAAAACACACAGCGAATGGTGTAGGCAGTAGCCCTGAGAGAATGGTATAACCCTAATTTGAAGGATTTTTCGATTCTTTTAGACAATAATTTGACTTTTTCCAAATAATCCGCAAGTACAACAGTTCAATGAATTATGCCTTTAAAATTTAATGAAGCCCAAACACCATAATCAAATTCAAGGATCGGACTTTATGAGTGTGACGACTAGGCATGAGCATTATATCCGTAATCCGCGGATTTAACCGGGACCAACCGTATTTTTGCGGATGGATGCTCAGACCGTTCGCTAATGGGTTGGATGCGGATGATATTTTTGAAATCCAATGGATTACGGATTGGGCCCGGATGTAATCTTAAAAATCCATTGGACATCCATATCCGTTAGATTAAGGGCATTTATATAGTTTCTAGAAAATATATAGATAGTTTTGGAATTTTTAAGGTGTTTTCTTGGAGTGTTGTCCATGGCACTTATATATTTATATACACTAGTTTTTCACATCGCACGGGTCTTTTTCTCGCCTATGAAATATAAAATTCATGTTGGAAGATTACTTCTTTTAGGTCTTCCTTCAAGGCTACTGCCAGTATTGCAGTTCACGGTTTAGACTAATCATACAAAAGAAACTAAAATACTTTCACATCAGATTGAGATTGAAGGCAGAATGTACAATGGGTAAATGATATGTTGCCAAAGCCAGAATTCAAAATTCTCAAAAGGTTAACGAATTTTTCATAAAGCTTCATGCAAACCTGGAATTGGGGTAATACTGATGCATGAAGCCAATTCGGATGGCTTACGACAACTGTGAGTGGAGAAACCAAAACACAAACCTTCGACGGAGATTTGGTTTTTTTATTCCCATGGATGTACTATTACGCTGATGCCGACACCACATTGAATTGGTATAACTAAATTGGGTTAGGATATATGTCTAAGCACATAGGCCTATGTGGGCAACAAAGACATATAAATACTAACTAAATTCAGTTGCTTTATTAAGTTTCATATTAATAAACATCATATTTATAAATTTGTAATATGTAGATAGTGCAACACCTCGATTTTCGGTCCCGGATCCTTCCCGGATTCCATGTCCGAAAACCCGAAGTGTTACGTCAATATCATAGACAAAGCCCGACTACTAATCCCAAGCTCGTTAAATAATTTATTTGGGCTTATTTAATTTATGTTCATGTTACCATTTCTATCGCATCGGAAACTTAGAAATTCATTTAGGAAAAATCTAACCGTTGATTTAAACATTTTCTTTATGGGAGTCACAGACGTTGATTTACGGTGGCGCAAAGGAAGCGGACCCGCAAACCCTAAAACTAGGGTTTGCCGATAGTTGCGACCACGCAACTTGGGACCACCGTACATGAACGGTTTGGAGGCGCCATCACCAACTTATGGAACCTACGTGACCTCCGTGGGCCCACCTCTACGGTAAACAAATCTGCCGGTGCACATGGTTGTGGTACGTCTCGATTTGCGTTCCCAAAGGTGGCATGTAAGGCCACTTCTAATCTCGACCATCCGTCATCGCAGGCTAGAACGGGCGACCCAGATCGCTCTGATGAGATTCAACTCTACATGGGCATGTAGATTGGCATCCTGCCTGCCTGCAGGACCAATCGGTCCTCCCTTGCACGCATCCCAAGGCATAAAACCGTTAGGGTGAAAAAGGAAACTCGCAAGCCTTCCACACCCTAATCCAACGGTTATCTCTCCATCAATCTCGTCCGTCCAAGTTCGCATGCTTGGATGAATAGCCTAGGGAGGGAGTTAGGTGGCAAACAAGGTATCACCGTGATCACCATTCACCACTCTACCACACCATGTGGTCGGTAAAGGAAGGGTTTGCATGCGCAACTTCCAAACCATGTTGGATATACTCAATGCAGTACCTGCATAGTATATACACGATACTTCACAAGTATTAATTTCCTTCCTGGGTTTTTCTTTTGGGCTGTTTTCTCCTCCCGAACGAGCTTAAAACCTAAATATTCCCGCATTAGGAGATAGGAAATTCTTTTCTGTATGGAATGGAGGGGCGGATAATCAAAATCCGAGTCCGTACTAGAATTCTACAACGATTCTAGTAAGGAGCGCTAATTAGGGTTTCTGGTGCAACGATCAATGGTTGCCCCTCCTCTCAAGATGAAAAATCTCGACTGTCGAAGGTCACCAAGCTAGCAAGCTTCCCGAGCCTGACTTGCCAAGCTACAAAAAACATGCTACATGTTTTCCAAAACACTCGAGACATCAATCATGTCACAAACTGGGGGATACAAACTGGGGTATTGGTCTGGCGGTTTACAGCGTGCAGCGTGCAACACGCCATCACAAGATCGTGTCAGGGAAACATGGGCGGTTAGCGATGATAGGAGAAGTGGGCAAGCAAATGTGTGACACTAACACACAACTCCACTTCCTCCATCACTCCACTTCCTCCATTTTCCCACGAGAGACGTGATGAAGGCTTATCGACTTGTATAAATAGGTTCTCCTCCCTATTTCCAACGACACAAAAAAAACCAAGTGTTAATACCATCGTATTCAACACCCAGAGCCTTCCTGCAACATTTGCTAGCCTGCTCAACCTTCTATTAACAAGTCATCATATAGCCTTCACCTTCATACTATCAACACCTTCTTCGCTTCCCTCCCTAAGATCAACCTCACATCCTTCACCTGTGACCGAAACAAATCTGGAACGGCCGTGTCTTAGGTTTAGGCCAGAATTGTACAGATTATCTCTCGAATCAAAAGTGCTCATCGTGCAGCACATTTGTTGAAGGTTTAAATTCACTTCTCATCCACACACACCCAAAATTACCTATACCTGCAGAAGTAGTTTTCTCCCACAAATAATTGGCGACCACAGTGGGAGGTTAATCTATCGGTTGTGAAGTCGATCTCTTCAATACCATTTCAATTTTCAAGAATGGTGGATCTTAGATCTGGATCAGCAACCAATATCGAGGGAGGTAGTGCCGACAACACTTCTAGCGCTGATATCCCAATTACTGGTGTCACTATACAACCCGCCAGTACAACCAACGTGTCCCGCGGAGTTGCGTCTTCTACCATCAGTACCACCAGTACCAGTGGAGCAGGAGCGGATATTCCAGTAGGTGTGACACCTCCCATTACAAGAGATAGAGCGTCTGCAAATCCAGGCATTTCCTCAAGCATGACACCTCCGTCCGTCACCAGAACGACTACTACTCCCCCTTCAGGACGAGGATCTGGAGGACCCAAAGGAGGACAACCTCCTATCACCATGGTGGACTTGATGGAGAGACAAGAAACCCTCGCTAAAGCTCAGGAAGACATGGCAACCACTCAGAAGGAGGTACTCACCTTCCTTAAAACATTAACCGATCGATTACCGCAAGAGTCGAGACAGCCCCAAGGGACAACAAGAAATACGTTCAGCACACCTGGAGCAGGTGCCTTAGTTATGCAAGCCTACATAAACGAAGAGTCTTATGCTGCTGACCACGCAAGAGAAAGGGACCAGGAGCATCTCAGGGAAAGGAGCCGACCATCTAACTTTATTACACGTGAATATCTGGAGAGACTCCTCCAAAATCGTGGCAAATAAAATCCGATGGACGTGCATCGACACCAGCCTCCATATCTACAAGACATGCATCGGATTCCTCTTCCCAGGGGATACACCTCCCCTCAATTCACCCTTTACGATGGTACCGGTAATGCTTGTGAACACGTCTCTCGATTTTAGAATCCTTAGGAGAACACGAATACAATCACGTTCTCCGCCTGAAGGAATTCTCCAAATCACTTATGGGGAGAGCCTATACGTGGTACAACAACATCGCACCCGACAGCATATCCAATTGGAGTGAGATGGTCAGCGCGTTTTACAAGAAGTACTTCTTTGTATCTGAGCAAGTTACTTTCTCAGACCTGGGGAGAATCTCCCAACGGAACAACGAACATCCAAATTATTTTGTCAAAAGGTTCAGAACACAAGCGTTGGATTGTCATGAACCAAATGTCATAGAACGACAGCTGGTGGAATTATGCATCAACGGAATGATACCCATATATCGTGCCCTTCTTGAAAACTTGGGATTCCAGACGTTCTCAGAGCTCCATGAAGTATCCAAACGTTAAGCCACTACCTCCCCAGCATTATTGGAAAGAACCAGGATCGTTCGGAGCGACGATTCACGAGATAATCGGGGAAACAGGCACCTCATCAACAAGCAGTATAATACTGGCCCTTCTGTCAGTGTAGTAAGCGAAGGCGAAAATAGAAAAGCTACAGCGGTGGCAGAACAACTACCCAAGCATGCGGCTCAAACGCATAAAGCTTCGCCTCGAAAGGGAACATGCAAAGATCCTGCGCAGAGCACCGAAGACACAGGATTCCCATTTCCGATAAATGAAGTAATGGAACTCTAGGAGGCATGGATTCAGGATGATGCTATCAAGATACCTCCTATCAGACATCTACCAACTGAGAAAGACATGGCAGACCCTAAGTACTGTCGTTATCATAGGTTTGTTCACCACCCAACTAAGTATTGCAACAAGTTGAAAGAAATCTTCAGGGAAAAGATAGCAGAAGGAGAGCTTCAATTGGTAAATGAATGAGTTCACAGAGACCCTATTCCTGTCCGAAGTTGCATGATCTCTGGAGACTCTATGCGCAAGACTGCACAATCCATGATGGAACACCTGTGTGAAATTTTGTACCTTTCCAAGGTACAACGTCAAGATATATTCATGGACCTCAACCATATTGTGTCAGGCATGCGTTTGTACCCAGAAAAATAAATCGTTCCAGCATCTCAAGCCTCCTTGGAAGATAGCGCCAATAAAGGAAACTGGGGAATTTTGACCGTCGCCCATTTGAAAGATGTCAAGTTCGATAGCACATTAATCGATGCAGCTTCTGAATTCAACATCGTTACTATCAATACCCTGCGAGCTGCGAAAATCTCAAAGCAGGAGGCTACCCGTGGTCCAACTGTGATCAAGAGCCCAGCAGGAGAGTTTGTGGATGTCTACGGATACATTTACCTTGATGTCAAGATCGGTAACACTCCAACACAAGCCAGATTCCATATAATTAAGGAAAATCCAGATTACGACATGATTCTGGGGCGCCCGTGGGTACACAAGGCGCATTCCTTACCAATCTCAGTACTTGGAAGAATCTCCAACAAGCCAACTCCGATGATTTTCAACAAACCTTGGAGACTCGAAGACTGCCTGTTGCCTCCATACCAACAACTCACAAGCATAACGCAACTCCCTGGTGAAATCCCTTCGTCCTACGTCAAAAGATTCCGAGCCCAAGTAAGTCTCATTGAACAACCCTCTTTGCAAGTAGTGGATAATTTTCCTGCTGGACCACAGGGGACTGTTTCACCTGACAGGCGGGCCACCACCAAGAGATATGAATGGAGTGCTGGCCCCTTTAAGCGTTTCACCAAAAGTTTGGAAGCAGTCAAGAACGACACGTGTTAGAAGAAAGCTGTTATACCAAGTCCAAATCCGTTTCAAATCGGAGATATGGTAGCAAAGGTAACCACGTTCCAAGTTGGAAACATGGCAGTAAAAATAACTGCCCATCCTGATATGCCTACAAAGGAAGAGGAAGTATTCTTAGTGGCAGATGTTATTTTGGGCGGTTACTGCAAGATCATCAATGCAGACAAACTCTAAGGTGTGGTTGTTCACTCACGATGGCTCAAGCCCTACCTCACTTGAAGACACGACATCACCTCTCTAATCCCCCCGGGGGGATTCCTCCAAATTTTTTCCTTTTCACAATATTTGTAATTCCTTTAAAATGATGGCACCGCTTGCCTTCATACTTATTAGGGTTTCAATATTTCTTCAAGTAATCAAGATTTCATTCCTTTTATAATTTCTCATAAAATTACACAAAGTTATGAGTCACCTTCAAACCACCATTACCCAGAAAGAAAACCCTAAATCCTCATACCAAATCTTCATGCCAGCCTGGTAATATGGGAGGAATAAAACATGTAAAAAGGGAGGAGGAAGGTATCCTACATGATCTACTTCAACAGAGCCAGACTCACGTCAAGGGGCACAAGCAGAAAAAATATGCATGTTTCGAAAGTAACATTGAATAAAACTTTGTTCAAGACAAGCAAGCAAAGAAGAAAACTTCAAACTCAGCCGCCACTGAGTATAAAAAAAAAACACTAAGAAGAAGAATAAGAGGGAAACTCAATTGTTGGTTGCGTATTCATCACTGTTGGGATCCGCATCTTGTGCCGCTTTCTCCAGAGACGCCTCAACTTCTTCTTCGGGAACAACAGCTACCGCCTCAACATCTTCAACATGCGTATCTTCTGCACCCTTTACAGAATCCATTGCAACCTTGGAAATCGTGCCAATCACTTTCGGACGTTCAGTCTTATCAGTATCAGGGTCAAGGATTATCACACCGCCACGTATTGGGTAATCACACTTCCCATCACCCGCGGGAAGTTCGTGTTCAACCCTCCGTCTCTTCAACCGAGCCGCAAACCTTTCAGCTCTCGAGCTTACTAGTGCTTGTGATGCCTCGCGTTTCCACTTCGCTCGCAACGCTTCTTCATGTCTTTGTTTCTCCTCCATATCGATTGCAACTGAAAGGGCATGGAGCCGCCCCATGACAATGGTTAAATGCAAGATAGACATTCCTTGTACGGCATGGCCGACTTCACGAAGTGGCGAATCAATTTTAGCCATCACCTCCTCATGTGCGTTAGCTTTTGGTTTATCAACTTCAAAACTTTTTTGTGAAGAAGCTGCAGAGTGATCATAACCAACTCCTTTCATGATATACTGCAAAAAAGAGAGGAAGATAAGTTACGGCGGCACATAAAAAGTATTCTAATCACAACTATCGCCGATCGATTAAGAAATCAACGTGTGGAGCAATACCTGAGATGTTGAAGAAGACGATCGCCTAATGAGAAGAATACATGAAAACTTCTTTATATGCTTCACGATCCAACAAGATCCCCAGGAGAAAAGAAGTTCACCTTTGCCGCTTTCTGAGGCTATTGAGTCGGGATTGTGATCAACAATGTTTATCGAATGCACGATGCTTGCTAGGCATATGAGAAGGAACACAGAAAGAGGAAGGCCAAGGTGGATCGACCCACCAAGCTGTACTTCCCCAGCCGAGCTTTACTATTGGAAGGATCAACTCAACCGGCTCCAAGGCATTTAACACACATGACATACCTTCTCCCACGCGGTAAACATGTATTTACTCTGACTTTAGTTATTTTTGTATGCAAATTGTCACCATCTAATGCCTACCCTACAATAGTGTAACCATTGCATGCTAGGCAGGGGACTTAATGTTGATGGTAGATTTCTATTTAAAGGCTAAAATTGTAAAAATCCAATTTTTGTAAGCTGACGTCCTGCAAAGGATAAAGCCTTCGGGTGATGAATATTTCTCACCATGATAATTCATTGGAGCATGTGCAACCATCCCTGAGAATTATAACCTACCCAGAGCGGAGCATGTAGCAACCATCCCGATTTTCTGTAGGTTTACAGCATTACAATTAATTCCCTGCTCAAAGCCTTGTGTTCGACATGCAAACACCCATAGGCTACCTGACGGCGGGTTATATTAGCCCCGTTGAACGCATGCAAGACTACCCATGTTAGTATCACCAGCTGAAAACAAACTCAAAAATATATATCAACCGTCCAACTTCGCAGGCATGGTTGGACGGCCAAGATCGCGCGCGGGACCGAGTAGCATGCACGCGCATGCTCACCGCCAGCCTACCTTCCTCTTGTACTGATTGGTTTCCCCATGGGATCCGTGGAAGGTGCAAATACGCTAAATCCAAGTTGCAAGCCCGCAACTTGAAGGAATTAGGGTTTCCGCAGGGCGCAACCTCCCTACTTACGTCCAACGCACGGAAACGACCAACATGCGATACCATTGGCCGGCAGCACCTGCATGCTCACCATGGGCCCGGATACACGGCCAACTAATCGGCCATGGTTGGTTACAGCCGGCCGTCTCGAAAATCGTTCCCAAAAGTAGCATGCGAGATCCCTTTTAATCTCAGCCATCCGTCATCGCAAGCGTGTTTGGATGGCTTAGATCGCGTCTATGGTCGCAAACCAAGCATTCCCATGCTCGCCACCAACCCGCCTCCCTGCAAGTGCAAACAGTTTCTTTATGGGAGTCACAGACGTTGATTTACGGTGGCGCAAAGGAAGCGGACCCGAAAACCCTAAAACTAGGGTTTGCCGACAGTTGCGACCACGCAACTTGGGACCACCGTACATGAACGGTTTGGAGGCGCCATCACCAACTGATGGAACCTACGTGACTTCCGTGGGCCCACCTCTACGGTAAACCAATCGACCGGTGCACATGGTTGTTATACGTCTCGATTTGCGTGCCCAAAGGTGGCATGTAAGGCCACTTCTAATCTCAACCATCCATCATCGCAGGTTAGAACGGGCGACCCAGATCGCTCCGATGAGATTCAACTCTACATGAGCATGTAGATTGGCGTCCTGCCTGCCTGCAGGACCAATCGGTCCTCCCTTGCACGCCTCCCAAGGCATAAAACCGTTAGGGTGAAAAAGGAAACTCGCAAGCCTTCCACACCCTAATCCAACGGTTATCTCTCCATCAATCTCGTCCGTCCAAGTTCGCATGCTTGGATGAATAGCCTAGGGAGGGAGTTAGGTGGCAAACAAGGTATCACCGTGATCACCATTCACCACTCTACCACACCATGTGGTCGGTAAAGGAAGGGTTTGCATGCGCAACTTCCAAACCATGTTGGATATACTCAATGCAGTACCTGCATAGTATATACACGATACTTCACAAGTATCAATTTCCTTCCTGGGTTTTTCTTTTGGGATGTTTTCTCCTCCCGAACGAGCTTAAAACCTAAATATTCCCGCATTGGGAGATAGGAAATTCTTTTCCGTATGGAATGGAGGGGCGGATAATCGAAATCCGAGTCCGTACTAGAATTCTACAATGATTATAGTAAGGAGCGCTAATTAGGGTTTCTGGTGCAATGATCAACGGTTGCCCCTCCTCTCAAGATGCAAAATCTCAACCGTCGAAAGTCACCAAGCTAGCAAGCTTCCCGAGCCTGACTTTCCAAGCTACAAAAAACATGCTACATGTTTTCCAAAACACTCGAGACATCAATCATGTCACAAACTGGGGGATACAAACTGGGTATTGGTCTGGCGGTTTACAGCGTGCAGCGTGCAACACGCCATCACAATATCGTGTCAGGGAAACATGGGCGGTTAACGATTATAGGAGAAGTTGGCAAGCAACTGTGTGACACTAACACACAACTCCACTTCCTCCACTTTCCCATGAGAGACGTGATGAAGGCTTATCGACTTGTATAAATAGGTTCTCCTCCCTATTTCCAACGACACAAAAAAACCAATTGTTAATACCATCGTATTCAACACCCAGAGCCTGCCTGCAACATTTGCTAGCCTGCTCAACCTTCTGTTAACAAGTCATCATATAGCCTTCACCTTCATACTCTCAACACTTTCTTCGCTTCCCTCCCTAAGATCAACCTCACATCCTTCACATGTGACCGAAACAAATCTGGAACGGCCGTGTCTTCGGTTTAGGCCAGAATTGTACAGATTATCTCTCGAATCAAAAGTGCTCATCGTGCAACACATTTTTTGAAGGTTTAAATTCACTTCTCATCCACACACACCCAAAATTACCTAAACCTGCAGAAGTAGTTTTCTCCCACAAACAGGATGTAATTGGGAATCCTATGTGCACCTTAATTTTTTTTTTTGTCAGTTTAATATGCTAAATGTGTTATATTTTCTGGATTTAATTTTTTTTTTGCCAAGATCATAAGTTCGGATGGAATCATTGGATAACAAAAGCATAGAACAAAACTTAGTATCGATTATTGTACGACATCCTCAAGGTGAGATTGAGTTGAGAAGACCCGTCCAGAATTGCTTGTTTATAACTTTATATATCTTTTTTATACATTACATTCTTGCAAGGTATTGTTGACTCTTCATATTTTTATAGCTGGGGTAATTTGCCAAGATATTGTCAGTAGGAACATTAAGGTAAATTACCAAACGTCTAGCATTCTCTCACGCTTGGCGCCAATGAGCTAAGAGTCTATTAGTAGGAACATTTAGGCTTTTAGTATTCAGTGCCGGTTTAATGAGGATTTTATGTTCCTGAATAAGTATTCATATTTTTTTGTTATTCTTTCTGTTATTTTTCTTTAAAATATTAATGTGCAAGTTATTTGGAAATGCTAAACCATAAGTCCATAAACTATCTCCCCCTTAGATTGTTGTCCACCCGAAAATTCACACACCAAATTCTGTCCCGTCTTTCTTTTTGTCACATGAAGGCACATACACATCCATTTAATTTCACTCCCTATAAAAATTGTATATGATGTGAATTAGTAGCCATGCAGTAAAAACAGGAAAAATGTGTAATATATTACTCATATCCCATTTCTCCAGGGATTGAACTCAAGGGTATAGTTGTACTTGTAAAATTTCAAATGCAACACTAGAGGGCAGACCAATTTGAACCGGTGCATGATGACCACAACATCCTCTGTCTGGTTCATTGGATCCGTATAAATGTAGTGAACAAATAAAGTATATGGATGATGAACCACAGATCTGAAGAATCTTGTTATTATATATCCAAACCACTATAATGACCCAAAAAATACACTTGGATGGTTGCAAATTGAATTTGTTTTTTTTTTGTTTTTTGAACTGTCAAGCAAAACTAAAAGAATCAATAAAATAAAATACAATACAATTATAATCCTATTTATATTCTAGAGATCAACTGTCAGAAGAATATAAATTTACTATCATCATCAAAGCACGTAAAGTACGTTTCAAATGTCAAAGAAAACTCATGCCCAGGATCCCATATGGTTACACCATATGTGGATCAAGGAAAATGCAACATAATTCCATTATAACCAAGACATCTTGAAATTTTAAAAGTCATATCATCATTTTATATTAATCGGAAACCAGATAATCTTTAATTGTTTCTTTGATGAACATTTAATTATATGAGTTAGTGTCCTTTGCTCAATTTGTTTGGTCTATATGAGTTACAGTTACCACAATCAATAGAGTACATAAAGATCTTAATTTATGTCAATAGCTTAGAATTTGAAATACAACACAAACTAATTTATAATATAAGCTTAAAACCTAAGCTAAATGGCTTCTACAATCATTTAATTCGCAATGTGAAACTAAAGCGTCATTTAGAAAACATATTTAATTGAATAGATAAAAATACCCCAAAAAGAATATTGGACAATGTTTATAGATGTGCCAGAAGCGGGATTGTGAATTTGAAAATCGGAGATCCTGGCTATTAATATGAACCTTAGAACTAGGACTATAAAAAAGAAAAAAAAATTGAGAGAAACAGAACTGTGAAGACATCAAATGAGGCTCAAAACCACATATTGGTTATAAAAAAGGAAATGTAGATGGAATAGATATCAATTCAAACAAAAAATTTCTAACAATCATTGGGATTTATGAATCTAGACATTAAGAGAGAATATCAAATGAAGATGATTGCCTTTCACCCCATTGGAAATCTCAAGCTCAATATACATGCATAACCAAATAACAGTCAACCCGCTGACTAATGATATACGGATACAAATGAAAATATATATATAAGAAAGACTGGATTACCATTAAGTGGCATTAACCGAACCGCTTATTTGGCATGATTGCTTATTCGGCCGCCCATAAATCCCCGAACTGCAAATCAAACAACCAAACCAAAAAATATAAGAGAACATATAATTGAAATGGATGATTATTAATTTTTTGGAACCATCTATTTTAATCTATGAGTTATATGACTAAGTATAAATAGGAGGGACAAAACTTATCTTAAAAAACCTCCAAAAAACTGAAAGTTATGGGTAAAAAAAGGTGACTAAGGGATTACCACCGGCTTTCTTCTCCGTCAAGGATATCAACTACATGTACTTGATGACTATTACTTCAACAAGTACTTGTGAGATTGACTCCCTTGTATTATACAAATGAAAACTAAATAGAGAAAATAAAAATCAAATAACAAAATTTGAGATGATGTTGATATTATTCTCTTACCACCAATCAAAATAAAGGATATTATTCTCTTACCAAAGATGCAAACACATGAAAATCAATGGCGCGAAAAAAATATAATAAAAATATAAAAACCAAAAACAATGATAATAATCATCTGCATTACTAAAAAACTTAATATAAAAAACATTGTAAATCAAAATTGTGATATTACGTTGTTGATATGATTACCATGATTAAAGCTAAAATAAAAGATAAAAAAAAATATGAACAAAAGTGAGAATCATTGAAAAATGTTTTCAATAAGTTATAGCTTGGGGAGCCACCTAATCAGGATGGACATGGCTATTTAAAATGAAGTAAAATAATACTCACTCCGTTTCTGAAAGACCGTCCTCTATTCCTTTTTCGTCAGTTTCAAAATTATGTCCAGCTTCTGTTTATAGTCATACATTTTCAATGAACTCTCTAATATACCCTTGAATTCTTTATATTCATAAATATATTTTTAACGTGACTCAATCTAAAATATTAAATAAATTAGTATAATTGAGGAAACAAATATATCCTTCATTCCTTTTAAGGAAATATACATTTAACTCTAAAAATTAGATTCCTTATAAAGTTTATACTTCTTAAATTCAATATCTTTTAAATTTCCCTTTTATATTTCGTATTTATAATTCTCAAACCAATTTTGAATAGTCTTTATTGCTAGCATTTCTATTAAAATAAAATAGGTAAGTAACTAAGGGTAGTCAAGTAAAATAGTATGGTCTCTTTAATATTTTGAGAAAGTCAAAGCGGACTGTCTTTGTGAAACGGAGGGAGTATTACCTTCATGAGGAAGACTAAATCTGATGCAACTTAATATAACTTAATATAAATGAAAGAAACTCCAGATGATCGTTACCTATTTGGGTAGAACATTGATTAATCCATAAATTAACCAACCTCGTCAAACCATTGGATATATGAGTATGAACATCATGATCCACCAGCTCCCTTCACTTAACTGAAATATTTTCCATTAGCCTACACAAAAATTAAGCATTTAAAAGTACCCACAAATAATTACACAAAATATGAACTTAGATATATTTTTCTTAATGTTTTATGTTAAATCCCAATTTTAGCTTCACATTTTGTTATAGAGTCATCTGGATATCAAGGGAAGAGATTGGGTAGTAAAATTGAAACTTCTGGTGATAAAAATTAGATTGGTTAGTAGATAACATGCACATACGTTGAGTGGAGGAGAAAAAACATAATGGAAAATTGAGTTAGGTTTTTGTAGTAAAGTAAATATCTTTTCAGTAAATATTTTGAATAAAGTAAAAAAAAAAAAAACTAAATCTGTGAGGAAATGGAGGGAAAGATTTTGCGAGATTTTCTTAATAATCATAAAAAAATAGGATGCCTTTGTTGTTTCAGATCCATGTATCATCACCATAGGCTGCATCTGTTGTTTCTGATCCATATATCATCACCATAGGATGCCTCCATTATTTCAGATCCATGTATCATCACCAGCTATATGCCCATAAAAAAAAGGAGTCATCACCCGCTATATTAAAAATATAAGGGACTACTTACAGTAACAACTTGTCGAAGTCAAAAAATACAAACATCCGGATCCTCCTCCATCTAATAGAAAAAAATTGATATTAAATTTGTTTATAATCACACAAACGAATTATTTAACTAAACAAAGAGAATCAAAATAAAATATGAAAATCAAATTATATAACTAAACAGAGAGAATCATAATAAAATATGAAAATCAAAACTATGTTGATATCAGTTACCTTGTTCTTTAACTGCCGTAAAAACATAACTAAAGCTGTAAAAACAAAAAAAATATACCGCGGACCTGTAAGAAATTAAACGAAAAAGTAATAAAAATATCAAAACCAAATACAACGATGTTACTGTTGATTAGTTTCATGAACTTTATGAATTAATGAATGAGTTCCGTGATTTATGAATTAAAGAGTACTAAAGTTTTACCTGAGTTTATCCCTTGATATTGCTTTATGTATGTCGTGATACAACAACTATAATAGGTGCATAATCCAAGCACCTGCATAATAAATAATTTTATTAGAGAAAAAAAAAAACAAAAAAGACCGTGAAAGAGAAAAACAATGTGGAAACATGTTTTGCCTCTTCTCGAAGGATTTATATAGAGATACTCATAAAAAAATACTTTTTTTGGAAATAATATCAATTGAATATAACACTTTTTCGGTAATAATATTAGTCAGAATAGAAATTCTTTTTATATTTATTCATTTATTATATGGAAAATGCTTTATATAGAGACAACATAACCACAATTTCCATAAAATAAAGATTTTTCTATAAAAATAATTTTGATACATGTCTAAAAATATCAAAAACTCTTATATAATAAAAATATTTTATTCCAAAATTCACACAAAAATAATAATGAAAATAAATATTGTTAATCTTTTTGTATATTATTGTCAAAATAAATAATTCATACTAAGAATATCGTGCATGTCTAGGGATAATAATTAATATTTTTTTTAGAATGAATAATACTAACAAAAATTATTGAAGCTCATTTTGCTATTCTTCCTATGATTTTTATGTTTTTCTACATTTCCTTGTTGTTTTTTTTTGCTTTGGATTGATGTTTATCGTTTTGCTTAAAAAAAAATCATTAATAAGTTTTCTTTTCAACTATTTGACAGGATTTGCCGATTTTTCTGCAGAAGAAGTACACTTTGATCATCAAAAGGTATTTTTATTTTAAGATTTAATAATTAATCATCTAAATTTGGTGGATAATTTTCTATTTTCATCTCAATTGTTATTAAAATTTGTTTAATTATTAGCATATTGGACTTGTAATTTGGAATTAATTTAATTTTAAGAAGTGTAATCGGACATTGGACTTTTTTCTTAATTTTGTGATTGATTTAATTCAGTGATGATAATCATGATGCATATTTTAATGTTTATAGTTTAATTATAATGAATTGTATAAACATGATTTTATTTAATTGTTGTATTTATTTGTATATTTTAATGTTAGGAATTAATTATAATTTTATATGATTTTTTTTTGAATTTATTTGGTAATTTATAGGATTTCTTAAAATTTACTTAATTTAGGAAATATTTTTCTTGAATATGATTGTCCAGAAAATATCTTATAGCTTAAAAGATATTTTCTCGGATATTTTACCCGAATTTTTATAAAATTACCAAAATAAATTATAATGGTGGGGTCAGAATCAACCAGAAGCTCCGGTTAACCACAACGCTCGAAAAGCCTCTGTTATTATATAGAGAATATATAAAATGTGTATAGGTTCTATAACAAGTACATCTATATTGGTTGTAGGACCAGAATATCACTACAACACTTCTCTGCGAGATTAACAACACTTCCCAACGAGCATCACCGCGAGCTCTTTAACAACACTTTGTGAATGTCACAAAAACAGTCAAAAGAGTGACGTAATAGCTGACGATTGAAGACAACATAAGAAAAGCATGTTTATCCCGCGATGGTTACAAAGCTTCCGAGAATGAACATTATAACTATCGCGGTACAATCGCAGGACAAATCCGAAATAAGAGGAAAACTTAGCTGTCATCCATTATGTAACTACCCTATAAATAGAGACCCAATATGTCCAGAAAGGGATGATGTATTTTTGAGAGTTGAGAAAGTCTTAAGGAGAGAGAAACTTCAAGAGAAAAGTTGTATTCTTGAATTCTTACATTTCCTGTAAACATTTCTAAAAATCAAATAATAAAGTGTTGTTCTTAATCTTCAAATTTGAGTTAGTTATTACAAATTATTAACAAGGGTGTAGTGTAGGATTTCCTGCAACTACATTTTGGCGCCCGAAACAGGGATTGAATTAGCGAAATCATAGAAAAAGTGAGGAAGAAGATAAGAATTGTTCAAGATTAAGAAAATCATAAAACAAATCGGTGAGATATTTGAAGGAAGAATGGTCAGAATCAAAGAAGATTGTAGAAAATTGGAGTGTGGTATGGTAACAAGAACAATGATTGATTGATTTCATGAAAATATTAAAGGGAAGATACACAAACGGGATTTTGAAGGAAGGAAAATTATGACGGTGGAAAAAATATCATCATTGAAAGATTGGGAAAAGCAGGAGATCACATTTACAGCAACAGAAATACCAAAAGAAAATCTAGGTCATACATTTCCTTTGCTAATCACGATATCCAATATACCAATGAGAAAGGAAGAATCAATAAAATCTGTAGAAGAATGGGCTACGAATAGAACTTTGGTGGATGCAGGAAGTTCTGTGGATATAATATTTTATCATACTTTTAAGAAAATGGGATATAAGGATGAAGAAATGTCTTGTTCAACATATCATATTCATGGCTTTGGAAAATCTTTAACAAAACCTAAAGGCGAGATAGTGGTAAGAATTCCACTAGGAGAAATTGAAACACAAGTAACATTATGTGTGGTAGACGTGGAATCACCGTATAACATGATATTAGGAAGACCGTGGATACACGCAATCAAGGATGTAGCATCAACATTGCATCAATGCATTAAATTTCCTCTACCCAGTGGAATTGGAGAAATTAAAGGAGACACAGATTTTGCGAAATTGTGTTACCAAATTGAAGTGAGAAATAGTGAAGAATATCCAAAGCTGCGAAAGGCTCGCAGAAAATTGGCGAGAGAAACAAAGAAGGAAGAAGAATTTAAAGTTTACATGATAAGAGCAAAAGGAGGAGAAGGAATACCCAGCGAAATCTCGCGAGAAGGAGATGAACTCGCGAGAGTTATGAAAACACCAACACCAATGGGAGAACCTGAAGCCAGTTATACTGCAGCAGAACCAACAAAGGAAGTAAATATTGGGAGTGAAGAAGAGCCTAAAATGCTGAAAATTGGGACTAGAATGGAGGCAGATGAGGAAGAAAGAACTATAAATCTCTTGTGAGAATACAAAGATATCTTCGTGTGGAGCATGGATGAGATGCTAGGGATAGATCCATCAATAGCATGTCATAAATTAGAAAAAAACAAAAATATAAGACCATCTAAGCAAAAAATAAGGAAAATTGCAACAACATACCATTCTCAAATAGAAAAAGAATTACAAAAGATGCTCGACGCAGGAATTATAAGGCAAGAAAAATATCCGGAGTGGATTGCAAATATGGTGGTGTTCCCAAAGAAGAACAAGGGGATAAGAATTTGCATAGATTTCACTGATTTAAACAAACCTTGTCCTAAAGATAGTTTCCCGTTACCAGATATCCCACGGATGGTTGAATCAGCAGCGGGAAATGCAAGAATATCTTCATTGGATGGATATAAAGGATATAATCAAATCCCTCTCACTGAAGAAGATCAAGAACATACCGCATTTGTTGATCCAAGAGGATTATATTATTATACAAAGATGCCCTTTGGCTTACGAAATGCTGGTGCAACATATCAAAGAATGGTGGAGAAGGTGTTTGCAAAGTGGATCCATAAAACATTAGAAGTGTATGTAGATGATATGCTGATCAAAATCAAAGAAGTTGAGAATCATGTGCAAGATTTGAAAGAGATTTTTGATCAAATGCGACAATTTAGTATTAAAGTGAATCCCGATAAGTGTACTTTTGGAGTAACTTCAGGAAAATTTATGGGGTATATTGTTTCAAAAGAATGAATACAAGTTGATCCGGAAAAAGTGCAAGCAATTCGCGATATGCCAACGCCTGCGACGGTAAAAGATGTTCAAAAATTGAATGGACTCTTAGCCTCGCTAGGAAGATTCATCTCGCGATCTTCATACAAGTGCAAACATTTTTTCGATATACTCAAGAAGGGAACAAAATTCAAGTGGATAGATGAATGTGAAAAGGCTTTTCAAGGGATAAAAGAACATTTAATGAATCGGGAGAAGAACTATTGATTTATCTCGCAACAACCACATATGTGCTAAGTGCTGTGTTGCTGCGAGTAGATGCAGGGGTAGAAAAACCAATTTATTACATCAGCAAAACGTTCAATTCTGTAGAGAGAAATTATTCAAAAATTGAGAAACTAATTCTAGCGTTGGTGCATGCAACTTTTAAGATACGCATCTACTTTCAATCACATAAGGTCAAAGTGTTAACAAAAGTGCCAATTGAATCAGTAATGAAAAATTCAAAAATATCAGACAGAGTTGAGAGATGGAATGCACAAGTAGGACACTTTGATATCCAATATGAAGTTTTATCCTTGCCAAAGTCACAAGTTATCGCAGACTTCTTAGATGAATTTCCTTTAGAAGATGATGAAGTTGTGGAAGAAATGATGGATATAGAAGAGGAACATGGAGATCCAAAAGAGCTATTAACAGAACTCGACAGATAGGAGATATTGGTGGATGGATCATCAAATGGATAAGGAAATGGGATTGGATTTGTTTTTATTTCGCCAGAAGGAGAAAAAACAGCTTTTTCATTTAGATTGGAATTTGCATCCACTAATAATGAGACAGAATATGAGGCCGTGATTCATGCTTTAAAATTTACGGTAGAAATGAAGTTGGAAAATGCTAGAATCACCAGCGATTCACAATTGGTTATTCGCCAGATAAAAGGAGAATACACAACAAACGAACCATCTTTGAGAAAGTATAAAAGATTAGTCGAAGAATTATCTGCGAGAATTCCAAAAATAAAATGGAGACACATATCAAGGAAAGATAATAGACTCGCAGATGCTTTTGCTTTCATATCCAGTATGATGACAAATCCAACTGCGAGATGCATAAAAATTCAAACACTTTTATTACCAGCGATAAACAAGGAAGAAGAAGAGGAAGATGTGATGATGGTAGAAGTTGGCGAAGAAGAATTAAAGAGCAACATTACAGATTGGCGAGCAGATTTTCATGCATACTTGGCAAGAGGAGAAATCCCAAGAAATCGCTTAGAGGCACATAAATTAAAAAGTAGGGTAACCAATTATGAGTTAAGAGATGGAGTATTATATCGTAGATCTTTTAGTGGACCATCGCTAAGATGTTTGACGAGGGAGGAAGGACAAAAAATATTGAAGATGTTGCATAGTGGTGATGCTGGTAATCATAGTGGAGGAAGATCTTTGGCATATAGAACAAAAATGCAAGGCTATTATTGTCCATACATGCATGAAGATGCAAAACAACTCTCAAGGCGTTGCGAAGATTGCCAGCGATATGGAAACAAAATACATACACCAGGAGCACCATTATCATCTTCAACAAGTGTATGTCCTTTCGGGAAATGGGGATTAGATATTGTGGGACCATTTGTGCCTGGTTCTGGACAAAGAACATATCTAATTGTCGCAACAGATTATTTCACAAAATGGGGAGAAGTAAAGGCAGTACAACATATCCGCGATAAAGATATTTTTACATTCATATTTGAGAATATAATTTGCAGATTTGGGATTCCAGCATAGTTGGTGTCTGATAATGGAAAGCAATTTGAAGGGTAGAATATAGAATTGCTACTCAATGCATTTAAGATAAAGTGTGGAAAATCTACTCATTTATACCCACAAGCAAACGGTCAAGCTAAAGCAACTAATAAGACAATCACATACATCTTAAAAAAGAAGCTATAAGGATACCATAGAGCATGGTGCGAACAGGTGCATAATGCAATATGGGCTTATAATACAACTAGACGAGAAGATACTGGAATGTCACCTTTTTGT
Source organism: Papaver bracteatum (assembly GCA_023529315.1). Classification (NCBI taxonomy): domain Eukaryota; kingdom Viridiplantae; phylum Streptophyta; class Magnoliopsida; order Ranunculales; family Papaveraceae; genus Papaver; species Papaver bracteatum. The sequence goes on from JAJJWX010003657.1 coordinate 533,572, forward strand.
TTGACATATGGAGTTGAAGCTGTGTTACCGACAGAAGTATCTATTCCTACAACAAAAAGAGAGGCTTGGGAAAGAAATCTAAGTATTGGAATGATTTTAAATAAATTGGATGAATTAGAAGAAAAAAGAGAAAAGACTTTACAACATATGGAAAATTACCAGCGAAGATTAGCTCGCGAGTACAACAAACGTGTTAAGAAACGTGAGTTTCAACCTGGCGATTTAGTGCTGCGAGAAACACCAAGTTATCAGCGAGAGAATGGTGGAAAGTTGGCGAGAAAATGGGATGGACCGTACATCATTAAAGAGATAGTTGGAACCAGGGCATACAAACTAATGGACCCTGAAGGGAGAGATGTTGGTCAAAGACTTGATATACCATGGAATAGACTATTTCTGAAAAGGTATTATCAATGACAACTTCTGCGAGATAAGAGATACTGGTACGTTGTATGATGAAACAACTAATAAATTCTTCTTTCTCTGCTACAACTGAGAGGTTATTCTGATAACAAAGCAAAACAAGAGCTGCGAGTATAATCGCAAAGAAAGGCGAATAAGAATTTCACAGAGATTAATAGAATGGGACGAACCTTTATGGTGTGCACCCTAGTTCGCGAATAAAATTTCGCAAGAGGCAAATGTAAAACCTAATAGTGCGTCATATAAGGGGGTATCTCTTTACATGACTCAGGGATAAGGTTATACCGCTGCTGGAACCTGAGTCATGAAGATGTTGGGGTTAAAGAAAACCTATCCAGGAGAGGGATCTTGGATTTCCAACTATATAAGGTTATACCCTGGTTGGACGACTAAGAACCTCTTCTAAGGAGTGCAGAATATGACCAAGGCGCCGAGGTACACGGTTGATTCAAGGGTGCCCAGGGCGTACGAAACTACCCTGGACATCCTTGGAAAGTCTTGGCTATGATGCACTCGGCCCGAAGAAAACCCCACTTAGGATGCAATCTTGTAACTATAAGCCATATAGGCATAAAGGACAAGAGGCTGCGAAAAAAAATTGGTTGTTGGCAAATCTGGATGGGAGGAGCTAGTCTTGTATGGCCGATGTTCCCTCCTTGAAGGGGCAACCAGGGGGAAGATAAAGGCGGCACCCTCCATTAGGGAGCTGATAAGTGTCTTAAGATGGCAATGTCATGGGGCTTTATGATCGCAAGAACATTTAGGCTTGTCATATTGTCGCGTGACGAAAATTATATAAAGGCAACAAGCCAAAAGAGAAAAGTTAAGATGAGATCAATGGGTTTTTACATGAAAGTGTAAAGACGTCCTGCAATTTCATCGCAAGACGGCAATGTCATAGGACTTCATTCTCGCAAGAGAATATAGACCTGTCATATTGTCGCTGAAAATTCGAAGAAGCAAAGATAAGGCAAGATCAATGGGTTTTTACATACAAATGTAAAGACATCCTGCGATTTTGTCGCAGAAAGAAAAGTTTGGCAAAATAAGACCTTTAACTAGGAAGGAAAAATAAGACCGACAGAATAATCTCAAACATTAACTATTTTATTTGTTTCTCTCAGGAGAATATATGAGAAAGAAGATTCCTTCAAGATTTTACAGAAACATTATTTACAGATCAGTATTTTTAGCGGAAGATATCGCAAGAAATATTCATTACATCGCAGATCTATTTCTATAATCGCAGATACATGAAATAATTCACCATCGCAAGAAAGATAATGAAGGGAAAGTAGAGGAGTGGATAAACAAAAAATCTCATTATCTTTCTTGAAACATTCAAAATAGCAAAAGTAAAAGTTAGATTCTAACGTTGCAAAAGGTTACATTGCTCGCAAGGAAGAAGAAGGAAAAGAAAAACAAAAATAAAATTTAAACTTCAGTGTTGGTCTCGTCAGATTCATTATTTTTTCCAGCATGAACAGCCTCGTCAACATTCTTATCTTTGCGAGTCTCTCCTTCATTGTTTACAGTTACTTCACCACCTGTAGTTACTTTTCTAGGAGGACTTTTTCCTTTTGGGTCTTCCTGAGAAAAATCTTCTTCATTATCTTCTTCAGCGTTGGCATATTCTAATTCCTTATCCATGGGAAGAGGAACTTCATCATCATCAACTTCTAGAGGAGGGACAGATACAGTAGGGAGATATTGAGAAATTAGAATTTTGTTCACGAGAACTTCAGCACTAAGGTGGACCTTGCGAAGGAAACCTCTATCACGATTTCTAATCTCTATATTTTTGAAGTATTCGAGATAATCAAGTCTTCTTTCTGCCACATCGTGACATTTTACAATATCATAAGTGAGAACCCTGTTTTCTTTGCGAACTTTTTCCAGTTTATCAGTCAAATCAGAGATAGTAGAGTGAAGGCTTCTTTCAGATTCTGCGAGCAACAGAAATGGCAAAAGATTACTCAGACAAGGATCTCGCAAGAAATGTAACATAAAATTTGACAAAAAAAAAATCAGCAAGTGAGGCAGTCAAATGACTACCTTCTTTTTGAGAAGTTAAATTTTGAATTAATGAGCAACAATTCTCCCATTGATTCATGGCATCGTCAAACTTATCCCCAACTATAACCTTCAGGCGAGATTTTATGTTTTCTTCTTTGGAATGGAGATATGAATTTTCTTTTGCCAATAAAGAATAAGATTATTTTAATTGGGAGTAATTGATCTTGAAGCTTGCTGGCCTTTAAACTAAGAGTTAACCTACCCTTGATGAGTTTATCCTTCTCAGCGGCAGATGATTCAGTTACTTCCTTGAGTTCATCCTTAATAGAACGAAGAGATTGCTCTTGATTATCGCATATTCTTTGGAGATTACTAAATTGTTGCGAGGAAATCGCCATCAAGCTTGAAAATTTATGTTTTTCTTGAGATAAAGTTCTATTTTCATCTGATAAAGATTTCGTATCCAAATTAGCTTTGATTAACAAGTATGAGAGGCGAGTAACCTCGTTATTTAGTAAATGTTGGCTCTGTGATAATTGATTATTCTCATTAGTGAAATTATCTATTTGATCAACCGAATATGTGTAGAGATTATCTAGTCTATTAAACTGATCCATCCAAGAATCTTTTTCAACACGAGCTTCTTCAGCGATAGATTCAAATTTAAGTCTTTCAATGAATCGACTCTAACTTAAAACTAAATATGCAAGCCAAGAATTTAAGAAAGAAACTTAAGCATAGGGAAGATGACAATTTACTAGAAACAGAAAAACAAAAAGACAGAGGCAAGAAGATTATACCTTTCAGCTCCTTGTTTTTTCCGCGAAGATTCTCGCAGTCAAGGGAAGAGTTGCGAAGCTGTTGATGAAAAACATCACATTCTGAAGTCTTAACGTGAAGGTATCTCTTTAAAACTTCAATTTCATTTTCTAAAGATGCTCGCGAGGCAGAGCTATCAGAACCAAAATATTTGGTTAAAGTATCGCAAACAATATGTTTGAGAGGATCAGTAGAAGATTTTCTAGCATCATCTAAAATATTATATAGAACTTCAAAAGCATCATCGACCCCAATTGATGTTTCTTTAGATGAAGGAAGAGGTATAGAGGAAGGAGTATTAAAAATGGCGAGTTGGAGATTTTGGTTATTTGTAATGGTGGCATCATCAGAGGGAGGGGTGTTTGGAAAAGTAACAGTTGAAGGTTGTAAAGGACTGGAGGGAATATTATTAACAACAACTGTGGTGGTTTTATTTAACAAAGAGTCAGGGATGTTAACAGTGATATTCTCGCAAACAGAAGAATGAAGGTCTGATTGCAAGGAAATAGGGGTAGCCCTCGCAGAATTTAACTCTGGAATGATGAAATCAGCCTCAAGAGTTTTGTTTTGGAGAAATCTTTTAGGAGGTCTAGCGATACGCTCATCATTCTGCGAATAATAACTTAGATAAGAAACAGAGGCAACAATATTGTTATTAAGAGATAAAATGTGTTTCTTACTACCTTATTACTCGCAGAACTTTTCTTCGTCTTTTCAGTCGGTCTTTTACGAGAGTTAGGGGTTTGAATTACATAGTGGGCATTAGGAGTAGCTCCACTGAAGAGAAAACATAATATGAGAACTATGAAGAATCAAATAGAGAAGATAGGAAGATATGAGTAAAAATTAGTTCAAACAAATATCATAATTGAAAAGCATACCTTGATGACTCCATTAGAACAGTAGCAGGAGAATATGAAGAAGGAGAAAAGTTTTAGACGGAAAACAAAACAAACAGATGAAGAAGATAGAAAAGTAAAAGAAGAAAATTAGTTTTGTAACCTAATCCTACCTTTTATAGGCAAAAGGGGGTGACATGTTGGTTAGAGACGTGTCGGTAAAAAGAAGACTTTACAACACGTGTAGGCAGTCAAGCTAAAATAACGGAGCTATGTCGAGAAGAAAATATGGAAAGAAAAGAAGCTGCGAGCATTATGAAGAGTTGAAGATTCTCATATCTTCTCCACTTTGCGAAGAAGACATGAGAAGAGGAAATATGTAGGACCATAATATCGCTACAACACTTCTCTACGAGATAAACAACACTTCCCAGCGAGCATCACCGCGAGCTCTTTAACAACACTTTGCGAATGTCACAAAAACAGTCAAAAGAGTGACGTAATAGCTGACGATTGAAGACATGTTTATACCGCGATGGTTACAAAGCTTCCGAGAATGAACATTATAACTATCGCGGTACAATCACAGGACAAATCCGAAATAAGAGGAAAACTTAGTTGTCATCCATTATGTAACTACCCTATAAATAGAGACCCAATATGTCCAGAAAAGGATGATGTATTTTTGAGAGTTGAGAAAGTCTTGAGGAGAGAGAAAATTAAAGAGAAAAGTTGTATTCTTGAATTCTTACATTTCCTGTAAACATTTCTGAAAATCAAATAATAAAGTATTGTTCTTAATCTTCAAATTTGAGTTGGTTATTACAAATTCTTAACAAGGGTGTAGTGTAGGATTTCCTGCAACTACATTGATTTTATTTTTTCATTATAAATTTTAACTAACAAAAATCCATTGGATTATCCGCACCAAATCCGTTGGATGTTGGATTGGATGCGGATGTCAAATTTGAAATCCGTAGTGAATTGAATTGGATGTGGATGAGGTAACAACCGGTCCATACCGGCCCATGCTCACCCCTTAAAGCCCATAGATTCTTAGAGTATTTTGATTAAAAAAAGCCCAGCAACATATATCACTGGCAAAACAATGCGAAATGCGGAAAAGAAAAAAAAACTCCTCTAATAATCGATGACTTGGTGGAGGAGTGCAACGCAACTAAAGAACCGATTCCTTCAAATAATGTTTTGGTGATACAAAAAGAAGAGAAGAATCCCCTGAATTTTTAAATAAAATAATATTGCAACTAACTGTCCACGCCAAGAATTCAAAGGCTTTTCGCATTGGTTGATCGTCACTAATATTGAACATAGAAAGAAGCACAGAGAGATCAAGAGAAACATAAACAGCTTTGTAGTGGAAGAGATTGTCAAATACGAGTATAATGGTGCTGAGTTTACATACTCTAACAACAATTTTAGTCGCTATCTTTGTTGTCTTTGCTGTTTATATGATAAGCCAAAATAGACGGCACTTCTTTGATGGTGTCAGTACAATGTCCAGAACCACAGTGAAGAGTACGTACAATGAGACGATCATGAAGGATTACAATGAGACGACATTGAAGCAGGGTAATAGCAAATTCACACCACCGCCAAGTTGTGATCTTTTTTCAGGTAAGTGGGTTTACGATAATTCGACGATTCCTTTGTATTCTTCGAAGCAGTGCTCATTCTTGATTGGGGAGTTCGCCTGTGAGAAGTTTGGAAGAAAGGATTTAAGCTATCAGAACTGGAGATGGCAACCCAACCAGTGTGACTTACCAAGGTTATTATTACTATTCTTTCTAACTTACCTGACGTTCTCCAATAATCTGAGCTTTGATTCAACCAACATTTGGTTTGCAGAGCTCATTTCTGAAAAAGATGTACAAATCTTATATTGGTTCAATGTAAAATAAGCTAGGTTCAATGCCAAAGCATTACTGGAGAGACTGAGAGGGAAAAGGATGGTCTTTGTTGGAGATTCAATTAACACAAATCAGTGGGTTTCCATGATTTGTCTGGTGGAATCTGTAATCCCATCAGGACTCAAATCAGTGCACGTCAATGGCTCTCTCACCACCTTTAAAGCCATTGTAAGTTCTATTGCTCTAGTAAATGCATTTGGTTTTATGTTAGACAGTCAATTGTTGACAACAAATATGTGCAGGAATTCAATGCAACCATTGAGTTTTACTGGGCACCGTTGATGATTGAATCAAATTCAGATAATCCGGTTTATCACCGAGTACCACATAGAATAGTCAAAGCTGGAGCAATTGAAAAACACGCAATCCATTGGTCTGATGCTGATATACTTATCTTTGATTCCTACCTTTGGTGGAGAGTAGCAAAACTGGAAGTCTTGTAAGTCTCTCAAACCAATTATCAGCTAAATGAACCATGAATTGAATTTCTTAAGCGATTTGCAACAATGTATTAATGAAAATCATGTTTGTGAACAGATATGGATCCTTTGAAAAACCGAATGAAGGAATCTACAAAGATTTAGGAATGGTGGGTAACTTTGAAGTGGCTCTGAAAACATGGTCCGATTGGCTCGAAAATCATATCAACCGTACAAAGACGCAATTGTTTTTCAATAGCATATCTCCAACACATCACCGGTATCATCTCTATCTTTCTGCAGTGCCCTCTATTCATCTCTTAAATTGAAACACAATTTACAGTTTCTCAATCATCAAAAATGTTACAGGGCAGGTGAATGGGGAAAGAAAAAAGAAGGGAATTGCTACAGTGAAACGGAACCGATATTACAAGAACATTACTGGGGTCAACAAACAAATTCAGACATTATGAAGGCAGTGAAGAGTACAGTCAATGAATTGAAGGTTAAAGGTGTCGATGTGAAAATACTGAACATCACACAATTGTCAGAATATAGAAAAGAAGGTCATCCTTCCGTGTATAGAAAACAATGGGATACTTTAACTCCAAAACAACTATCAAACCCTGCTAGTTATTCAGATTGCACGCATTGGTGCCTACCTGGAGTCCCTGATACTTGGAATGAGCTCCTTTATGCTTACCTAGTGCCCTGATGAGAAATTTTTAAGACATACATTGTAAAATTGAGATGTTTTTATCAAATAAGAAGAAAAGAACACATTGACAAGTTGTGAAACCTATACATGAGAATATCTAGACCTCAGCTAATAATCAGAGAGCTGAGTGATATTGAGAACAGAAACTTTTGAGTTCAACCTGGATAGAGCTGTGTCCACTATTTGCATTGTGGGTAAATCTGAACCGCTTTCCCAGTAAACTTCCGTGTTTATGGGTGTCCTCTGCTGGTAACAATTGCCTTCCGTCCCTGGTTCCCACTCTCGGCTCCTGTATTTACAAATTAAGAATGATTTCCATCTTTCTTTTATCAAAATTCTCGAAAGAAGAATGCATATATGCTTGGATAAGCTGTGCTATTAGCCATAAACAATCCGTACATGTAAAAATGAAAAACTAGAAGATGAGAATTTACAAACATGAATCACAGAATGGAGACAAAATATTGCTTCAGAAAATATACAAATGAGTCTGGTGCAAGTCAGGCCATGGAAAAGGGTGAGAGGGGACTTGCGCAAATGTGGACGAGGATGCAAGGAAAACAAAATTTGACATTGTATGTCTAAATGTAGCATTAAGCCCATGAGTTAAATCAGATGAATTATATGAGGATTCATTTCAACAATGGTGATCAGTAACTAGCAACTGAACATAATCTTTATTATCCGATTAATACACCATCTTTATGCCAGCATGAAGACAGATTGGAAACGCAAGACAATGATTCAAACAATTATTTCATATGACTTGCATAGTTACCTCAACCTTGTTTTCATGCAGATCCAAAGTAACACCTTGATATTTTTCAGTGTTGGTTCAATGTAAGTGTTTGGTATGGAATGAAATATAAGCATCAATAGGCATATCCTTAATGGTAGGTTATAGGTGAAAGACATTTTCTACTCACTGCCTCATGCTAACGTTGATACTCTTTAAGCTTGCCAAAAGTTGATTCAGTTTTCTTCCTAAGTATAATGAGAACAATATCGATGAAATGGGTAGGGGACATAGTGACGAAGAAGACCTGATGAGATACACCTTCGAAGCCACCCAATCTGCCCATGCCTCCCTCACCAGCTGCATTGCTCCCATTCCGTCCAATTCGTCACAAACCCCATTTTCATCGGTACTCCATCTGTGAGAAAGAGCATTCAGGGATTTTCACACAAATTGAGAACTTGTGAAACCAAATTGGATGAGAGGTTATACTTACAACATCTTAGCGGGACCTTGTCTCCACCACAAGTATGTACTAAAGACCAGTGTATCAGCATCTGAATTGGACTCAAGGAGAAGAGGTTCCCAGTGGAAAACAAATGGCTGCATTTTAGTCCTAAGTTACAACATACATATACATATTCCTAAGTTGTTAGCTAATCTTCTTATATATGTAACATAATAAAAACACCAATCACATTGACCAACTAACTTAAAGACTGTAAAATGTTTCACTTAACATAATGCAGGTTAAGAAAAGCTTGAAACCTCAAAATTTAAAGACTACTACACTTACCGCCTTTCTGCATATGGTGAGTGGCGCATTAGATGAATAAAATTCTCTTATCCTCAGGAATCACTGATTCTAACTAATACAGCATTGATATCCATTGTCCTCGTTTAAGTGAATTACCAACAAACATCAACCTCTTATTTCTCAATTTCTCCCATATTTCAGCAGCATTCAACCTTCAAAACACAAAATGAACAGACCTTAAATTTAGACATAGCCCGGCCATCAACATACACTTATCTAAACTCAATAAAACCACCCAAAAATAAAATAAAATAAAATACATCAAATAAAGCAACTTAGAACCCAACTCTTTAAGTTGCAGTAATGAAGTTGCCATTTCCAATTCTAGTATATCAAATCCGATCTACCATGTTCATGACAAACCAACTGATCAGAAATCATTGTAGAGTGGATATGAAGTATTATCAGAAACTCATTTCCCAGAAAACAAATTACAGCTGTCTGAACTACTTCCTCCTCCAATCTCAGCAAAGGGGTTTTTCCACCAAAATTTCTAGTAGATGTACATGTTATGAATCTTTCCAAATTAGCTGAAATCAGAAAGAAGGGAAAAAAAAAAGCTATTAGATCAAAAACCAAGAAATTCATGACGAGATTTACTAAATTGAAAGGATTAACTAACCAGGAACTGGTTTCCGATTACTGGGTGGAGATATTTGGAGGATTACATGATTGTTAGTCTGCTTGTGATGATGATATTCGACTAATAAGAACTTCCAGTAACACAGGAAATCCTATGACTACATTGCTGACGGTTTGAATCAATATTGATTAAAAGAAGATAGATGTTTACAGGACAGAAACGAGAATATAAAGCTCTCTCTCTCTCAACTCAATTCACTCATATAATTATCACGAGAGATACGTGTTAGAATATTTTCAACTGAGCTGTCTAAGGGGATCCTGGGGGCATAGCTCCCCAGGCTGTAAGCTATCATGGCATGAGAAGTTTGACAAAATGATGTTGTCATATGGTTTTGTGGTGAATGATGCGGATAAATGTATCTATAGTAAGCATGATAGTTCTGAATGTGTAATTCTCTGTTTGTATGTTGATGATATGCGTATTTTTGGATCTGACATATCTGTTGTGAAAGAAACAAAGAAGTTTCTTAGCTCTAACTTTGATATGAAGGATTTAGGAGAGGCTGATCTAATCTTGGGAATTAAGATCCTAAGAAAGGGAAATGAGTTGGCTTTAACCCAATCTCATTATATTGAGAAATTTCTCAAGAAGTATGGTCACTTTGATGACAATCCAGTACCTACTCCTTTAGACCATACTATCAAGTTAAAGAAGAACACATGTCGTACTCATGCGCAATTTGAGTATTCCAGTGTCATTGGAAGTCTTATGTATGCTATGCATTGTACAAGACCGGACATAGCACAAGCCGTGGGAGTGTTATGTCGTTTCTCAAGTAATCCAGGATATGAACACTGGAAAGCAGTTTCAAGAGTTATGGCTTACTTGAAAGGTACAATAAATTTTGGCTTGCATTACCAAGGCTATCCCGCTGCACTGGAAGGGTACAATGATGCTAACTGGAATGATGTAGAGGTCAAGTCCAAATCAACGTCTGTATGGATCTTTACATTAGGGGGTGTTGCTGTGTATTGGAGTTCCAAGAAGCAGACTTGTATTTCTGATTCAACAATGTTGTCAGAATTAATAGCCTTAACGGATGCATGTAAGGAGGCAGAATGGCTTAGGAACCTACTTATGGAAATTCCATTTTGGAAGAAGCCAACTCCGGCGGTCTTGATTAATTGTGATAATCAAGCTACCATCTATAATGTCTCAAATAAGACTTATAATGGAAAGTCAAGACATGCAAGTCTTAGACATCAAATGTTTAGGCAACTACTCAAGATGGGAGTGGTTACGGTTAACTTTATTGATTCAAAGAGGAATTTGGCAGACCCATTTACGAAAAGTCTACCAAGTTCGGTGGTTTCAATAAAAAGTAAAGAAATGGGACTAAGGTCTGTGAAAGAAGTTTGATCTCCTATAGAAGAAACCCAACCTATGTTTTGGAAAAGATAAACAAGGTTCAATGTGGTACCAACAAGTTATGGATGTAGATTATGGAGCACTAATATAAAACTTCCCATTTCTAATTAGTGCTGGGTTCTGCAAGAAAAATAGGATGGATGTAAATCCTTAATGAGTCTATGATTAGTAAAAGGTGTATCGTAGAAACACCTTCGAGACTTACCTATATGAGTATGGAAATTAGGATGTTTCCTAAGAGAAGAAGATCGTTCTCTAAAGAAGACTCATGAATCAAGGATATAAGCATATGGTCATTAACGTGCTTGGCTACAGAACACATGATTTATGAAATCAATATGTGTGGAGACTCCGGTTTTATCATAAGGGATACTTGGTTCAAGACTGGTTTCACCATAAAATCTCGATAAGGCTTTGAGTTTCTTACACTAAGTGAAGGTTCAAATCCAAAAGATACTTATCATTTATGTGTTGATTTCAACGATGATGCTTAGTCTCAATTGTGCTTGAACTACGATGGCTTGATCCCACTCGGGTACGTAGGCAGTCACTTCGGTGATGCATCCACTCTGATTTAAAAGTTTTTAACTTTGTTTTATGGTTTTTGAAAATAGGGGGAGAATGTTGGAATATTTTCAATTGCGCTATCTAAGGGGGGTCCTGGGGGGCGTAGCCCCCCAGGGAAGATTTTTTTGGTGTTACGTAACTGTTCTGACAGTTACGAACATATCCAGAATGTTCAAATCCAACAGACCATTAATGTCTAAAGATGAAGAGACTCATCGTTTTGTGCCTGTTGGTGAAAAGATGTCTTTTCCCAACAGATGCGAAAACCTCTATAAATAGCATCTCCCAAAACTTGTTTTAAACATATCGGAAAAAACTTTCTATGTTTTCTCTCTTTTCTAAAGCATCATCAGAACTTTTGTTTACATGTGTTCTTGATTGAATCAAGGGGTACATACCTTGAATTCAATTTCTGTTGTAGGGCTTTCATTGTATCCTGAAGGCATTATTTCACATACCTGTTGTAATCGCCAATTTATTGGGAGGGTAGAAATAATTGTCTAAAAGAAATCTTATGAGCCTTGAAAGTTTTTGAGTACAACAAACTCTTCCTGTTTTGTTTCATCTTCTATTGCAACCCGTTTTTTCCAACAATACGCACTCTCATATGACATACTCGCACAATACACACTCTCATATGACATACTCGCACAATATACACATTGACAGAACTCTATTCTATTACTCTTCCTCAATCTCAAGTGGGCCGTAAAGATGACTTTTTTTTAATAGTCAAAGAGAAGAAGAACTTAAGCGTTCCTGCGGAACTGTTTACAATTAAATTACCAGAAATACAGGTTAAATCGACGCGTAATAAATCGAACAACTTCCGAGATATGCTTGATTCCGTGTAAGATATCTTCTTTCCTTTTCTTCCTTCTTTTGCTAACTCATCCGCAACCTGATTCCCTATTCTTTTTGTGTGAGAAACTTCAAATTTAGAGAAAGCCTTGGCTATTTCCTTGAGTTCCTCCAGTAGATTCCTGCACTGCCAATCCATATTACTATTGCCACCCTTCATGTAATCCTTGATGTCTTGATTGTCTCCCTCCAGAATTATATTTTTCCGCCCTTTCCGAAGAGCCCACCTAGTCGCTTCCTTTGCTGCTAGACATTCCGCCATCAATACTGAAGTTGCCACTGTTGATACAGAATTAGCCGTCCCTAAGTTGCCCCTTGTAGTCTCTATCGCAGAAGCCCAATCCTACTGCCATCTCCCCTTCTTTGTATGACGCATCATAGTTAACTTTGATCATTTACATTGGTGGTGGAATCCATGGTTTCTTGTCCTTTGGTTGTGGTAGTCTGTCCTTGTACTTGTGAATCTTTGTAAACACCTTATTTAGAACCGTTATTTCGTTCTCTATTTTGTTGATCAAGTCTTGCACTGATAATATGTGTTCCAAGAAGACCGTGTCACACCTTGCTTTCCATATATTCCAAGTAACAATGCCACACACTGCCACCTAATCTATGGGATTTTTAAACCATATTTTAATCCAATCTAGAATATTTTGACCGTTTTCTATTCTGTAGGCCCTACTTAGCCCGAACCAAACCGCCGTAGCATACGAGAAATCCATCAACAGATGGTAGGCCGTCTCCCTAGCAGAATCACACATCGGATAGTTAACTGTCTCCAGATCTATTCTCGCCGTCAGGATATCTCTCACCGGAAGACAATCAGTGGAGCATCTCCAAAGGAAAAGCTTAATTTTAGGGGTAGTTTGGATACTCCAAATTTTGTTTAGCGGATTTGACACATTCATGGTAACATTTACTTTATCAAGATGATCGTACGCCGAGCTAGCTGAGCACTTTCCATTTTTGGTAAGGCTCCACCTATAGATGTCTTGACCATCCAACCTAGGTGTAACACACTTGATATAATGCATAGTTTCCTTATCAAATAATTTCACTAAGAGAGTGTTGTTCCAGTCCATGTTGTTAAAATCCCACAAGTGTCGTATCTGGCTTATACCCAGTTCTTCAATCCTCTTCGATTATGATTGGATTAAGCCATCCATCCCTGGTATCCACTTTACCTCCCGGATATTAGTTTCCGATGTCAATGGTAGATCCCAAATTCCTAATTGCTTAACGTTTTCCAGCCCTTTTCGAATTCCACCCCATGCTACGGATCCTTGTTTCTTTGTACCGCCTCTCAACGGACAGTTGTTGTTGAAATATATCGATTTGTATATTTTCACACATAGTGCCTCCGGTTCCGAAATCATTCTCCATGCCAGTTTGGTTTGCATAGCTTCATTTACCAATTTCAATTTCTTAAATCTTAATCCCTCATGTTTCTTATTTTTTGTCATAAAACCCCAGGCCTTGATGTAGCACCCCCTCTTCTCTTCTTTTTTCCCCCACCAGAAGTCCCTCTGAAGACTAGTTAGAGAGTTTAACGTTTTAATCGGTATCGGAAAGCATGTCATTTGGTAAATAGGCATGGATTCCATCGTGGATTTGACCAGGACCGACCTACCCGCCTGATTCAGAGTAACATTTTTCCAGCCCTTTAACCTTGCTTTGAACTTAGCTATCAGGTTCACAAAATTTATATGTATCGGCTTTTGGAAGAACGGTGGGGCCCACAGATAGTGTCTTTTAGGTTCATCTTTTTCATCCTAAGGGTTCTGGTAAGGGATCTACTGATTCTAGGAGCTAGGTTAGGGGTATGGAAGACTATAGATTTTTCAAGATTTATCAGTTGGCCAGAAAACTCTCTGAAATTCTTGAGGAAGTTCATAAGGTTCCTAGATTGTCTCATGTCCGCCTTAGTGAAGATCAAGATATCATCGGAAAACAAAAGATGGTTTATTGAAGGGCTGTTTCTTGCAATCTTAATTCCAGTTATCTGTTGTTTTTTTTACTTAGCATTCTGAAGCATTCGGGATAGGACTTCCATACAAATTAATAACATGTAGGGAGACAAGGGGTCTCCATGGCGTAGACCACGAGATGGGTAGAAGACTTTACCTGGAGTTCCATTCAAAAGGACCGAGATGGCTGTGGTACTAATACATTGGTAAATCAGATCGCACCTATGCTCCGAGAATCCCATTTTACTAAAGATTTTGATTAAGTATTCCCATTCAACCTTATCGAAAGCTTTTCTCATGTCCATTTTTAAACCCTGGTATCCCACCTTTCCTTTTTTCGTTTCCTCATAGCCTGAGTAATTTCATGTGCTATTAAGATATTATCTGCGATCTGTCTACCTGGAACGAACGCATCCTGGCTGGGGGATATTATTGTATTTAGATGAGGTTTCAGCCTGTTGGCCAAGATTTTGGAAATTATCTTGTACACTGTGTTACACAATCTTATGGGTCTGAAATCAGCTAGGGTGGTTGGATTTTATTTTTTTGGAATAAGAGTGAGGAATGTTTGATTAATCTCCTTTAGCAGGAAGCGAGTTTCGAAGAAGTTCTTGACTAGGCAAATAATTTCCGGTCCCACTATGTCCCAGCTTTTCTTAAAGAAGATAGCAGGGTAGCCATCAGGTCCAGGAGATTTATACGGTGGCATAGCAAAGATTACATCTTTTATTTCCTGGTCAGTTGGAGTAGCTACAAGTTTATTATTAATTTCCTCTGATACCCAACTGGGGATTAGCTCCAATATTTCTGTCTCCTTTTTCATTCTACTATTTCCCGACGAAGATGTTATTTCCTGGAAGTGAGTTTTTAAAATTTTCGCAACTTCAGCAAGCCTAGTTTTCCACTCTCTCGTGGCGTCCTTCAGCTTGGATATTTTGTTTCTTCTATATCGATTTGATGTTTTTAGGTGAAAGTAAGCCGTGTTTCTATCCCCTAATTTCAAATAATTATATCTAGATTTCTCCTTCCAAAATTGTTCCTCTATATTATTTCATTTATCTAATTCCATAACTAGTTTCTTCCAAAGATTCCTAGTAGAAGCATCATGATTCGAATTTTGGTAGCATTTATCTAGATCATCTTTCGTCTCTCTGATTCTTTTGGTAATATTACTAAAAACTCATTTGTTCCACTCTTTTAGCTCCATCTTTAGATTTTTAAGTTTAGAGACCACCCTATAACCCGGAGAACCTGGTATAAATCTTTCCCAGCATTTTTGGATCATGGCTAGACAAGATTCATCTTCAAACCACATCGCCGGAAATCTGAATGGCTTAAAGCCAGACATAGATTCCCGGTTTAGTCTCAAAAGAATAGGACTGTGATCGGACCCAATTGGCGGGAGATGAGTGAGGAAATAATCTGGGTAGGTGGTCATCTAGACCGCATTGGCTAGTGCTCTGTCTAATATTTGCTCTATATTCCCCTCGGTTCTTTGATTAGACCACGTGAACTAATTTGGTCCTTCAAATCCTAAGTCCATTAGTCCTGTTTCATTAGACAGATCCAAAACTTCCGTTACTTCAGAGTTTTGCCCTTCATTTCCTCCGATATTCTCCGACGGATGAACAATAACATTAAGATCTCCCAAAAGAACCCATGGCATAGTAATGGCCCGGCGAGCCACCTTTTTAATGAACTTCCAGGGCTCAATATTTAATCTATGATACATACTACCATAGAAGAAGGTGTACAACATCTCTTTTTTAGAACTCTCATCCATTATGATGGCATTTATCATATTCTTGTTGCTATGCACAATTTCCAGGGAAACATTCTCAGTTCAGCCCAGAGCTAGACCACCTGCACTACCAATCGGTGGGACTAACCACCAATTGTGCAACTGACATCTTCTAAACAAGGCTATGACAGAGCTATCCGTAGCCTTAGTTTCAGAGAGGAACACTATATCGATGGAGTTGGATAAAACCAAGTCTATAAGAGTGTCACGAGTAAGATTTTTCGCTATGCCTTGGCCATTCCAGGCCAAGGAAACAACCATTTCCTTAGATATTAGGTTTCGTAAGGTCCTACCAGTCGAGGGCCACCTCCTAAAAGTCGTTCTAGTAACCCCAGTAACAACCCTGAATCCCTTATAGGTCAAAAACTGGATCCACTCCGAGACCACGGTATTCCAATGTAAACAATTATCCCTATTGTCTGAGTTAGAAAAGTTTATAGGAACTCTGAGGATCTCACATTCAACCACTAACCCTATCCTACCAGCTAAGAAAGAAAGAATCTGGATGGTTTGATCTAATTTTCCCCTGTCCCTAGAGATAATTTCAGTTGAACTCCAGGAATATAAGAGGAAGAAGGGAATATGGCCCTAGACAAACTTAGAATAGAAGAGAAAGGGTTACAACACAATCACGAAACCAAAAAGAGTAGGACTTAGATTGAAAAGAGATTGAAACCTTGTAGAAGTGGTATAGGCGGCCAAGAGATTGATACGAGAGTCGAAAGAATCCGCACTAAGGAACAAGCTCAGTGAAGAGTTTATTTATAAACACAACCCTAAAAAAAGTACAAACAAAAGCTAGACAGCTTATGGAGGAGGTACTAGTAAGGAAACCAGCAGTACAAACAGAAGCTAGACAGTAGTTCCTCTTATTTAACTCCTTAGTACTAAAAACTAATCAAAAAACACTATGAGTAACAGTGCAGGCATATTGGCATATAATAGTCCATTTCTTGTGTAACTTCTCAAAAGGATGCTTGCAGTTGCTCACTAGAAGATTAACACAGACTCTAATAAAACATCTTCTACGCACCCGTTCCTTGCTGGTGTTGACAATCCAAACATAACACTTATGTCCAAAAACGTTAAGATTTTCATCCAATTTGTCTTCAGTCTTCACTTGAAATACCCTTGTAGATTTCCATTCTCCAATCCCAAACCCGTGTAGCTCTTTTACTACACACACATCAGAATAGATCTTGCTTAAACTATCAAAGTTACATGAGTAGATTGTCAGTTTTTCAAACCATTTTTTGTTCCCAGAAATTTTTATCTTTTTTTTTAAATTCGCTTGTTTGGAATCAATATTACTCAAAATAATTTTGACTAAGATCGCCGCTATTTCAATATCAAGGCTGATAGAAATAAAAAAGTAACTAGTGATAGAATAGAAACTGTAGGAAAATGGATAGATTTTTGGGAGTACCTGAGCATCAGAGACTTCTAGAATTGCAGTAGAGTCCGCGGTCCCTTCAAACTGAACATTTTCATGGGATTCACTTATCTTGGTGGGAGATTTCACCCGTGATTCCAAATTAGTATCGTTGTTTGTATTATGTTGGTAAATTTGGTAAGGCATGACCGCAGCAGGGAGGTGGTCTTGACGATGGGTTATTTCAATTTCTTGTTCCTTCTCAACAACTTGTTCTAGTTGAACAATCTTTCAAGGCTTTCGAATAGATTTTCTAGTTCTTCTTATAGTTGCCGCATTACAAATTTCCATGTTCTCATAAGTTACAATTAGCGGAGATACTTATTTGGATTTATTTGTTCCTCTCCATCTTCCTCTTGTAGTTTTCTCCGCCGGCAGTTTCTTACCATGGTTTCCAATAGACTCACTCTCTCCCGATTGCATCGTCTGTTATTTGTTTGTAATACCATCAGCAGTTGTTAACGGCCCTTCTCCAAATATTTGCCTCATAATTTGTTGTTGAGGTTGCATCTAATCCCATAAGATCATTGAAGTTTGCTTCCATTGGTATTTTAGGAACACTTGCATAAGAGGTTGTTTTCATCACCGGCGCTCCATGAAGAATCGGAGATGGTTGGATGATATTGAGAAGCGAGGAATTTAAATCTTGATTCTAAACATTTGCTTTCAGCGTCTCTGCACAGCTAATGGAAGTTGCGGTATTTGAAGTTTGCATTGGTGCTAAGTTGAGCTCCAGACCAGATGGATGGATAAAGCGGTTTATCGGATCCTGGTCAAAAAAAACCGGTCCAAAGTAGTTTGCTGGAATTGTTCCCGGTTCGGCAAACCCCGACGGAAAGGTTAAAGATTCAGACATCTGAGCTATCTCAGCAGAAGGATCAGAAAGATCATTATGAAGACTCGGAATTAGTGATTCAGATCGGTTCAGATTTTGAGCCTGTGATTGAAAGGATTGAGCAGATCCGTCGACTGCGCCACTGGTAGAACCCCACAAATATTGTCTCAGTGAAGCATAGTCATATCTAGGTCTTTTCTGGTAATGAGTTAGCTCGAAATGGCTAACGAAGCTTATAGGTCTTTGTCTGATACGGGAGTTGATGAGTGAGTTTTCATTAGGGTTTATATGGGGATGCTACTCTACTTCATCTTCTTCCTAGTTCAACTCCGCAACAGTCATGTAGAAGGTTTTGGTGATGATCAATCAATACAGTTATTACACACAAAGTCATTACAAATTACAGTTTGGGGAGTACTGCATTTAAAGCAATCAATATAGTTTACTACAAATATAATATCCGACATATGCACGTGTGGTACACATGTGAGTGACAACCTTTTCCAACCTGTTAACCTTCACCACATCAGTTCTTATCCTGCACTGCAACAACCTTCTATGTAACTCTGTCTTTGGACCCCCTCAAGCTCATGGGAAGAGAATCAACCTTGAGCTTGAACCTGAGAGTGATAAAGCGAGGATTATGCAATCCCTTTGTAAAGATGTCATCTAGTTGATCAAATGTATGAACATAGTAAACATCAAAATATTTGTACTGAACAAGCTCCCTAATAAAATGATAGTCTAGGTGAACATGCTTTATTTTTTAATGCATAACTGGATTTGAAGCTAGGAAGATAGAGCTAAAGTTTTTACAACAAAGTTTAGGAATACCAGAGATTGAGAAGTTCTAATCATTCAAAATATAGCAGATCCAAACCATTTCAGATGCACTGTGAGCTAAGGTTCTGTATTCAGCCTCAGCACTTCACCTGGCAACTTTAGTCTTCTTTTTAGAAGACCAAGAAACAATATTTGAGCCAAGAAACACACAATATCCTCCTGTTGATATTCGATCATCAATATTTCCATCCCAATCTGCATCTGAAAAGCCTAAAAAAATGAATCACCTTTGGTAAAATGATTCCAGTGTACCTTTGAGATAGCGCAAAATTCTTTTAGCAGCTTGAAGATGCTCAGTTCTAGGGTGTTGCATGAACTGACAAAACTGATTAACTGCAAATGATATATCTGGTCTTGTCCAAGTAATATATTTCAGAGCACCTACAAGACTTATGTACTCAGTTGTATTATCAAAAAGAATACAAGATTGAACACTGAGTTTGTGTGTGGGTGAAACATGAGTCTGACAAGGTTTAACACCATCCATGTCATACTTTTGAAGAAGATCAACTATATATTTGGTTTGTGTAAGATATAAAGAATCAGTTATTCTGAGAACCTCCAAACCAAGAAAGTAATGCATATCACCTAAATCCTTCAAAGGGAACTGAATCTGCAATTGAGTGATAACATGTTGAAGAAAGGAAGAATTTAAACCAGTAAGAAGAATATCATCAACATATACCAAAGCTACTTAAATTTGAGAATCTTATTTATGAAAAAATAAGGATGGATCAGCCACAGAAATAACAAAGTCCAGAGCTTTCAAGTCTAAGATGAGCTTGTCATACCAAACTCTTGGAGCTTGCTTAAGTCCATAGATAGATTTATGAAGTAAGCATACATGATCTGGTTTATATGGATCTACTATAGGAACGGAATATCACAGCAAATGATAACTTACGAGATTGTGGAGAGAAAATACATTTTGCGAGCAAAGAATATTTTGCGAGCAAGAAGGACATTTTGCTAGCAAAGGAAACCACGA
This sequence comes from Papaver bracteatum, assembly GCA_023529315.1. Taxonomy (NCBI): domain Eukaryota; kingdom Viridiplantae; phylum Streptophyta; class Magnoliopsida; order Ranunculales; family Papaveraceae; genus Papaver; species Papaver bracteatum. Next base: position 553,595 of record JAJJWX010003657.1, read on the forward strand.
AGGTTCGCAAGATAATCTTCAAATCCGAAATGGCGGGACAACACAACGGTCATCTATTGTAAAATCATATAAATAGCCATTTAGGCATGAGAGGAAGGGAGAGACACATTTTGAGAGAGGGGATGATTTTAGGAGGAGAGAGAAAATTTTAGAGAGGGATTTTATTTTCTTTATCATCTTCTTCCCCAAAAATTCTAGAGCTCCAAATATTCATTAATGGAGTCTCAATTGTAAAATCATGTAATCACATACAATCACTAGTGAAGCACCGTGGATGTAGATCACATTGATCGAACCACGTAAAAATCTTTGTGTCTCTTTATAATTTTAGTACCTTAATTCTTAGTTTCATATCAAATTAATTAGGTTTAGGAATCATTTTAATGGAATCTAATGAGGGTGTAGTTGTGAGATAATCCGCAACTACATAATTGGCGCTAGAAATAGGGAGAGAGTAATGGATTTATCCTTCCTGTAACTTGTTGATTCAAGAAAGTTCAAAGAAATTAGCAATTATTGGTGATGAAATTACAACAAATCTCGTCATTTGAAGAAGACAAAAAAGAGGAAGATGCATAATGCTCGTTCAAAAAAGAAAAGAAAAGAAAAGGAGACACAAAGAAACTTTTTTTACAGCATAGATTGAGAAGAAAAATCATTCCCCTAAAAACTCATCTATTACTTTCTTAAATTTTTAGATCTGGTTGTTTATAAACAAAATTTTGAAAACACTTTGTAAAAACTTTAATTGCTCTTTCGCAAAAATCTGATTTTATGTCCAAGATTTTGATTTAAAACGAATTTTGATTATAAATTTGTCTTCAATGAATCATGTTTTGCGAGCTTATTAGTTGAATTTCAACAATAGTTGGGATTGAGAATTTTAGTTGATTTGGAAATTTTTCTGTGAACAAAATTAAAGAAATTTTTGATGACAATTTCCATTCTCCACAAAATTATGCTTGAGCATGAACTTTTCAAGATTTCTCATTGAATCAATTTTTTGTTCGCGGCAATGTAAACTTGCGAAATAAGCACCTGGAACAACTCGTATTCTTGCAGAGAAGAACAACTTATAAAAGAAGATCAAACAAGACAATTAGCAGACAAAAGATAGCTCATCGTAAATCAACAACCAATTACGATGAAAATTCATCAGCAAACCATCCAAGTCATTCTAAAGATTTGAGATAAACCATGGAGAAGTCAACATTACAATTAGAACGGGAAGAGAAACAAAATAAGGAAAGACGTGATGATCAGTTCGCAACCTAATTCGCAATAGTTCGATTCCAAACCATCAACAGTATTACCAACAATGAAGAAATGCTTTTGAGGATCAGTAACACCTAGGGAAGATCAGTGAAAATATTGCTTGCAGAAATGTAGACCTCAGAACCAGTTGCGATTCAATCCAACAAACATGAGCCATTGTCTCCAGCTACACCTAGCATACATCCAAAAAATGAAACATTCAATATTGAGCTCCTCAAATTAATTCAAACTGCAACTCCGACTGTTCCCTTGTCCTAACAGTAACCTATACGAATGAGATGTTGGTAAAGTGAGTTGTGGGTAGAGTGAGCTTTGCGAACAAAATTAAGACATTTACTTTGCGAAGTTTCTTATACGAATGTTCGCAACAAATTGACGGAAAGAAGGAAAAGTAGTTACTTCGAACAGAAGATTACTATCTTGAACTTTGCCATTTATTTTCTTCCCTATTAAACAATACGTAACTATGAAAGAAATAACAGATGATTTTGAGCTCAAATACCATTAATTCATAAATTTCCAACCACCGTTAAGCTTCCATTACTGATCACCATGAACTGCCAAGCTCGATCATTGTCATTACCACGGCTAGTCACAGCAACATCAGTTAACACTGTAATTTTCTTTCACTATTAGAATAACAGAAACCACAGCAAGGACACCTGTATATATTTCCTTCGCAATGACGCCTTAGTTCACATCACTGAACCCAATTGGCAACAAGTTAGTTTGAGGCAGTCATTTTATTGCTAGAGATAAGTCATGGAAGATGAAGAGATGATAAGGCATAGACAAGCTGGGAGTATGTAAAATATCTGCGAGATAATGTTTCTACGAACACTTTTCTTCAACAACAACTATTATCCACTTTGTTCGCAATATTATCTAACGTGCTAACATGAAATGATAACTAACTTTTTTGACTCATGATTCCACTCAGGTTATAGGTCCGGAATTCACAATTTATGGACCAATGGGATTTGACATTGGAGCTCACTTTGGAAACTTGATTTTGGCATGCCCCTCTTGTGAAAAGTATGCCAAGATGGCAGTGTTGATCGATACCTAAAGATGGATGTTACACGGGAAGACACCAGAATTTATACTAAGAGGAAGCTTTGGTAGGAAGTAATTGGGTGCTGGGAGTTGACGTGTTTGGAGTTCTAAGAGAGATTAAACTCTAACAACCCACTGGACTGAATTTCTATCAACAGTATGGCATAAAAATAATACTTGAGCATATACAGGTAAGGCTAAACACGCAGAAGATGTAAGGGCAGAGGCCAAAACCACTCCATCGGCAAAAGCAGTTTCATTTCAGAAACAAAAGCATCAAAGGATAAGCGAAGGAAAAGAAAGGCAGCGTCCAAGCAAACAATGTCATAAATGAATATTCATACACGTGAAACTTACAGTTTCATTTCGTTTCTTAAGAACAATGTTATCAATGGTTCGCAAGTGAAGGTAGAAAAAGGATGAGTTTCTGCAGAAAGGATGAGTTCAATTGTTCGCAAGTGAACAATGTTAAAATGGGCAGTTTAATACTTTTTTAGTTGAAGGGAGGAAGAGTTTCTGAACTTGCTTTGCAAACAATCGCAGGGTGAATAATACGAACTAAAATGTTTTTGCGAAGTAAATGTGTGGTTGTGAGCAGAAAAATGACAGGTGCTGGATGTACATAAGCTTTGGGACTGAATTCAAGCCAGGGATTGGGGATGTAAAGTCAGTGAAGAAGCAAGAGTAATGGGAAAAGTTATTAAGCTGCAGAAAAGTTGCGAAGTATAATACTGCCTGCCAATATAATTTCTTTTTATGGGAAAATGAATATGTTCAACAAAGAGACCGTAAGATTACAAGGGAGAAAACAGAAACCAGCACTGATGGTCAGCTTAGAGGACTCACATTCGGGCTTTCATATTCGCATAATTTTTTGAAGTTTTAAGGTCGCAAGACCAACATTACTACTCTCTTACACTTCGCAAATGTTCGTTTACTTCGTAAAAGTCCGCAAAACAGCAGAATTCTATTTCGCAAGAATGGGTTAGAATAATTGGTATGTTGTGAGAACATGCAAGACGATGCTAGCTTCACAAGCAAATCATATACTTCGCAAAGGGAAACAACAAGCCGTAAAAAGGTAAGTACCATTTCCTTGAATACTTTATTTACTAAAGACAAAAGAATTTTGATTTAATTTACTAAAACCGATATACTCGCAAAAATTCTACAATTTCTAAGATTTCAAAATATTTCAAAGATTTTTTAGGTTGGTGAAAAATGACACAATCGCAAGATTCAAAATGACTTCATCGCAAAAATTTAAAGATCTCAAAAAAAAATTCAAAGACTTCAAAATTACAAAAAACAGAGAAAATTAAGTTCATATATTTCTATAGAACAATTTTGATTCATACTTCTCATACTTCTTATACTACAGATTTCATGAAAACATTCAACATTTTATATACATGAAAAATTTACGATGAATTTAAAAAAAAAAAAAAAAAAGGGCGAAAAAATACCGCCATTTACGATTAACTTGCGAATAAAAGACCGCAATCTGTGATCAGCCTCCAAAAAAGAAAGAGAGCCGAGAAAATTTTATACAGGCAAACCTTTGTGGCGTACACCTAGTTCGCGAAGCTATATTTCGTAAGAGGCAAAGTCCTAAAGTACGTCATTTAAGGGGGTACCTATAAACGTGGCTAAGGGTAACCGGAACACCACCAAGGGCCCTTAGTACATGGTAAAAATTTAGGGGTACAACCCAATAATGGGGTACCTATCCAGGTTAGACACCTTGGATTCTCACCTAATCTAGTGACATTACGCAATATAAAATGCGGTGTAAGAAGATTTAGGTTGGGCGACTAAGGCATACTGTCTTTCCCAAGAAGTGCAGAAAACGATCAAGGCGCCGAGGTACACGGTTGAGTCAAGAGTGCCGGGTGAGGTTGAACCACATCTTCCATTTTTGACAAGTCTTGGCAAATGATGCACTTGGCCCAAAGATACCCCATAGGGTGCAACCTCGTAACTATAAGCCCTATAGGCAAAAAGGATAAGAGTTTGCGATCAAAAGCTGGTTGTTGGCAGAACCGGATGGGAAGATCTAACCTTGTATGGTCGATGTACGCTTCCTTGAAGGGCAACCAGGGGGAAGATAAAGGGAAGCACCCTCCATTAGGAAACTGATACGTGTTATAAGACGCAAATGTCACGAGGCTTCTTGTTTGCGAAAACATAAAGGCTTGTCATATTTGTGCAACAAATGAAGTTCTGCGAGCCTTCTAAAAAAAAAAAAAAAAAAGAATAAAGAACTCGCAGAACATAACAAAGAAGTTATGATGAGATCAATGGGTCACTACATGAAAGTGTAGAGACGTCCTGCGATTTCATCGCAAGACGGCAATGTCATGGGGCTTTATGTTCGCAAGAATATTTAGGCCTGTCATATTTTCGCAACAATTCCTGAAGAGGCTAAAATACTATACAAAAAAGATAAGGCAAGATCAATGGGTTTTTGCATGAAAGTGTAAGAACGTCCTGCGATTTTGTCGCTACAAAAGAGGTGGAAAAATAGACCTTTACTTAGGAAGGCATGATAAGACCACATCAATTAATGAAATTCATTACAATCATTGAAGAAATTATACAAGAATATACATCATGAAGTTTTGAAGAGAAGACAACTTCGTCAAGATCATTGAAGAATTTTGAAGAGAATATATATCAAAGAAGACAATTCCATCAAGATCATTGAAGAATTTTGAAGACAATATATATCAAAGAAGACAATTCCATCAATATCATTGAAGAATTTTTACAAGAATATATATCATGAAGTCATAGCAAAAGAGGCGATTTCATTCGCGATCAAAGACGAATTTATATAAGAAAATACACAAATAAACTTACGAAGATAATTATATGAATAGAGGCAATTCAAAGATATATCAATTTTACCGCAGCAAAATGAGCTAAGTAACACAAACATTAGCTATGCATTATAATACATAAGTATTCACATCATACAAGCATCATACAAGCATCATATTTGCATCATACAAGCATTATACTCGCTTCATTCAAGCATCATATTTGCATCATAAATGCATTGCATAAACATTTCATGGCATAAGAATTGCATACGCATTTCATAACATAATCATTACATAAATATTATATTCGCACAAGTATTGTACAAAATTTTACAGGAAAATACCACGAAACTTCGCAGAAAAGTTCATAATTCGCAGGACTATTCAAAGTTCGTAACACTATATTCGCAACATTATATTCGCAACACTATGTTCGTAACACTATATTCGTAATAGTACATTCGCAACAGTATGATTCGCAACAGTATGTTCGCAATAGTATGATTGATATTCGCAAATGATATATTCAGACTATTCACAACACTATTGAAGTTGAAATGCGCAGAAAAACTCAGGAATTCTTAGAAATATTCAGAAGATAACAGGGTTACCACTTGAGGCAGAGGCAACATAACAATAGAGATGCAATTTAATTATTCAACATTTTCTCAAGAATTCTCTTTTGAAGATAAAGAACAGAGGCAACTATGGATACCCAAGAAAATATTTGATGTTCTTTATCTTCTCAGCAAGAATCCTCACCAAAAGTGGAAATATTTATCACTCTCTTAAGGATACTTCATACTTCTTATATATTTCGAGGATTAAGTACTTCTTATACTTCTTCAAGGATATTTTATATTTCTTATACTTCATACTTCTTCAAGATACTTCACATACTTCTTACTTCGCAAGATGATACTTCTAATTACTTCTTAAAAGCTTCAGAACTTCGCAAAAGAATAGAGGCAAGTATATACTTTTAGAGTTTGATATTCTTTCGCTCGTTCCTTCATCAACAAAGATCAAAGACTACTACAACGGATTTTTTCTTAAAGATCGCTCTTCAAGCAATATTCAAGAAAAAAGAGGCAAGATGTAGGAGCGGAATATCACAGCAAATGATAACTTACGATATTGTGGAGAGAAAATACATTTTTCGAGCAAGAAGGACATTTTGCGAGCAAAGGAAACCACGAAGGTTCGCAAGATAATCTTCAAATCCGAAATGGCGGGACAACACAACGTTCATCTATTGTAAAATCATATAAATAGCCATTTAGGCATGAGAGGAAGGGGAGAGACACATTTTGAGAGAGGGGATGATTTTAGGAGGAGAGAGAAAATTTTAGAGAGGGATTTTATTTTCTTTATCATCTTCTTCCCCAAAAATTCTAGAGCTCCAAATATTCATTAATGGAGTCTCAATTGTAAAATCATGTAATCACATACAATCACTAGTGAAGCACCGTGGATGTAGATCACATTGATCGAACCACGTAAAAATCTTTGTGTCTCTTTATAATTTTAGTACCTTAATTCTTAGTTTCATATCAAATTAATTAGGTTTAGGAATCATTTTAATGGAATCTAATGAGGGTGTAGTTGTGAGATAATCCGCAACTACATCTACAAACCCTGGAGGCTGAGTCATATAAACTTCTTCTTGCAAGTCTCCATGAAAAAAGGCATTTCTCACATCAAGCTGATGCATTTTCTAGTTAAACTGAACAACCACTGAAAGAATGATTCTGATAGTAGTAGGTTTAGCTACAGGACTAAAAGTCTCATCAAAGTCCAAACCTTGATATTGATGAAAACCCTTGGAAACTAATCTAGCTTTATGTTTGTCAGTGGTTCCATTTGGATTGTATTTAATTCTAAAGACCCACTTGCAACCAATAATATTTTGAGTATAATCAGGAGGAACTAATGTCCATGTACCTTCCTGTATTTGTGCATTATACTCAACAGCTGAAGAGATTCTCCATACTTTCTCTTTGTTAGCAACATTTATATTTTTAGGAACATGACACATCAAAGCTGTTGGCAGTGGATGCTTAGTAGCAAAATAAGACTTAGGAGTGTATATGCCATTTTTACCTCTAGTAGTCATACAATGATCATTTTTAACAAGAGGAAGAGAGATAGAAGGAGGAGCAGAAGTAGATGATGCAATAGGCATAGTATCTGGTAATGAAAAAGATAATGGCTCAGAAGGAAAAGATACTTTGGCAACAATATATGCATATGGAAAAGAAGTTTTCATTGAAAGAAACATGTTTGGAGATATATATATAGTCCCTCAGATTGGTTCTAAACACCTATAACCTTTATGATGTAAGCTATAACCAAGAAACACACATAATTTGTTTCTAGGTTCAAGCTTGTTGAATGTGTAAGGTTTTAACCTAGGAAAATAAGCACAACCAAAAACTTAAAAAAAATGATAGTCTGGTTGTTTGTGAAAAAGTATTTCATATGGAGTACTGAAATCAAGAGATCTAGTTGGAAGCCTATTGATTAAGTAATTTTTTATTTGAATGGCTTCAACCAAATACATATTTGGGGATACCAGATTAAAGAAGAAGGGTTCTAGTGACACCTAGAAGATATTTATGTTTAACTTCTGCAACTCCATTCTGTTCAGGAGTATGTGGATAGCTAATTTCATGAGAAAGACCTCTAGCTTGACAGTATTGAGCTAAAAAGGTTTTTAAAAATTCTCCTCCATTGTCAGTTCTAATTGTAATAACTGGCTTGGAAAGAAACTTCTCTATTCTAGTGACAAAAGATACAAATGCATTCTTAAAGTCATACTTGAAGATAGAGGAATAAACCAACAATACTTTGTATATTCATCAACAATATTTGCATAATACAAGCTTCCAGATATAGATTCTACATGACAAGGACCCCAAAGGTCCATGTGTAAAAATTCAAGGGGCTGAGTATCTATTGTAGTAGAAAGTTGAAATGGTAATTTTTGAGATCTACAAAGCTTACATTATGTACAACAAAAAGATTTATTAGATACATTTACTAAATTCAATGTTCTGCAAAGTTTTTGAAGAGTTTGAAATGATGGATGACTAAATATTCTATGGAAAAGAGCAATGTCACTTATTGTTGAAGAGTAGGCATGATGAGATGATTGAAAATTGATTGGATAGTGACCATTTTTATGTGTACATTGGAAGATAATCTTCCCAGAGGTCGGATCCTTCACAGAGAAACCATGAGAATCAAGAGTTAAAGAACAATTATTATCAGAAGTAAGGTTATGAGCAACTTGAGGAACAAAAATAATATCCTTTAAGCTAAAGGAATGATCATTGACAGTTATTCTAGAGTGTCATGTGTGTGTTGTAGGCATACTTTCTCCATTTAATGTATTAATGATTTCAGAACCACTATATAGTGTAGCTTCTTGAATCAAAGATGCATCAGCTATAATATGACTATTAGCTCCACTATATACTATCTATTCATCCTTATCAAATATATCTGCTGCAGCAAGCATTGCTGTGAGATTTGTTGGTGGTGCTCTTTCTTTGTAAGAGAAGTTCAATCTTTGGGGACAATTGGGAGCAAGATGAGAATCAGAGACACAAATTTGATAAGGTATTGTTTAACCAGTCGCATTTTCTCTTCCATAAGCAGGTCTTTGAAAAATTGCAGGATTTGGATATCTTCCCCCAGTTGAGAATCTTCCACCACCAGAATATCTTCCTCTTAAATGACCTCTACTGGATGAACCCACTAAAATATCCTCTAAAGTTGTTATTTTCTAGAAAAGACTTAGCATCCATATCATGTTTAGTATTCTTGAGTCTTTCACTAACAACAGATTATCATCCACTAAGAAGATTATTATGCAACTCAATATTAGTTATAGGAGGATTTCTATGCCTCATGTAAGTAGCAAATGGAATGTAGTCTGAATTCAAAGCTTTAAGTATAATGACAACTAATTGTCGGTCAGACACAACTTCTCCAGCAGCAGCTAATTGATTAGATAACAATTTGATTTCATTAATAAGCATAAGAATTGATTTTTCACCTTGAGTAAGTGAAAGTGGCTTCGTATGCAGATGAGTAGAATGTGTATAAGAAGATCTTGCAAAACGATCTTCAATACTCTTCCAAAGTTGATGAGATGTAGTAACACTCGAAAAGTATGCAATAACCGAATCAGAAATTGTGGAATTTATCCACATAATAATTATAGAATCTCCTTCTATCCAGTCTGTACAACTCTGATTCTCAATTCCATTGGCTTCATTTTTTAGAGAAGTATATTGTGCTGGACAAGGATATGTTCCATTAAGAAATTTCTGCAATTTATAGCGTTGAATAACATGATTCATCAAATTTCTCCAGGTGTACTAATTATCCTCTTTTAGTTTGATATGAACAAAGGTATTGATTTGATTTAGAGGAACCTTTGAAAAACAAGAATCAATTGGATTTTCCATTGATGAAGAAGATCTAAACTCTTGAATCATAAAACAGATCTAAGATTCAAAATAGAGAAGAAAACAACAAGAATTAAAAATTTGTTGAATCTGAAGAAACAAAGTTCACACCGTAGTAATTGAGAGTAAAAAAAATGATTGAAATAATGGCCGACTCTGAGAAAGAAATCAAGCAACGCAATGGAGATGAAAAACTGAACAAAATCACCAAACAACACAAGAATTCTTTGATGAATCAAGCAATACATAGATGACTCAACAACAGATTGAAGTTTTTGCTGAGAATAATAGGATCGACGAAAGATTAAAAACAAGAAATAAATATAACCCTAACCTCTCTAATACAATATCAATATTGTGTTTTTTGATGATCAATCAATACAGTTATTACATATAAAGTCATTGCAAATTATAGTTTGGGGAGTACTATATTTAAAGCATTCAATACAGTTTACTACAAATATTATGACCGGTATATGCGCATGTGGTACACATATGATTGAAAGCCTTTGCCAGCATGTTAACCTTCACCACATCAGTTCTTATATTGTACTGCAACAGCCTTCTCTGTAACTAGGAGTTACATAAGGAGTTAGAGAGAAGGATGTTGCAGTGCAGGATAAGAATTAATGTGGTGAAGGTTAACAGGTTGGCAAAGGCTGTCACTCACATGTGTACCACATGTGCATATGTCGGTCATAATATCTGTACAGAAGGAGTTACAGAGAAGGCTGTTGAAGTACATGATAAGAACTGATGTGGTGAAGGTTAACAGGATAGCAAAGGATGTCACTCACATGTGTACCACACGTGCATATGTCGGTCATAATATCTGTAAATACAGCAGTCAATGATTATGATGTTTTAATGTTTATGATGTTTTAATGTTTTGTTATGATATCCAAATCTTTGCAAATCTAAGCTTATGTTAATCATTCTCTAACTTTTCAAGGCTTTCTCCTTTATTCATTTTCATTTCCATTTGGTTTTATATTACTCATGAGTAACTAATCGTTTCTTGTTTTTTCCATGATATGTTTGCAGTATGTGTTTGCTCTAATGGCGTTTGCCTTTTTTACGTTGTGATATATGCGCTTGCAAAGTTTGTAGATAATCGTTTGAAGACTTGTGCTACTTTCAAAGGTAGATGGTGTTCAAGACTCATAAATCAGCCATTAAAGTTTGCCCGCCTATCACTCATTTCAAATTTCAAAAACCCAAGAATTAATCTTGTCCAGAAAATCAGCTGTTTCATTATCTTAGGATGGTTGTTAGCTAGCAATGCTTATCAAATTAAACCATATCCCATATCGGCAAACTTAACTAGCAATAGCCAAATTTTAGGTAACAATATTTTGAAACCTAATCTTTTTAAGTATAACCCTAATACCTTTGGAGTTTACTACCTTCCCTTTGTCAATAGTTATCTCACAAACCCTAAAATTCATTTAGTGATAACAATGGAATCAGAAGGCGATACACAGGTTGGTAACTTAGTTAAAAACTTCAAGCAAGCTACTCTTGAACTGGGAGGTACTTCTGAAGCTATCACCTTTGCTTCTGACACAACTGAAACTTCTGAAGAAGAAAAGGAAAAGTGGGAAGCTTGTGCCATTGTAAAAGTTATTATTAAAGGGAGGATGAACTATGAAATGGTTGAAAAGTTTATTTAGTTCACATCAATAGTGGAAAATGGAAGTTAAACCAGTGTCGGGACAAGAAGTAATATCATTAAAAACGACTGTGTCCATCGGTTGAAATCTAAAAGTGGTTTTTTCCAAAACGACTGTGTTTGGAAAAGGTTGAATTCTTTAAAAAAAAAAAAACTAATGTTTTCAACAGTATGTCTATAAATACGGATAATACTGATGGACACAGTAGTTTTTATCGATGATATTCCAAAAAAAAGATTAATATTGATTCAGCTGAATCCTAAGCTGATTCAACTTACCAAAGCTAATTCAATTGAATCAAAAACTAAAAGCAGAACTACAATTGAATAAATAATGACTTCAATCCTGAATTTGACAAATTAAATTCATAATGACTTTAAAACTCAATTTTGGATTGAAAAGTAGATTCAATTTACAATTTCAACTAAATAGTGTTCCAAGTTTGAAAAACTTCTAATACTAAGTTGGAAATCCTTAACCTGTGTTCCTATTACAAGATTTACAACCATAAAGTTTCAACACATGAAGGTAAGACTTCACCATCTATGACTTTATTTTCTGATACACTAAGGTCAAATCAGGTCCATGAATCCAACCCTAAGATGCAAACAAAACCCAAGATTATAAAAATTAACACAATTAAAAAAAGAGGAAATGAGAAAAAGAATCCACTAAAGCGAGTGATAGATCTTCCTTGTAGAAAAATCTCTGAAAGAAAAGTAAAAAACGAAAGAGAAGTCACTTTAGAGTAAAGAGTTACATTGTAAAACCTAGCACAGTTTAAGCAATTCACGAGAGCTAAAACCTACAGAACAAAGAATTGAAGGATACCACACTACAATCAAGGTAAGGGTAAATGACCAAGCTTACCTTGTTAATATTGTAAAGATCATCCACCATTTCTGCGGATTTTGGCACCACACCAGGTAACTAATATAAGGATCCAAATAAACCAGTAAACAATGAGGATGATTACCATTTGGGTGATACAGACAAATATCACAAACATGAATAAGATAAACTACATAGTTAACCATAAAAATGAAATGAAAAGTGAGGGGATCATGATCACTATGATCAAACAATATTACTCGTACAGAATTGTGATAAGTAGCTAAGTAGATCGCATTACAAAAACAAAAATAAAAATGATTCTTCAATGTCAAGATCAACAACCACACGATTCTCTAAAGAAGAAGAAAAACCCAAAATAATAACATTTGATGCTAACAAAAGGAAACTAAAAACTTAAGATTAGTATCAATAAGAATTAGTTCACAAAAAACGTAGTAGTCTAGAATTCTATAGGAAGTAAGTGTTCTAGATCGGTCCCGTGTCAAGTAAATCTTATAATGTGAACTGTTGTAAGGTCGTTCAATTGGTTTCATATTAATAATGTCCTAAAAGGTTGGTAATTGTATTAGCTTAAACTTTTCTGGAGTATTCTAAGAAGTGCGCTGGTCGGTTGAGCAAGCCTATAAAAAGGCAAGTCCTGACACAATTATAATACAAGCAAGAAGTTAATAATAAGATTTCATAGTTTAAGAGTTAGTCTTGCTTCACACTGTATTGAGACTTTTGGATCTTTATACGAGCAGCGCTAAGATGACATTATGCTCATACAACTCCAAAGTGTTATAGTGATTTTAGTTTCTATATAAAATTCCAACAAGGAAAACTACAAGGAATAGGGTAGATGGGGTCATTCATAAGGCATGCCAAAGAGATAATATTTTAAGGCTTCAAACTCACGAGGGTGATTAAAAATGAACAATCATGCAGTGCACAGGTGAACCAAAAATTCACATGAATCCATAAATGATTAAGTAGTAAGAGTACTATGATTTACCCCTTTGGATTCCACTGAGTACCTTATGATCCTTCTTATAATTCTTAACTGGTAAGGAAACCATCTTAGCAGCACCAAAACCAATATTGAATAACGATCAAATAGGAGGAATGCCTTTCAAAGGCTTAGGGATCTACAGAAGTAACACATGATTCATTAATATCAGTGGAGAAAACAACTACAATATATGACTCATGAACTATTTAATTTGAAACATGATTATGTGAAATATCTTCTAACCATAAATCCCAACAACATGTACACGTTTGAGCTCTAGATCAACCGTTGTATCAGAATTTGACAAGAAAATACATGAAAGATTTTTTTGAAATTTATATCAAGTAATTACGCACAACAATAATCTAAAAACAAGATGCGACTATGAGGAAACCTTTGGAGTCTTAGGTTTCAAATAACAGAGTGCAATTGTCAGCATTTGTTTCCAATATGCATAAGTAAAATAATTTCAATATCAACAGTATCCTCTCACACAACAACATGGCTAACAATAAATAATCACCCAGGGTGACATTTCCAATTAACCAAACAAAATTAGATGGCTTTGCTGCTTTGAATCATATCACTGCGCATCTCTGCAAAGAATAATTTTATTTATAAGCTAAAGGAGCTGCGAACATTACAAGCTTATTCTTATCAGGTACACTAACCTTTTAGGTAGCCCCATCGTAGCGAATTTGCACGTTGGCATGGACCTTGATGAAAACATACAACACAAACCAACTTTAAGAAGAATCCCTAATATTAGACCACCCCCCCCCCCCCCACCACCAAATCAAGCTAGCAAATTGATATAGGATGGAAAAGGTGTTAGAGCATTGCTCGGTCAAACTCGCATGCGTTTCTATCTTAAGCATGTTTGTCAATGTTAGTGATCAAAACTATAAGTCTTGATTTCTAGTCTACTATATCTAAGGTCTTGGACTAGGATAGAAAGTTAGTTGAGCTCAAGAGCTCCATGGAAATCACCATACAAAACGGAGGACTACTCAAGGAACTGGTGGATCTTCATCGACTAAAATGTATGTGGAGACTTGAAATTATCTATCACTCAAAAGTATATTTATCTCCTATCTTGAGACAAAAGTCATTTTCCTATATAGACTAAGATTATACACATGTGGTATTTCGAGCCGAGTATACCTCGCCTATCTATTTCTCGAAATATGTGTTGGTAAAGCTTTCGCTTTAGCCAAGTTCATCTTTACCTAGTGACGAAAGTCATGTTAAGTTTCAATCACTTTGAAAATTGCTCTGACGAAAAATGGTTTGTGGATAACAACTATATAGCATCCTCTGAGAATGTTTCAATGATTGAAATGAGAGTTTAGATAATATAACCAATGAAGGATATAAGCATTGTTGTAGAAACACATATGTATATAAGTCCTTATTTCTTGAACCAAAATTTGCGAACTTTGTTGATCAAGAGAACCGGAGAAGTACGTGAGCTTCAATCCGTGAACCCAGTCCACAAACTGGCAAAGTTCTCAAACCCGAGAATTTCTGTTGGAGTTTGTGAACTCCATCCGGGAACTTAAGTCCGTGAACTTGAGTAGGTTATTTCTAAAAACTATGTTTGTGAACTCATCTCTATAAACTAAGGAATGCTATTGAAAAGCGTGGCTATATAGTTCATGAACCGATTAGAGTGATTCAAATCGTTTTTTCTTCAATTATGTCTTGTGTAGTACATAAAGATCTAAGCAATTGAACAACTCTCTAACTAGTTCATTTGAGTCATTTGAACTAGTTATGGTGAAGAAGACTATGGTTGATATGAAAGTTATAATATGGCAAACCATTTGGTTAACTATTGTTGAACCAACTAATTTACAAGTTTGGGTACGGTTTTCACAAGCCTACAAACATGAATTTCATGTGTGTATAACAATCTATGTTGTCGATCTAACGGTTGATAAATATTAGCTTGAATCTAATCAGTTTTCATCTAACGGTGAATATTGAATATTTTGTTACCAAGATAACATTGATTGCAACCCCTGATTTGAAAGACTATATAAGGGAAAACTCTAGAAACTTGGAAACCTTATCCCCATACCTTATGTGTGATACTAGTTTCATAGCTAGAGTCGATTCTCCTTTAACCTTTGGTTTCTTCTTCTAAACCAGGCTAACGACTTAAAGACTTCATTGGTATTGTGAAACCAGAGTGATACTATTTTTATCGTAGTTGTGTGATCTGATCTTGCTGTTTCCATCATCCGATTACAATTATAATAATTTGCTTGAGATTTATATCTCTGAAAGGTAAGATATAAAAGTAGTCAAAAACATCTTCGTCTCATCGTTTGTGATTCCACAATATCTTTTTTCGCTGCGTCGATTAAGACTATTGTGAGGTGATTGATAAAGATGAGATGTTCTTCGAGAATATAAGTCTGGTTTTATCAATTGGTTCCTGTTCAACTTGATTTATCAAAAGATGGAACAAAACTCGTAGGTATATTCGTGGGAGACGAATTTATCTATTACCATAGAATTTTCTGTGTGATACAGATTGGTTTATTAAAGTCTTCGACTTTTGGTCATAGCAACTCTTAGTTTTGGGTGAGATCATCTAAGGGAATCAAATACGTAGTATCCTGCTAGGATCAGAGCCGTAGGAGCATAACTGCACCTTGGATCAGTGTGAGATTGATTGGGGTTCAACAACAGTCCAGACCGAAGTTAGATTGGAGTAGGCTAGTGTTTGTAGAGGCTTAATACAGTGTGTGTTTATTCTGGACTAGGTCCCGGGGTTTTTCTGCATTTGCAGTTTCCTCGTTAACGAAATTTTGGTGTCTGTGTTATTTCATTTTCCGCATTATATTGTTTATCTTTATAATTGAAATAATACAAGTTGTACGTTAATCAATCATAGTTGTTAAATCTGACCTTGTTTGTTGGATAAAACTTGATTGATCTTAAACAATTTATTTTGTTATTTTCACAGTGTCCACCACTGTGTTGAAATATTCCTTTAGTGATTGTTGCTTAAAGAGGTTTATACACGGTGGATATTGAATACGTTTTGATCAAAACAAAAGACTTTGTTTCAAGAGATTCATACTAAAATCAAGTTTACGGACTTTTTTATGTTTAACTTTGACTGTGTTGAAATAGAGATATTAAACTCTTTGATATAATTTACTCTAGATTGAGTCTGACTGTCTAGTTGATTCTCTAGAAAGTGTATTGGAGTAAGTCCTCTCATATTTCCAAACGAATTGTTGGGTGTGGTTTTTAGACCCCCTCTTTTTCACATTTAAGTTTAAGTTCTTTTTCTTTTTCTTTCGTAAGTCATAATGATAATCAAGTTGCAGACAACGTTGCAAAGTCTGTGAGAGAAACAACTACGTCTGTTAATCACGTTGATAATTTTCTTGAACACCTGTGTAGCCTGATAGCAAAGGATTTACACAATCCCTTTACTTAATTAATAAAATTTCTTTTATCAAAATAAATAAATTAGATAGGGTTCAAATCAGAAACCGATGGCCGGAAAGGCTTGGGTAGTGAATTCGGTATTGTCTTAGGGGACATATAGACTTTATATTTTTTTTTGAAAATCGAAATATATTACCGAAAATAGAAAGCAATTGATTTAGTCTCATTAGGATCGAGCTCAGATAGAGTTGTCCTTTTGATGGCGGAATATGTAAGATTAGCCTCCTCTTGAATTGATACAGGGTTTGTACTTAGATTACAAGATTCATAAGCTTTTACAATGTCAAAAGCTATTGTTGGAATTAAAAATAAGGGAGTTTGGTCTAACCAAGAATTTGCAGTTGTACATTTCCTTTCTTTTATAGCCAACTGGTCCGCCACTTTGTTTGCTCTTCTGTTTACATACTGGAAATCCAAAAAAGAGGCCATTAGATAAATAAAGCAACAAATAGTCCATGACTAGGATCTTGCATTGTCTGGGTTGCCGCATCTTTGGAGTGCAACAGACACTCAAAACTTCAGTTTTTGTAGCAAAAATGAAGGAAAATACTTAACAAGAAATGGTTGAATTTCATTACTTTGTGAATGATTTCTCTATTTACTAGATAAATAAATCTAAAAGCATGCAAGATAAAAATCGTTGGAAATAGCTAAGTGTAATCATAATTTTTGCTATATCAAACCCTATAGTTATCCTTCAAAATAAGAATAAATCCTTTCAATAATTTTCCTAGTATTTAAAATCTTTGAAGAATTCTTTATCATCTCCAAACTCTTTATCAACAACCAACATAGGAACATACGGTTCATGATTGAAGGTGTTAGTTCCAGCAAACTTGGTAGGTTGTTGAATAACAAGAGCTTCTTGTGGTTTAAGAGATTTCAGTTGAATCTTCTTCAGTCCTCGCACCTCCTTCTTGGTTTTCTTAAGTTCATCAAGAAGATTTTCAAACCTTTTCTGATTGTAGTAATGCGCTCTAAGTTTCTTCTGATTCTTCATTTTCCTCTTAAGAGAAGAGGCGAAAGGAAAAAACATCTCTTCTTCCTTTTTGGTAGGATAAGAATCAACAACCATTGGAGCATAGGTTTCACGAGAAGTTGTTGTGCTTGGATCCTCCATGAATCATAAGAATTAGATTTGTGAAACACAAATATGTATGGCTCAACAGGCAAAGCTTCTTGTGAAAGAGATATGAGTCTTGAAGTAGAAGATATTTACAATGCAAGATTTCTGAACCATAAGAGTTCATGCAATGGAAAACCTAAAACCTAAAATGGATAAAAATCTCTTTTTTTTTTTTATCTTCTATAGGTTTCATGAATCAAAAATTTCAATACCATTACTTGGACATAGATTAAGATGCATAGTCACAAGATGGAGATCCAAGCAATAATATTCAATTGTGATCTAAAGCCCTGATGTGATCAGTTCTTATCTATTTTAAGGGAACATGAGATAAGATGCACATTTCAACACAATTAGATTGTGTTGAGCGTTAGATTGCTCACCACTAGATTCCTGCATGGAATAATACCTACAAAACTTTTAGTCTGGACTCTTCTCTTTAATTGAGATTTTCCTTTTTCCTTAGAATCTATCAATCTTTTAGAAGAAGAACAATTAACTTTAAGTACCTCAGGATTGGACTTTTGAACAATTTTAAGCACGTTTGCAGAACGACTAGCCTTCCCTTGCAGTTTATTGACATACCTTAGTTTATGTTTGTACTTGAAACATTATGAGAGTCTGTGACCTTCACTGGAACAATAAGGACATGTCGGTTTGGAGTTTGATTCAGGAACAACATTAACATCTAGACACATGGTACGTGAAACACTAAGAATTTTCTTTAGTATACGAAAAATCCATTACATCCTCCAATGATTTTGATGAAGAGTCATAAATTAAATTATCAAGATTGATATGAGTATTGCTACAATTATCGAAATTGAAAATTTTTCCCAAGAGTGCTACACTCGAACCATCTTCCTCTTCGGAATCATAATTATCAGATGTTTCATCAAGTGTTGCAGCAAGACTCTTGTTACCAGTGTATTCTTTCGATTTGGACACTCATTGGAAAAGTGGTCGAATCCTTTACACTTGAAGCACTGTGGCATATCCTCATCGCCAGTATCGTTAGAATCTCTGTTTTTGACAGAATACAATTATGTGGCTTAGCTGATGTTGAAGGGGTTTTTTTTCTGGAATTTTTTTTAATTTTCTTCTTAAGAAGTTCTCTAAATTGTCTTGTGATCAATGATACTGAGTTATCAAGTTCCTGATCTGAAAAATCAGGATCAACAAGATTATTTCCAGAATTGTCAATACTTTTATTTTTAAGAGGTTTAGTGTTTTTCAGTGCCTTGAACGCAATATCCTTTCCTTCTTTAGATTACAGTTCATTATCAAAGATCTTAATCTTTCCAACAAGAGTATTCCTGGAAATAATATCAAAGTTCTACGAGTACCGTTGGTGGGAAACTAGATAATTGCATCATTATTTTAGTTTTATTTTATTGATTTGATTGACTAATGGTTGTTGTAAGTTTGATTGCACCTAGTTTGATTATTATTGTGAGCCTTCTCTTCTGACACAAGGGTCACTCAAACTAGATCAAAGTATCGACGAGATCTTTAGAACCATTTTAGGATATAAAGACATCTTGTGATAATCCATTGTTAACAGACTCCGTTCTGTGCGTGATTGATCACAAGAGGATTTAAGTTGTGTTGTGCAGGTATTGAAGGTAATATAAGTTTTGAAGACGAAGAAGAATTCTTTTTAGTTTTAGTATCCTGTGGATTTAGTGCACAAACCTTTATCGGCTATGATCTAACTAGAATCATGTTTATCTTGATAGACTTGATTGACTAGTTGCGTGAGATCGGTATCACCTTATAGTTTCTCTTTGAGATCTATATTGATTGATTGCAAATCTAGAGTTTGATTTTTTTGGGAATCGAAGTTTAGGTTGATCTAACCAGACAAAGGAGTTTATTAGTTTAAACGGAAGAGCCTTTGTCAACAACTCATATATCTTTATAGAAAAGTTGATTAGAGTGGTTACCAAACAAATTCTTCCTTTGTTGTTTGGAATACGATCCAAAGGACTTGATAATCATGTGCGTGACTTTCGAAGTCGAAGGCGCATGGATACTGAGAAACTAAATAGCTAGGGGTAGTCTACTTGGTTTTGACTATACGAAGTTAGTATTATATTTTGTATAACGACTTAATTCTGAGAGTATTCAAAACTGTACTAGGTCCCGGGGTTTTTCTGCATTTGCGGTTTCCTCGTCAACAAAATCTTGCTGTGTCATTTACTTTATTATTCCATATTATAATTTTTTTATTATAATTAAAGTAAATTGCACTTGTACGTTAATCCGTATCACTTGATATTGATCCTATAGAGTTTCGGTTTAATACCGTACCTATTATCAAGTGAAAACTTCGTTATCGTATTGTCTCGATCTTGAATTCGTAGTCAATCACACAAGTGATATTGTTGTTGTATTGTCTCGATCTCGTATCCATAGACTATCACACGATATGTGTACTGAAGTTATTGTATTGTCTCGACTCTGTCCATAGACAATCACACTTGGTAAAGGACTTATAGATTGATAAATAAAATATTATGGTGTATTTGGGTACCCTCGTCTTTTCACAAGCATCAATCGGTGCAAATTTTCCATTACTTCATGTAATTCGGTTTCCTTCGTTTTTCATAATTGAAAGTTTGTAGACTTAGAAGATAGACTTGCTAAGGAAGTTAGAGCTAAGAAGATCATGTTCTTCTCTGCGGAGAACTTTCCAAAAGTTTAAAAGTTGATGTTTTTATAAAGGGTTGATCTCCAATTAGACCCATGATCCAAAATGTAAACTTCCTTTTATAAATCAATAAAAGTTTTCTTATCAAAAGGAAAAAAAAGGTCATACCACGTGGAGGTCTTATTAAGACCTTCTTTTAGTGTATCATTACTAAAAGAAAAGGAAAAAAAAAAGGTTAAAATTTTTACCTCAAGTTCATCTTCAATCTTGAAGGTCTTATCTAAGAGCAAGTGTAATGGGATTAGTCTAATTTTATGTTTTACGTATTCACATGGACGGGCAAACTTAATTTCTCACAGTGGTCAATAGACAAATTTAACTAGGAGACCAGCTTTATATTATATATAAAAAATACTTCTTTTAACTAGTGGTCACCATTTTTATATTAAAAAAATATTTTTATAAGATTAAGTGGGACTCGTTTATTCAAAAAGAGGGAGGATCCACTCCCCTCATAAACGATAGCGGATTTTAACTAATATATTTGCAATATGTTCTTCCTATATAGATCTACGTTCCTATAAAAAAGGAGCACATTCTGAAACATATGACACCAACATCTGCAACTTTGAATATTAGTAGTGGAAAATTAACCGATTTTCAACCGTTAAAATTAAGATCAACATATTGCAAGGTTTGGTATTTCAGAATGTACTCATTTTTGATAGGTTTGTAGAGATTTGCAAGAGTAACATATTCCCATAATTTTATCTTCAAATCCGCTACTATTTTGGATTTTTAGGAAACAATACGTCCAAAATGTGAGATAGTGTGAAAATAGAAGTGTGAATTCCTCCCTCCTTGAAATATATATATATATATATAACTTTATGTTTTTTGTTTTGTTTTAGGAATAGCGTCGACAATCTCAACTTGCGATGGTCGTCCCAGATTGATGTGCTCAGCCCTGGTTGAGCCGACCGTCTCAAACTAAGACTCGATGGGCAAACCTTCGAATTTGAGGGTTTTTCATCAATTTTACTTATTTGTCCGTCCCATGGTAGGAAACAAATGATGATATGGAGTTACCCTAACAAATTTTTTTAAGTTTAGAAACAAATGATGATATGGACTTAAGACCCGAAGCCATAGAGAAAGTCTAATCAAGATTCTCTTTTACCCCTACTTAGGCTAGGTTTGGTAATGCTTTTATTTTCCTAAAAGCACTTTAAAAATTTATATAAGTTAATAATTTTTGAAACTAGTGTTTGGTAAAAAAACTAAAGCGCTTTTTATCAAAAGCACTTACCGAATTCCTCAACTTTAAAAAGCTGGGGAGGAGGAGCTTTTAAAAGTTACAAAAGCATAAACTGTGGTCCCACCTAAGTTTAATGTTTGATTTATCATTTTTATCCCTACTTTATTTTATAAATGACAAAAATTACCCTCAAATTTATATACAATAAAAAAAAATCTTATATTTTATTCTCTAAATATTATTATTTTTATTTTTAAACTATTTTATATGCCATTTCTTTTAAATTGTCGCTAATAAAAAAATAATTAATTTTAGTTTGATTTTTTGTTTGAAAATTATATATATATATATATTAAAAAATGGTTAAGTAAAGTAATTGTTTAAAAAAAATCATAATAAAAGTGACCATTAGCACATTTAATATTGTATATATTTATATTTAATAATAAAAAATTTAATTATTTTTAAGCCTAATAAAATTAAGTAAAATTATTTTCAGAGATATGTCTGTTTTTGTTATTTGCTACAATAACAATGGTTGAATTTAATATTTTACCAAACACACTTTGATAGCTTTTTTTTAATCAGCTTTAATTTTAATTAATTTTTTACCAAACTTCTAATTATTTTTTTCTCACAGCACAGTACAACAACGCACAATAGAAAAATATTTTTACAAAAGCCGCAACAATACCAAATTAAGCCTTAACCATTTCATCATTTTCTATTACCTCCACCTTTGCATTGTAGATTAGAATTTGGTGAAAAAGGTCTTAAATCTTAGGGGTCACGTAGTTTAGGACATTGTCCAGTTGCATTTGAGATGCTCTAATAGTCTATGACTTGGAGGAGCACAATGCAACTAAACAACAGATTCCTTCAAATGATGTTATGGTGATATAAAAAGAACGCGCAATTGGGGGTACCCAATCTAATTGGGCGATATAGCTACATGACAAAAACGGTGTCCCAATAGCAATTTTGGGTGACCCCCTATATTTTTTTTAATTCCTAATCTAGCCCTCACTAATCCTGATTAGTGATTAATAATAATTAGTAAAATGTTAAGATTTTTGATAAATGATTAGTGTGTATTATTATTTGTGTTAGGGTGAGTGAGGTCAGAGTAGAAGGAGGGAAAGAAAATTTGAGAGTGAAATAATTTAGGTGAAAATGGAGGATGATTGTGAAGAGAGAATTGCTGCTGCTAATTCTTTAGCTCAACTACAACAAGGAAAGTATCTTGAATCTTCACAATTGCAAGTTTTTGTGGAACCAACAACATTGAATGATGATTTTTACGACCAAGGAGAGTTTTTTGAAGAATCTACACAAGAAAGTATACTTGCCCACCATACAAGCATCCCTAACACACTGGTAAAGCTGCTGATAGGTTGAAAATTTGATTTATTTCTTTGAACCCGCCATTGTTTCAACTAAAAAACCTTTGTACTGGCAGAGTATTCGTATGAATACAATGCCGGCACACTAAAAACCGGCATGGTATTCATGAATCGTCTATGCCGGCATTCAATATCCCCCAATTCTAAACCCATACCGGCATAAAAAGCAAACAAATAACTATGCCGGTACACAAGTTACTTTTTACCTACCAAGGAATATTTCACGGAATATGATACCGGCATGGTAAAATTCAAAGGTTTCTATGCCCGTTCTGCATGAAAAACATACAGGAAGCAGTGCCTTACGTAGCTAAAAAACGGCATAGAAAACTTAGTTAACCACTAAGCCGACACATGTACCGGCGTAGATTGCTAGATAACGATAATGCCGGAACTGGTTTAAAATTTTGTCTTCAGTTCTATTTTAGTTCGACAATGCCGGGACATAGGTTGATAATGCCGGAATACCGTGTCGGCATTGTTTTCCAATTTTGTTGTCACTGATATTCTTTCTATCCGTAGGTGGTGAGATATATTGATCCAACAAATGCAAAGCCGCTTGGTCGGGATACGTCGGAATACTATAAAATGCCTTCGGTATGTTACCAAAGTATACTTTTCACTTAGTATATTGACCTCACTAATGGATTGCTTGTAATGCACCTTATAATCTCCCATGGTTGTCCTTATGTAGGGAATAAAAGACCCAAAGGAAGCAATCGCTTGGGCTAAAGATACGGCTCTTAAGAACATGTGTGTGTTGGTGAGGAATACCCAACGTTCAGATACTCGTTTTGAGATGGTTTGCGAGAGAAGTGGGGTATACAAGGAGAAAAATATCCACAATAGAAAGGGTTATGTATATCCAAAGAAGACTAATAAGGTATACAAGACTCATACGAGGAAGGATAATTGGCCCTTTAAGCTTGTATTCCATATAAATGACATGAACAAGGAATGAGATTGTGAGGTTTTGTTCGGTTGTCATAACCACCGGGATCCGAAAGATTTTGTTGGTCACTCCCTAGTTGCGAAGCTAAAACCTCATGAATTCGAGGATGTAAAGAGATTGAGCAAAGCATTTATCAAACCGAGACAAATTCTGAGAGGATTCAAGGAAAAGGATAAGACTAACGTGTCTTCTCAGAGAACAATTTATAGCGCACAAGCAACCATTAGAAGGGAGGAATGGGATGGGAGGACCATTATGCAAGAATTTGAGAAGATAGTTTGGGATCACAACTACACGCGTATCATTTAAAGAGGTCCGGACGAGAAGCTCCTTCAAATATTCATTTCACATCCTTTTCTTTCACAATTTGCAAATACATGTTGTGGTGTTCTTTTGATGGAGTGCACCTACAAGACAAACAAATACAATATGTCGTTGTTCAACATCGTGGGCCAAACATCGGACAAGGTAACATTCACATTGGCTTGGTGTTTAATGGAAAATGAGAGGGACTATAATTATCATTGGGCATTATGACAATTGAAATTATTCTTCCAGGAAGATAAACTTCCAAGGGTCATCATAACCGATCAAGAGGATGCCTCAATGAATGAAATATCTGTCATATTCCATAGAGCAAAAAATTTCCTATGTACATATCATATACGTCAAAATGTTATTAAAACTTGTCATGCCTTGTTTGAACCCACCAAGGAGGATATTAAGAAGAGAATGATTGTTCAACTAGAAGAAGATGTTGCAAGAACAAACTATCCCCCGAAGAAGAAGAGGATGAGATAAGCAAGATAAAAGAGCGAGTGGACAAAGAACATGCGGAAAATCATAAAAAGTGGTTGGAATTTCTAAGAGATTGGGAGAAATTTTATTGGTCTCTCACCGAGGATATGTACGAAAAGAGGTTGGGCCAGTCTATTGCCGATTGGAATGAGGTTTATCCAACTTCCATCTGGTATTGTCGGACTCAATGGTTAGATAAGTTTAAGGATAAATTTGTGCGTGCATGGACAAACTGGTATAAACACTACAAGAATGAAGCAACCAGTGTAGCGAAGTCCGCTCATGGGAGATTTAAAGATCTCATCGAGTCCGTCCAAGGCAACGTGGTTATGGTCACCGAGGCAATGGAGCAATACTTTAATAGTCATATCGACAGGTTCAAGCAGGCATTTGAGTCAATTCCCTATTACCATTAGTGTCAGGGAATACAATGGAGCCTAAGTCATGCAACAGATAAGCGTCGGAGGTTTGCTGAATTTCTTCGAGAGTCAATTCCTTTTCATTCGTATTCCCAAACAATCGAAGGAGATTGACGAATGCGACGGTCTTTGTCTTTGAACGGGTTGTCTTGTACACATTTGTCAAAGTCGTATCCCTATCCCATCCTAGTTCTTGATACTCATCTCCTGTCTTGACGGCTTTCCCCAGAACCCCTAGACCTATTATCCTTTCGATATCTTTAGGGATAATGGTCATCTCGCCAAATGGAAAATGCATGGTATCAGTTTCACCAAAAAACCTCTCCAAAAAGCAGTTCTCCGTGACGGTATCCGTGGCCATATAATTTTTTATCGCGGGATACAACCCAGATGCTCTGACTATTGCTCCAACTTGGGGACACTCTAACTCCAGGGACCATGCTTCACTAGATTGATGGATGCAAACACGGAATGCTTTCTTGTGGTCCTATAGAAACACAACAAACTTAATTAAATTCACTTGATCATAGATAAATAATATAATAACAGGATGCCAAGGTCTTACATAAGTCTGAAATATCCAACGAGCCCAAGAGTGCTTGTATCCAAATAACAGTTGGGGGTTGAGTGGTTGACCCCACTCTTTACCATAAATGCGGTCTGGAATCATGTCATGTGTTGTAGGAAGATGGGATGACGGTTCATATTCCTTTTTCTGAGTGATTTGAACTCCGACAGCCGGTTCTTCTTAGACCACCGCTTGTGAGGATGACCCACCTGATCCGCCCGTTTGAGGAATTTTTTTCCATTCCTCATCATCCTTACTGCTGGTTGTTTCCCCTGCACGCTCTCGAATGACGACCTTAGCACGATCCGGATCATAACGATTACGTCGACCCCTAGATGACTTGGGTTTTCGTTCTTCAACAACTTTTCCCTTTCCTTTTTCCGTTTTTGATTCTCTAGATCTACGTCCCAATATTTCAACCGAGTTATGTAAATGATTCCGGCATGTAAAGATAATATATTTCTCTACCGGAATATAGTGCCGACACTAAACATACCTAATATACACAACCGGTTTTGTTCGATTTCATTCAGAAAATTCAAAACTTTATGGGATCAAATACCGGCACTAATACCAAACTTCCCGATAATGCCGGAAGATGTGCCGGCACTGATGGATAAAGAAAATACTATTCCATAATTGAACTAGTTTTGTACAGAAGTTTTAACTCAAGAATCCAAACATACGACATGGCATTGTTCAAAAAAACAAAGCCGGTACCTTGATTCCGGCTTAGTGTGCAATAGAGATGATTATGCTGGAAGTTTTCGTTCTTCAACAACTTTTCCCTTTCCTTTTTCCGTTTTTGCTTCTCTAGACCTACGTCCCAATATTTCAACCGAGTTATGTAAATGATTCCGGCATGTAAAGATAATATATTTCTCTACCGGAATATAGTGCCGACGCTAAACATACCTAATATACACAGCCGGTTTTGTTCGATTTCATTCAGAAAATTCAAAACTTTATGGGATCAAACACTGGCACTAATACCAAACTTCCCGATAATGCCGGAAGATGTTCCGGCACTGATGGATAAAGAAAATACTATGCCATAATTGAACTAGTTTTGTACAGAAGTTTTAACTCAAGAATCCAAACATACGACATGGCATTGTTCAAATAAACAAAGACAGTACCTTGATTCCGGCTTAGTGTGCAATAGAGATGATTATGCTGGCAGTTACATGCAATAAAATAGGGTTTGAGAATAGGTGACTGAATAGACATGGCAATCCACCATGGTTTTCTACTTGTATTCTACCGCCAAAAAAATAGGTGACTGAATTGATATTGACTAAATGGCAGTTTGAGAATTTAATTTCAGGGTAGTGGAAGTACTGAACAACCAAGTTTCAATTTGTGTTTTCTAGTATTGGATAAACCATTAAAATACTTACCGCATGAGATTTGTTATTTGCACCTCACCAAAAGACTCCTCAGCCTCTTTTTGTGCTTTTGATTTCGATTTACCACCATCATCAACAGGTTCTTATGGATTGGGTTTTTCACGAGGTTTGCGGTGACCCATTCTCTTTGGTTTAGAAGATAAAACAGACAGGGAGATTGGATGGAAAGATAGATTGAATTGTTTCAATTCTATAACCGCCACTTAAATACAATTAAGGATTTTGTAACTGTAAAATGGTATTAAGGAATTTGTAATTGTAAAATAAGTGGGATGAAGGAGTTTGTAACCGTCTCTGAAGTCGAATTAAGAACTTTGTAACTGGCCCAAAACTTGAGTTCGTAACCGTTTTAATTCCGGCTGGCACTAATGGAACCCGAAACTGCCGGAATTTTCACAACTAGTTTTGATTGTGAAATTTACACTACCGGCAACAAACGTTGATTTTAGTCAACGCCGGTACTAGTACCGGTATATTCAAATGAGACAATTTAATGCCGGCAATAACGTTAACCATAAAATATAAGAACATTGATTTAAGCAAACAAACTGGCCCAAACTTAACCTAATTAACGTTAAACACTTGAACAAGAACATTACACGTAAAATATAATATCTGAAGCTAATTACAACCAACATCATTTCTCGGATCAGGATTCCATAAACAAAGCGGCTTCGAAATGCCTAAAAGGCTATTTTCTCCACGCCAAATATGCAGCCTGATCTTGATACCTATTCCCTCTGTATCTTGCGAGAAACTCGTTGTATTTGCAACATAATTTGATGAGGGTAATTGTTCGATTCGCTACAAACACATCCCCGTATCCAATTTTGCGTTTCTTGCACTTGTCATCCACAAACTTCGGCATATAAGGACCATCCGCAACAAGACCCCAAAAAAGGTTTAAAGGGTGGTGATCTTCCGGGAGATCCGATACTACGTAGTAATTTTTAATCCATTCGATTTCTTCCTCAACATCGGCTTCTATCTTCGCTTGTTTTACATGTTCGTATATTTCCTTCGTTTCTTTGCGATATTTCTCTTCTTTTGCTGCTTCTTACTTTTCTATTTTCCTTTTAAGTATCTCTTCTTCCATGGCGAAAATAGACTTGGTGGTGCTTTACTTCCTTCTAAGTTTATCTAGTATAATGGGAATTGAGTTGGTGGTGGATGATGATTGATTTCCTATCGGAGTCGATAGTTTGTTCTTCGTAAGTTTATCTTTTTCCATGACAATGATGATGGATTAGCCAATACAGATATGTGTTAGAGCACAATTATTTTTTTGAGGTATCAAGTTTAATGGCGAGTATCAATTCCTTTAAAAATATGTATCCACAATGGTTATTTTCTACTTTATTGTACCGGCATTGTCAGTACCCGACTTTTGACGCCGGAAAAAGGTTTATCGTTTATGTTTTGAAAAAAAAAACCGTTGGGCAATGAATGTTAGTTTCCGGCATAGAACAATGGTTCTTAATATGGCCGGAATACACTACCGGCATCTAAATCCATATACATACTACGCTGGTACTATTTACCGCCTAAAAAGCGTCAAAGACTTCAATGCCGGCATATAGTAATACACTATATTCTACACCGGAATAGATACGCCATTCGAATATGTTAGCATATTATACTGCAACTGTAATTTATTTAAATGTAAACCTTGTTGAGGGTACATAGATATCTACCCACAAAACCTACACTAAATCTTCTAAAGCCTTCAATCTTCGTCCGAGGAAGATACACCCTCCATCATCTCCTGGACATACTCCGGGATTTTGTCTTCCATTAATTTATAGCTTGCATCGAATGCGAATGCCTCCCCCTTTTCTTCCAAGTAGAGCGCTTTGACGACTTCATGCTACATAAACATAACACAAACTTAGTTAGCGGTGTTTAGTAGGAAGATCAAAGTAATGTTTAGTAAACCACAAAAACACTTACAAATTGTTCAATGGACAAGTTAAAGTTGGTAGCGTTGAAAATTGGTTTTTGGATTGCTAAATAACCAAGTATCGCATTTTCTATGACTTGATGCCTATCATGAATTTTTTTAACACTTCTTCCTTTTGGATTCCCAAACTCTTGCCTATATTTTTTGAATACCCGACCCCAAAAGGTTTCAGAATCCACCTTTACGGAGGACTGGCTTCTAAATCGAGTTTCCGCGTACCAAGCTTTGGTGATTGCCAAATCTTCATGTGAATCAAATGATACCATTGCTTTGTATTTAGAGGTATTGAGATAGCTATAAAGAGTATATAATGATATTAGCTTTGGATAGTATATGGAACCAGGTGTGTGTTGTTTTGTAGGGAGAAGGTGTGTATTTATAGGATGGTGCCCAAAACTGGCCATTATTGTACTAAATCAAGGAAGTTGTACTTGCACAAATTTGAATTTTAAACAAGCCGGCATTGTAATTAGGATTGCTATCAGCCGGAACATAGTGCCGGCATTCTGTCACTTATATAACAAATGCCGGCATTTGGTTTATTGTACACAGAAACCATAAAACTTTGACACAATATACCAGCATAGACATGTGCAAAACATCTGCGCCGGCTGTTACTATCAGAATAAAATTATGTAAACATAGTTTGCCGGAACTAAAATTCATTTCAGATGTAATCCTTGTCAACGGAACACCGAATGCACTTAGCATGTGCATCAAGCCTTTAAACCACTAGGTGACCCAAGTGGACGAGTTATAGTCTCGTGAGGGTTTACATAGAGATCTACCCACAAAACCTTACAAAAAAATACGATAAAAACCTAACCAAAATGCAATAAACCTATCAATCTTGTTAAGAAGAATCCGTCTATGATTCACCTAGATGGTGGCACTCCGTGACTTTGGTTACCATGTGGTTCACGCTTTCTTCAAACATGAGTGCTTTCCTGTAAGTAACACGCTTTCACGGCTACATGCTACAAAAACAAGACACAAACTTAGTTTGTTACATAAAAGTTAAAAAAAGGGATTGTGTCGAATTAATCGAAAATATACTTATGAGTTGTTGAGGGGTCAATCTATTGTGGGTAGCGTGAGCGATCCGATGTTTGATTTTTAAATACTCAACCACCCCACCCAGGATTATGTCGTGTCGTTGCTCGATTTGTTGAGAAGTTCTTCCTTTCGGATTCCCATAATCGTGAGTAAATATGTTAAAAATCTTCAACCACATTGAATCCCTGGTACATATACTTATAGTTGAAGGACGAGTTTCGGCATACCATGCTTGGGTGATTGCTAAATCTTCCTCGGAGTCAAACGATGCCATTTGGTGTATGTGGGGGTAGGTTATATACTAAGCTATGTATAGATAAGACTTATAGGGTTTAGGGTTTCGTAAGTTTAGAGTCTCAGGGATAGAATAAAGAACACACGATTTTTAGGCGATTGGGTCCAAGTATTTGCTCTCTATATACAGAGAAAAATATCAACGGATAGTTATTTTGAAAGCAACAGTGCCGGTTAAAAGAATAAAGACAATGTACGCCGGTACCTAGTTCCGGCATGAATCACAAATAACATATTCTGCCGGAAACCTTTAATCTCACGTTCAGATTCTGTGGACTATGTGCATGGTACTGGCGTAGGTTTTAACGAAGGTTACTACGCCGAAATTCGTTACCGGCTAATATTTGATTTTGCGACAATGCCAGCAGATGTAAATTTCAAAATAAAATAGCTAGTTTTTTGAAAAATAAGACCGTTGGGGCTTCAATCTATATAAAACCCCCAATTTCCTTTGCAAAAATATACACAAACCACCCACCAAATTCGAAAAATCCTTCTCTGACGAAACCAAGGATCAAAAAATAGATCAAGCTAGCACGGTTTAAGGTAAAAAGCGATGGGAGATTCATCAACAACATATACCTGCAAAGTAAGTAGATTCAACATTACTAAGGATGAATTGGACAATTAAAATATTCTATGCTAGGACGAATCACTAATATAATCTTCTCTTACAGAGTCCTCATTGCATCTGTCAAATTTGCAAGTCACCTTCACATCTAGCCTTGAATTGTCCTTTTATTTATTCTAAGTGTAGAAACTGTGATGGGACACGCTGGTTTTGGGTTGCAAAAACTGATGATGCCGAAAATGGAAGAATGTTCCTAAGGTGTTGTGCAAAGAGTTTCAATGGTTTGAAAAAGCTGTTCCACTAGCCGAAGCAAAAGAAAACCACAAGGGCCAATGCGACCCTATTGATGGGTGTGATGGGAGTTATATGAAGGGAAAGGAATATTTAGAAAGAGAGGATGAACCAATGAAGATGGTCCTTGACACCGAGCTTCCAGACGATGTCTTTGAAGAAATTTGCGAAAGGCTCAAAGGATCTGTAATTGTTGAAAAGGGATGGAAATAGGTTATGAGATCATCTTTAGCCAAAATTACTCCATTACATGTTTTTTAGTATGTTTTAATTTAAAGTTTCAAACCTAATGTAATAGATTACTTAGGAATAAAATAAAAGTGCATTCGAAAATACTAATGTAAGTTCCAAATCCAATATCGGCGTTGTAGTTTTATGAAAACCAATGCCGGTTTTCTATAAACAAATTCCAAGTTTACGAAAACAGATTTCCGGAATGGTTGACATCAATATTTCAATGTCGGTACTGTCCAAATTATGTACAGGAACTTAGTACATTTCATCCCATTGTTCCGGTATGGTTTTAGAATAACCGATCCATGCAGATACGTTCTCGGCGCTAAAAAACCTCAATGTTTTAATGCCGGCACCTATGGTATAAACAAAACATGCATTTCAGTACAAATCTAAACATGTTCAACATAAACAGACAACTGGATTCTTCTTAAATGTTCTTAAGAAATCTATCATTGTACCGAAAGTAAACCAAACAACTAAGGAGTTAATCCAAAAACATGTTCGGAATTGTTTAAAACGTAACAATGACCATCGAAATAAATAACCACAACTGAAGAGTTAATCACTTGGTCTTTTGCTTCTTCTGGGCCGACACCTTCCTTGTTTCCCCGAACAAATCTTTTGCACTTGGATCTTCAATTTTATCAAGCAACTTCTCGACTTCCTTCATTTCTTAAATTGATAGCACCTCTCCTTTCTCATACCTGCAACCAAACATCTTCTTCATCCTGCCAAGCCAACGCCGCTGGTTTTATACATCCAACACATAATTAGTATATATATGGTAATATAAGAGTATGTGTACATTAAACAACTAAGGAATTAACAATACTTACTAGCAATCCAAGAGTCTTATTAAGTTTTGCCATTGTAAGTGGTGCCTCTGTAGGAGTTGGAACCAGAGGATTTTTCTGTGGTGGAACTCCGTCGTCGTTCGGGCGCATGATAAAAGGATGTGACCATTCCAGGTAATTATCAATGTAGGAGGAATCGACTTCATCACCGTTGTTCACAAGCTCCTAATTACTGATATCTACCAGGTGACTTGGTTCCCTATCCCTCCAATGTGTTGCTTCTGGAATTGGATCATACACTACCCTATACTTTGAGGGAGTTGTAATGCACTCACCCAAGTCAAGAGTGTAGCTTGAAGTAGAGGCTATCATGAACCTAGGTAATTACTTATATCCAAGTTGCTGCATCACAAGTCGAGGATCGGCCATAACGTATCCCTTTGGGTGGAACAACGATCCATTGTAGAATGCAACGTTCAAATACCTCAAAATTTGGCGGCTTTCTCTAGCATCCTTGCAAGGGTCGAACACAACATTTTTGGTACTCATCGTGTCCAGAGCCAATCTCATATCTATTAGTCGACCATCTTTACCAGGCTTCAGAGTATTGTTGAACTGGTATCTCTTAGCTCTAGGCACATCAGGTTCAGGAAGGTCTATAATCTTCAAGTAGGGGTATTCCTTGAAAAATGTTGGGAAGTGTTCATAAGCCCACACCTATACCATTGTGGAAGCATACATATAAGAATCAATAAATTTTGTTTCGAGTTCATAAAAATGGTACGATATGCAACTGTACCAGTTGACTCAACCATACTGTCTTCTTCCTAGTATGTTGGTTTATTCTTCAACAGTATATGTGAACAATATACATAAGAACATAAGTTTAAAAACAACAATGCCTGGAGCAAGGTGAAATTGCCAACAAATTTGTTTGTAACAGCCTTAGAGGCCCTTATCATCTCCGTCATCAAATGAGCCATTACCACGGTGCCCCAAGAATAGGTAAACACCTCTCCCAACGGATCCAAGTATTGAAGGAGGCTTGCGCAAACCATGTTTCCACTGGTGTCGGGGAATACCTTAGTGCCCAAGATGAATAAAAGGTACGCAGCGGCTGTATAAAGAATTTGTGCAGGGTCCCATCCATCCTTCGAACTTCTTTCCTGCGTCTTTTCAAACTTCTTCTTAAGCAGCGTCAGCTTGATTGTCTTTTTCCTACTAGCCTTGGATACATAAAAGATTTACACTGAAGTTTTGTAGTCCCAACCCAACAGCTTGTTTGTCAAAGTGTGCAACTTCGACCATTTTAGGTCCGGACAATGATCTTCTTCTACTATTGATTTGCCAATAACATTCAAGCCCAAAATGTTCTGAGCATCATCCGGGATCAAGGTCATCTCCCCAAATGGGAAGTGCATGGTATCAGTTTCACCATGATACCTTTCGACGAAGCAATTGACTGTCACAGCATCACACTTCACATAATTTTTAACCAGAGCATATAAACCAGAATCTCTTACTAATGTTTAGACCTCTTCACCTTCCAAAGACAAATTCCAATCCCTGACAGCTTGGTTTCGGCAAACACGCACATCCTTCTTGTGATCCTACAATTATGGGATAGTACGGTTATAAGATTTAACATAAATATACAAGAATACATATGCACAAGATTAAAAAAATCTTACATAGGTTTGATAGATAGTACGAGCCTAAGAGTGCTTGTAGCCAAATAGATGGGCCGGATCGTGAGCTTCACCCCAAATTTTACCACGATCAAGGTCAGGTATCATGTCATCAACATGAGGAAGGTGGGAACCTTTAACTTTTACTTTGCGCTTGGCTTTGGCTTTGCCTTGTGTCGGTTGTTGACTTGGCCTACCAACTTCGCTTTGGCTTGTAAATTGACTTGGATGAACATCATTATCTTCCTCCTCACTTTCCTCTTCATCTTGCTCATATTGCTCAACTGTTGCAGTAGGTTCATTGATTACAAGTCGACTACGGTTACCACCACTCTCCCAAGTTATCCCTCTACAATCAGCCCCCAAACGCTTTCTGCGACCTTCTTCTTTGCCCCGGGGAGGCAGAGTCTTTGGAGTATCAAGACCGTCCTTCCTCCTTCTCTTAGACATATCATCTTTACTTTTTCTTTTCTTAGCTTCTTTGGCTTTTGACCTATATCATAAGCACACAAAACGAATATAAGATATCTCATTTTTAGTTTTAGTACCGGCATAGAAACATAGTAAACAAATTTTGCCGGTACCATATACCGGCATTCAACATTAACTATCGACAATGCCGGTTATAATATGTAATTCTCCTGGATACCAAAGGCTTACTACCGGCACTTTAGAGAGAAATCTAACCATGCCGTAACTAAGTACCGGCATACAATGCAACCCAAATATCAATGCCGGCACGGGTGACAAATTGATAGATGTTCCTGTAAGTTTTAAGTCTAATACCGGCATACACGAATTATCATTAAGCAATGCCGTAATTTTAAACCGGCATAGTATTCAACACATATTTATGCCGGTACATAATATTGAGTTTCAGGGTTTGAAACCGGCATTGCATTCATCATAACATCTAAGCCGTAACTAAAATCCGGCATTGTATTCAACCTAGATGGAATGCCGTAAATAAATACCGGCATAGTTATCATACTCAATTCAATGCCGGAATCAACTGAAACTCAACTGTTTCGTTCATTATTCGCGATTTTAACCTAAACTCATTGCTATAAATCGATTCAAACACTCATAAAAGAGTTCAAAATCACCTACCTTCTAACAGAAGCCATCTTTGCGAGCGGTTGATTGTCCGACAGCGTTGCTTCTTCTTCTTCTTGCTCTTGAGCAATCTTAGCAAGTCTTTGTTTTAATCTCTCCTCACCAGTCGATTGTGAGTTCGATGGGGCTTTTGGTTTCTTTCGTGGGTTTACGATAATTCGACAATTCGTTTGTATTCTTCGAAGCAGTGCTCATTCTTGAGAGATGAGTTTGCCTGTGAGAAGTTTGGAAGAAAGGATTTGAGCTATCAGAACTGGAGATGGCAACCCAACAAGTGCGACTTACCGAGGTTAGTGTTACAATCTGAGTTTTGATCCAACCAACATTTTGTTTGCGGAATTCATTTATGAACAGATATGCAAACCAAAACATGATTAAATTTTGTAATCTTATGTTGGTTTAACGTAAAACAAGCTAGGTTCAATGCCAAAGCATTACTAGAGAGATTAAGAGGGAAAAGGATGGTCTATGTTGGAGATTCACTTAACATGAATCAGTGGGTTTCCATGATTTGTCTGGTGGAGTCTGTAATCCCATCAGCACTCAAATCAATCCACATTAATGGCTCTCTCACCACCTTTAAAGCCATTGTAAGCTCTATGCTCTGATGCACATGGTTTTGAGTCCAGCCTAGATTGTACCCAAGGGAACATATATATATATATATATATAATATGGCTTCAATTGATCTATGAAATATTTGCAGGAATTCAATGCAACCATTGAGTTTTACTGGGCACCATTGATGGTTGAATCAAATTCTGGTGATCCAGTGCACCATCGGGTACCACATCGAATTGTCAGAGCTGGAGCTATTGAAAAACACGCGATTCATTGGTCTGATGCTGATGTACTTATCTTTGATTCCTACCTTTGGTGGAGAGTAGCAAAACTGCAAGTCCTGTAAGTTTCACAGTCCAATATTTAGCTAAATGAACCATGCTGAAAGCATTGAATTTCTTGAGAAATTTGCAACAATGGACTATTAGTGAAAATCATGTTTGTGAACAGATATGGATCCTTTGAAAAACCTGATGAAGGAAACTACAAAGATTTAGGAATGGTGGGTAACTTTGAAGTGGCTCTGAAAACATGGTCAGATTGGCTCGAAAATCATATCAACCGTACAAAGACACAATTGTTTTTCACCAGCATCTCACCAACACATAACCGGTATCATCCCTATCTTTCTGCAGTGTCCTCTATTCAACTCTTAAATTGAAACACAGTTTACAATTTCTCAATCATCAAAATGTTACAGCGCAGGTGAATGGGGAAAGAACAAAAACGGAAATTGTTATAACGAAACAGAACCCATATTACAAGAACACTACTGGGTCGAGGAACAAATCCAGACATTATGAAGGCTGTGGAGAGTACAGTCGATGAATTGAAAGTTCAAGGTGTCCATGTGAAAATACTGAATATCACACAATTGTCAGAATATAGAAAAGAAGGTCATCCTTCTGTGTACAGAAAACACTGGGATACTTTTAACTCCAAAACAACTATCTTCTGATTGCACGCACTGGTGCCTCCCTGGAGTCCCTGATACTTGGAATGAACTTCTTTATGCTTACCTACTGCCCTGATGAGTAATTTTTATAACATACATAGAAAGGGGTCAATCAGAAACCAACGGTCGGAAGGCTTGGGTAGTGAATCGGCATCGTCTTAGAGGATAAATAGCATTCTTTGGACTACAAAACAACAAATAGTATAAACTGAACTAGCTGAGTAACATACAAGATTCTAACATGTTGGTGCAGAATACTCCATCTTGCATTGTTCTGAGTTGCCACATCTTTGGAGTGCAGCAGACACTCTAAAACATCAGTTTTTGTAACAAGAATGAAGAAAAAGACTTGACAAGAAATGGTTAAATTTCATTACTTTGTGAAATGATTTCTCTGTTTATTAGATAGTGTATAATAATATTGGTGGGAATTGTTTCTTAATGTATATCCACAACAAATTCTTTGTCGGTACTTTTCATAATTACAGAGGACCTTCATTCTCGATCATTTCACGAACTTCGCTAACCACTAAGTAAGCTTTGTGGCCTCCTATCACTTCTGATTGCTTCTTGCCGTCCTTCCATAACTGTGTCATAAAGGTTGTCATCATAAGAAAATATCACAAGGAAAACTTGGATTGAGAAAAAAAAAATCAAAGTGAAAGTAGAAATTTTGTACCTGTATTGTTGGCATCTTCTGCACAGGTTTTCAAGGTTAACATACATGAACAAAGAAAAATAATTTGGTCAGTTTAATTCTGCAAAGTCAGAGCTGCATATTGCACAGCAAAAATAATAATTTAAATACAAACTTGTTGAGATATTAGTATATAATCTGAAATCTAACGAATAAGTTTCAGAATAATCAGAACCAAAGCAGTTTCTAATCATATTTTACAGAACTATGAGCTTATCGTCTCTTTAAAAAGCCGCCCTCATAGAAGTAGACGCATAAACGGGAATCAAAAAACCAAATAAGATTTTCAGTGAACTGCATGTGGTAAAGACAGGTTTGGGGTAAATATTCCCATCCAAAATAAATCCTTAGACATATTCCTCATAGCAAACTAAAACTATCCTTTCTTAAAAATCATATCCTTGTAACAGCTTAAACGGGAATCAAAAAACCAAATAAGATTTTCAGTGAATTGCATGTGGTAAAGACAGGTTTTGGGTAAATATTCCCATCCAAAATAAATCCTTAGCCATATTCCTCACAGCAAACTATCCTTTCTTAAAAATCACATCCTTGTAACAGCTTAACTAATCGAGCTTGAGTGTGAATCAGCACAAGCACAACTGGGTTATTTGTAAGTTTACTTCGACTTCAAATCTTACTTCTACAAGGATGGTGATCTGGGGCTGGAGTGCTAATGCTCACATGTTCCACATGAGACCCATACTCATATGCTCCAGAAACAAGCATCACATAGGAACTATCGAGCAAATCTCACTTCTCTTAATCTTGACGCTTCTATCCGCAATCACATTTTCTTACTAAGTGCTTTATGCGGCCAAGTTAATGTAGGAAATACAATTTCAGATTCAGACCTAGGTTATTTATCTGGACTCCGAGAGACGGGAGACAATTGCCAAATGAACTAAAACTACTTTAAGACTCAACATTGAACAATGAGGTAAAAGGCATCATTAGTTCTCATAACATATAATCCCAGTTCTGGTGAGTGTGGGGGTTGTACAGTATAATGGATGTCTTAAGGTTATCTTAAACAATACTTCCACACAGTTATATAAATTTTTTAACATACACGGTAAATGGGGAAACCAAACTCATATCAGTTTCTTTAACTTCGCGCTGAAAAGAGACTTAGACGGGGGTTGTATGAACACTCCTTAGAATGCCAAGGAGAAGCTAAAACAGATGCCTAGGAGAATGGCTCAAATAGAATAGAGACGACGTAGTTTAAAAAAGTAAAAGCTAAGCAAATTTCATGCAACAACAATATGTTCCTTCAAACATAAATTGCACCTGCTGTATATAGTGAAGCAAACACATTCTAGTGTTCTCTTCTATGACTCTTTTCGGTGGAACCAATAGTTCTTAAGGCCAAATTGAGGGGAAAGACATAACGATGAGACATATTTAACGAAAATTGGTGTCAACATGTTACCTATCACTATTACTTATTACTAGCAACAAAAGCTGATAGTGCGATCGGGATATGATAATATCAATATAAGAAGACGCTTATCAGCTAAAAGAAACTTACAGTAACTCCTGCACGATTAACTAGCTTGTAAGGAACAGTGTTGACATCAATGCAGAAGAATTCAACTCTGCATCAGTAAACAGAACAGAAGATGATAAATCATTTGTTCGCCAATCTATGTAAGACTGATGCCTGTTACCCATTATATAATCTTAAAAACATTAACATTATAACAGCACTTTGTCACCATTTGCACTCGCAAGGGAAAATGAGAGATAGTAGATCATCCATTTACAAAGTTCTCAAGAAACTCATTGCAGTAATCAAATAATTTGTATACGCTATTAGCTACGCAGACTCATCAAAGTGTCAACTGGAACAAGTCAAATGGCCTATAAGAACATTCACAGTTCAAGTACCTAAATGATTTTCCTGATTGTTACATCAAGCTCGATGTAGCGTTCATCCCCTATAACAAAGACTATTCTACTGACTGTTTAGGGCGACAAATTACAATTACTAAAAATCAATTCAATTTCACACACTAACCTTGGATAATAATCAGCTGCCATTTTTTCAATTTTGGGTTTCAAGTAAATACATTTCCTGCACCAAGTTGCCATCCTACACATCCAAAATAAAAATCTCAAAACTTTAAGAATCCAATAAAATGTAATTAGCTTCAACAAAAAATTCATTTACACCCTAATTTTCAATAAGAATTAATTGTCTGATTAAGCAAAGGGATTAATAATTGGTAATAATAATCAAATTAAATAAGTAATAATACGAAGAACAAAATAAAATAAAAACCCTGACCAGACAATAATCAACGCTTGATCAAGTTGTTGAGCTTCACCCATGATCCTATCAAACTGTTCTTCACTACCAATTGATTGAAGCTCAACAGAAACTGGTTTTGAATCAATATTCAATGATGAATAAGGAGAAGAAGAAGAAGAATCTACGCTAAAAGTATCATTTGAAGCAGTAATCCTCGATCGTATTCCATCGAAATTAATGGAGGAAATTCTAACCAAATAAGTTGATGGTGAGAAAATCTGATGAATTGGAAGAAACCCATTTCTGGTTGAGTTACAAAAACGTGGTTTTGATTGAAGGTGCAGAGATTTGATGTTTGGACTGATGATTTTAATGGAGTCTGTCATTGTGGAAAAAGAAAACAGTAGAAGAGAAGACTGAAGAAAATGGGGAAAAATATGCACATACGGCGTAAATTAGGAATAGCAGCTCAATTTGTGGGATTTATTTCCACTAAATTTAGTGGGGCCCACATTAGCGGATATCTTTCAAAAATAAAATGAAGTAACTGCAAGGGCATGATTGTCATTCCACAAAATATATTTTTTCAATTTGATTTTTCTTACATCATGTTTACACCTGAGTCTACCATTACCCTACTCTACCTGAGTCCAGAGTACCAGAGTCCAGAGAGGTTACAAAATGGCAAGAGTCAGGTATGACATAAAACCATGGAAAACAAAATGTAAGACCAGCGTATATTATAGACATGAATGTATTGGTTTCTGCAAGACTTCGACACCAACTCCATTTCTTTATCTCCATGAATTTCTTCATAGCAAACTTCTGGGTTCCAACAGTTGAGTTCCCAAACTGAAATCCAGATAAACTTTCTACTTGTTTTTATGAATGGTCTTACCAGCATCACGTGAGGTACATTGTTTTTGCAATCTAGTTGTTGGAAGAAATGTCAACTGCTTCTTGAAGTAGTAGAAAAATTGGTTCCATCTTTGAGATGTCCAACTGCTGTTGGCCATAGCCATTTGAACACGTTTGAACCTAATGTCTACAAAAAACACAATAGTCCATCAGTTTCACAAACGTGGGGAAATTACAAGAGGCGTATTCTGTAAATGAAAAGTGAAAGAGATAAAACTGACCGATGTAATGTTTTTGTAAACTCCAAGGTTATAAGGATGGCGATAGTTCTGTCCAGATTTCTTTGCTAACCAGCTTGCTCTTATTCCTTCATGATACTGATGAAAACACCATCAGAAACATGAATGGCAACATAAAAATGAGAAGAAAGAATCTACTTTGAACAGTCAGGTGTTGATACAAAATAAACTCACCTCTATTGTTGTCATGTTTTGAGCAAGGAGGTAGACGTGCCAACCTGAGAGAGTGGTCAAGGTCACACTCAAGGCAATTAAAACTGTCCCGCAAATAATCTGATAAGCAGGAAAGCTGTTAACAGTAAAAGTTTCGAAAAGCTAAAAGGCGAAGAAATGCATGAAGTAATTTCAGTCACTGAATGTAGTGAAATGAAGATTGTTTAGTTCGTCAAGGAATTATGGCCAAGACTCCCATGGTTTTCCAAAGCGGTCGATGTGTAAGACTTGAGGTTAGGGGGATCAACTTCTCCTTGCCTCATAGTAATTGGGGTCACCAAATATGGTGAAATGGAGAAAGTTTTGTCAGCTAGGGGATAAAGGCACGACCCCCAACCCCAAGCCTGTGACAACTGACAAGCGCATTCAACTAAGATCATATTTAGGAATTCTGCACTCTAGGTCTGAGACTCTGAGGAATTTCAACGGAAAACATGGCTTTCATAGGAAATTGTGGAGGAAAAAATAAACTTAAAAAAAAAGTGCATTTCAAAGTTGAGAAAAAGTAACTTTAGCCATTTACAGGACAAGAAAAACGCATCATAAAAAAAGATTATTGTTATTATGAGATTTAAGAAACAAAAAGAAGATGGTACTGAAACAAATCTAACCGTTAAGTCACTTACATAGAATAGCTTCAGATGTTGCCCTCTGATAGAATCCCAATCCTTTTGAAATATATCCAGAATAAGCATTACCTAAATGAAAATAAAGTTTTCTGAAGTTTATTACTTTTGGTTATTCTTGTATTCAGTAAAGCAAGTATAACCAGATGCAGACTGGGATTAATGACTTACCGTAGAGTATAAATTTGCTGTAGTTGCATATAAGATGAGGATAAAAAACGGCTTATAGTTCACAAAACCAACACAGTTGTTTATCCACACACAATGGTGATCCTGCATGCAACATTTGAACTGAAACTCAATAACCTCCCAAATCAAAGAATACCATTTTAACACTAGCGCTTTAAGGACCTACCATCTTCAACACACACCTTCTGCATACCCGGCAATGATGAGTTCGTGGTGGCTTATGTGTTGCACATTTATCACAGAATCTTGGATTTCCACCCTGTTAGGAAATCATTCAAATAATTGAGTCAACAACAAATTTGTAATTGATCACAACTAAAACGCAAGATACACAAGCAAACATGAAACCCAGGTTCATCTTACGAGACAGGGTCTGTCTAAATTAAAAGATGGAAACAAGACTTCGCAATGAAGCCCACCCAAATACATGGTTTGTACCATTTGTGGCCAAACAACACTGTAATTTCTTAACTCACTATTGCAAGTAGAGGGGAACACATACACCACTGCTATCACATTTTCTCTTTAGTGATACAAGACAATCCAACAGTACCTTACACGACACCCCGAAGTCAACTACAAGACAAGCTAGCTGAGTCCAAATAAAAAGTATGCATTTATCTATACATCAACCACACTCGACATTTTATTAGCAAGTTCATAACAGCAAGCAATGCAACAAGGAGGATCAGACAATAATCAAATTTTACACTAAGTTATGAATCCTATAAGTATGTTACTTAGGTGTACAATTGAAAGTTCATTCCTATCTGTCACTTAAGACTAACTACACCTTACAATAATCAGTCCAGTTGACTTAATGATCTTGATAAGCTTAGAAGTAGTCCAAAGAGTAAAAATCACAAGAAACTAGCATATGCAAGGTATAAAAATAGAGTCCGTGATGGAGGATTGCCAATATATCCATCACCACAACCATAGCAAGGCTCCAATTGAACCATATGCACTAACATGCCTACCCCCGTCAAATAAGTTCTGCAGTTGTTCTCTTTTTACAGACAGATCACACACCTACGTTTTACATCACTATAAACATATTCACTCCACTTCCAACAACAGGATGACCTATATCCAATCAACAACCTAAACCAGCTCCTGGGCCAATGTGTTACAGTTGGATCCTGAACCCCAAATTGGTACTCATGACCATTAACTTGTAAGACTACCAATCCAGCAGGAAAAA
The DNA here is from genome assembly GCA_023529315.1 of Papaver bracteatum. NCBI lineage: Eukaryota > Viridiplantae > Streptophyta > Magnoliopsida > Ranunculales > Papaveraceae > Papaver > Papaver bracteatum. The sequence goes on from JAJJWX010003657.1 coordinate 596,671, forward strand.
AACCCTAAAATCTGTTAAAGATTGCACATATTGTCCAAGAATTAAGGGCAAATTCACCTAACATGTCTACATATATAGAACAGAATCACAGATTTATGAAAGCAAGGAGAAAAGGCTTACGTTTTTATTGCTTCCTTGATCCAAAACTTCGCCACCATTTTCAATTTCAAGAACAAAATTAGCTGGAACATGACCTGGTTCCATGACAATACAAGTGATGAAGGAGATGAACGACATTAGAGCCAAAAAGGAGAAGATCAAAGCATTCAATAATCCATTTGAACTGTTCAAACTCATACTATCTTCAATAAAGATGAATACTGTTGTGTAATAAATGAAACCCATTGCTAAAAAAACAGCAAAAATTGGTAAAGATAGAAATCTTTGTTTCTTCATTGCTGAAATAAACCCTAACTCAGTGGGAGAGAATTTGAAGGTTTATAAGGGTTTCTAGATATTGAATTTGGTGGATTGAAGAGTTTTCAAACCAAATTTTCTTCTCGTGAAAACGGAGATGAAATTGTTTATCAAGAGCACCCCCTAAAAGAAGATCTGGGTTGGTACATAAAAAACTGTTGCGGTGTTTAGTACGAATCATCCCCAGGTGAAAATGTTAGGCCGGTTTCTATGGACCATTGGACCATGGCAAGAGAAAAAGAAGATAAAACAATTGCCAAACCAGCAGGCATGACAAACCAAACCAACCGCGCCACACCATAGGAAAAGTGTTAAGCAATGGAGATCGTGTAGAGCGATATTATATCGCCAACGATAGAATTTTTGTTGACTCAGCAGATTGCTCGATGGAAATTCTACCACCAACAGCAGCTAGTTCTTTATCACTTATAAATTGGTAATTTTCAAAATAAAAATTTACACCAAAATTTTTATTTAAAGTTTTCTATATTTTTCTCTTTTTAAGTTTCTAAAATTTTCTCAAAAAGTTTCAAATGGCAGATTTCAAATCCAATTGATCCTGCAGCCATCTTGATTTTTCTGAAGTAGTACTTGAAGCTATTGTTAAGAAGATATGTGATAGTTATAAAGAAATATGTAAAAAAACAAAGAAGTCTTCAAGTTTTGGATATTAACCACTCAAACATGAGCTAAGAAAATGCAAAGAAGAGTTCAAGGCAAGGAAAACTCAGGCAAAGCAAATTTAAAGGCAAAGAAGAGTACCAAAATACACCACCAACTGTTTCTTAGGGAACCTTTATGGACTAAACTCAAATACAATTCTGAGAGTTACAACTTAATGTATCTCAATCAAGAATTATATTAAGAGTTCATATCTCTTTCTCTCACAATCAATATGTAGACGGAAACAAGTACGTGAACTTGATTATACCATGAGAGTACTTGGACAATTCCAAAGATTAATATCCAATATCAATCAAGCTTCGTATCCAGCAATTACGATGGACGTATCTACTTTGGTTGATTTACGTACAACCTGTGATATTTCAATTATAAAGATAAATAATATAATGCGTAAACAGAAAAAACACAGACACTAGAAATTTTGTTAACGAGAAAACCGCAATTGCAGAAAAACCCTGGGACCTTGTCCATATTTGAAAACCAAATTGTATTAAGCCGGTACAGATTTTAGCCTACTATCAAAACTTCGGACTGGAATATAGTTGAGACTGAATCCACCGTCACAGTAATTCAGTTACAATCGCGCTCCTTATGCCTCTTGAATCTTGCAAGACTTTGCGCAATTGATTCCCTTAGATGATGTCCTTTACATCCTAAGAATTGTTTCAACTCAATTCAAGACTCTAAACCAATTTGCCTCCCACAGTTAAGCTTATATGTGATTTTCATTTTGATCAAAAGATCAAGGTCATATAAGAAATCGTTTGCAATAGACAACAAACCTCAAAATATGGAACTTACAATTCTAAAGAGTAGCCTAGATTATTATTCACCTCACAAGTATAAGCTACTCCGATTTCAACAATGAATCGTTATAGAGGAATATACTTGTGGAATCACAAGGTCTGTGACGAAGAAACTTTGTTATTTTTATATATCTTGCTTGATCGGAGTGAGACTCAACAATCAGTATGAAGATCAGGATACACGAACTATCAAGATTAAGATAGTCAAACCTGGCTTCACGAATCCCTAAGCGAAGTCTTTTTAGTCACTAAACCTAAAAAGGTTTAAAGGAGAAGACGACTCTAGTTTACAACTGGAACACACAAGAAAAGAGTCGGGAATTCAAAGATCCCAGTTTCCTGAGGTTCTCCTTATATAGACTTTCAAAATCAAAGGGTGCTTTAGATTTAAGCTAAGGTATCTTTGGAATCAAGCAACTAATATTCATCGTTCGATGAATATTTGATTTGAAATTAACACAACAAAATATATACACTCTGGTTAGGATGAACCGTAACCGAACCGTGTATAATGACTTGTTCATGAAAGTTTAGCTGAAACTAGTCAGACGAACTATAAGCTTAGCCATTTTCATACAACACTTTAAGACTTTAATCTTGAGTCACAACCATGGGTTATAATGTGATCAAATATGTATATATATTGTGTGTTTTTAGAGATTTTTTCAAATATCGATTATCTCATAGAAATAATTTTGAGGCATCTGAAAATATTCGACTGGGTAAGTATGTGTACTTAGTTTCCAGTTCGTGAGTTATTTTGTCATGGTACATGTACTGGATTTGTATACCCTTAAGAAAAAATAAGTTCAGGAGTCTACATAACTTCTTCAGTATGCATACTAGGTATGTGTACTATTCCGAGTTCACGAGTCTACAGAACTTTTTGGGTTTTCATACTTGGTATTATACCAAAAGTCGTTGATGAACTGTAGCTACGCCGGTACATGTAATGGGTACATGTACTACGGCTTCGGACCTATAAAAGTTGCGACAATATGTAAGTTGGTACGTGTATACTCTTGTATCCATATTTACAGTAGTTTTATATCTCTATAATAATCAATTTGAAACATTCCCGAATAATATCAATGACACGTATCAATGTTCCAGACTATTTTCAAATGATTAACTTGAATCACGATTTAAGTCATAAACAATCAATTGTTCTTAACCAAAATCATCAAGTTCTGAACAAATGTTTTTATGCTTAGTCATACATATTTCGAGAATAATTAACAACATAAACTTGACTCAAAATTTCTGTTGTAGTCATGTGACTTAGTCTCATAGATACAAAGGTGAAAACTTGAGTAATATGTGGTTCAGTCTTCACTTAAATTTTGATGATGAAGTTATCCAAAAGCTTCGGTTGATCTTCGCCTTCAAAAAGTAGAACACATTTATGTATGGTACTCAACTA